>LR738712.1:33325544-33361995 GCA_902687465.1 Secale cereale
CCCCCCCCCCCCCACCCCAACATAGCTCCGCCACTGGTCCTAGTGTTTACTAGCGCTGAAAAGCGCGGCGCACGCCGCGCCCGTTGTAATGCCCATTCAAAATTCTCGTGTTGATCTTGTTAAAGGTACGTAATGGAGAGCATGATTGACTGACAGTTTTGCTAGGTTGATTGTAGCGATCTTGTTAAAGGTACGTAATGGAGAGAATGATTGAGTGACAGTTTTGCTAGGTTGATTGTAGTTGTGGTTTTTGTTTCTTCTGCAATGCTTTGTATGAAAAGGAAGGATGTTGTAGATGTGTACACCGGAGTTCGTTTGTTGGGTAGATTTACTTACAGTAGGTCTGTATGTCTGAAGGCTACAATATTTGTCCATTTTGGTGTGGAATTATTGGGTACGTGTGTGTTTCTTTTCTTTGCATGTGGAGATGGTCTCATTGGCTTGTTTTGCGTGTGTGCCTGGTCTTGTTCTGTGAACGGTGAAAATAGCATGCTCTATTATTTTAAATTGTGCAGTGTTCCATTTTCTCATGGCTGGTGGGTGACGTGAATTATACTGGAGGTAGCAGTTGTAGTGATGCTTCTCCCTGGTTTCTAGTCACAAGGTGGACAACTGAATTTGATAACAATTCGATGCTGAAAAAACTTGCCATGCAATAAATTGTCCTTTTATCTATTAAGTCCTAAAGGCAATCATCATAAGCCATGGGCCACTATTTTCAACTATGCTCATCAACTACTAAGAAGAGCGAAGGATCAATTAAAAACTACTAAAAAGATGCTCACACATATTCGCGAGTCCAATTCTGAATTCCTTTAGAAGTTTCAGCAGAACATAAGTTCAGATTTGGTTCATCTAGCAGAGCTGACACCATGATTGGCACAGTAAGAAATACTCAAACCTTTTGATTTCATGTAATATGGATAAATTCAATTCAAATAACATACGTATGGCATTATAGACCATCCTCGTCGTACGTTTCACAATAAGTGAACCGGCAATGTTAAGTAAACTGGGCCACCAACAACTGCCCTTGCTACTTCTCCATTGTTGTGATATCATAAGCAATGCTCTGTGTGCTTGCAATCTATACATAGCCAAGTTACTTTCTCATTGTACTAACCAATGGCTAAGGCTGCTGCCACATCATTCACCTGGGAAAAGATAGCTGGATAACAAATGGGCTTACTTAACGATGACATAAGTAGTCTGACAAATGCATTGTTTGCCCAGTGATAAACAAGTACAAATGTACAATCAGAGAGTTACATTTCACTTTTTCTGGTGGTTAGCTATTATTATCTCATAATGGCATTTGCAAAAAAAGGGAAACGAAAACATCAGAAACTCTTCTATAACATCACATAAGTACATAAGAATACGTTAAACCAATATTATAAAAAAATTGGATCTCCCAGTGGTTGCGATGGACCAAAATACTTAGCAATTTCTTTTGGAGGAATGCATTTTAGGGAGTGTATACGAAGAGTTGTACCGGATCCATTCCTAGTCTGAAGGACGGTTCACTCCAGATACAGATAAATGAATTGTAAGTTTGTAACAACATCTGTTCACAGCATTGCGAGGGCCTTCTTCATATCCTATTCTAGAGCTTCCAGTGCATCATTTTCTAGAAGATGAAAAACAAAGATATCAGTATGTCTCAAGCAAATAATTACACCATATGATGCTACTCATATTATACCCCAAAGAGAGAACATGTTAAGGATAACAACTTGTTGGATCAAATTCATTTTCAATATTGTTCTCTGCTAACTTGCCAAAAATTAATAGCTCTCATGTTCTTACTTGAATAAATTGTAAGCTTGCATTTGGTACACAAAATTGAAGCCATAGGAGATGCATCATACAATAAGAAAATATACTATGTTTATTGTGGGAGATCATGATAAGGCAATATAAAGATGCAATATCGAGTACTTTGCGATACCTGAATCAGACATATGAAATGATTATGGACAATAGAACGCGATGACAAAGTAAAATGAGGTTACTTTACGGCACTGTAACTACATTTTTCACTTTAGTTCAGCTTACTGAGATATCCATGCAAGATATGCTAAGTTATCCCAATAAATCGTATTTAGGAAAAAAAGAACTACACAATTTATCTTATTTGCTTCATATTCTGCCTGAGTTCAATACAGAACAATCATGTATGTTTTGTGTTAATGCACTTTCACCTGCTAATGGTAATGGATAACCCATGGGAGGGAGTGCTTTAAACACAAATATTGCCAGCGTGTCTGAACCAATATAAGAAATCAGCTGGAACTCCTAGAATTTGTTACTGAAGAAACCATCTGCAGGCCATTAATTCAAGTTTGCTATGCATTTTCAGAAGACAAGAGTACTATTTCAAATCAATACTATTGTGTGATAATCTGTTTCTCAAGCATCAACAAAAGAAAAACAACCTAGAGACACTTGCTTAATCCAAGAGTAGAACAAACTTTCATAATTTTAAAAGAGTCAATTACACCAGTGGTGGTAGAACTTGACACAAATAGTCACTTTAGTGCTAGAACTTGTGGTGTACATATAAGTGGTTCAAGAACTTGGCTTCACGGTGTGAATACGGTGTTGTATACGCCTGCAACTCTGACTTGGCATTACAGCATGGCGAGGAGCCCACTTTCAGGGGGCAAAATGGTTGGGCTGGGCGTGTGGCCTGTTTATTTTGTCAAAAGCCCCTGATATATTTTTCTCTCTCACAAAAAATACAGAAAAGAAAATGGTCCGCTAGAGGTTTGAAACGGCGACCTGCGGGTTGCATGAGCGGGTTCTAGCCAAAACACATAGGCAGACTTCTTGTCACTTAAGGATACATATCCTTTATATATTTTGACTGAACAATTTTAATCCCAAAAATCAGTGCATGAACCCGTCATTCGAACCAGGAAACTCATCAGGGTAAATAAGTGCCCGGGCATTCCACTGCAACTGACAAGGCAACTTGTTTTGATGTAAATTACACTTTATGAATATAACACAACATGATCATGTGACTAAAGTGAATTGCGGTCAGCGCAACCATTTTCAACATTCTAATTTTTTGCATTTTGTAAAAATTATGTAAACTATAATCATGTGTTATAAATAATATACATATAAACAAAATAAGCTACATTGAAAATGTTCTTACAACATCAAAACACACCCACGTAATTATTTCACAGAAATCCGTATAATTAAATTTTATGACTATATAAAACAAAACCATTGTGTGGCTAAACTGAATTGTAGTCAGTGCGAACAATTTCAAAATTTCAGTTTTTTTGCATTTTAATTTTTTGTAAATTATAATGTTGTGTTAAAATAATGTATATAAAATAAACTAAACTACATTAAAAATATTCATATAATATCAAAACATATGCCTGTACTAAATTTAATAAGAACCCATATAATTAACTTATGAATTTAGAAAAACTACGACTTAGAACGTGTTCACATTTTAAGAAAATATTAAATTACTTTTAGATTTTTTATATATTTAAATAAACTCATAAATATGTTAATTTGTTTCCTGATTTTTTTTTTTTGCGGGGTAAAGGGAGATTCTATTACTTAAGGAGGCAAATCAGCGAAAACAAGTTTTACAATGTCACTCAAACCTGAGCCCAACCATACTGCAGTACGAGGGTCATTTCAAACCTGAGCCCAACCATTAGCTCCTCCCATATGCAGCTAATGCATGGCTGACTTTATTTTGCGAACGACTAATAGCAGTAATAGAAATCTCCCTAGGGTCATCAACAACCATCCTCTTGATCTCTTCCACCATCACACGGACCCTCGAGCGATCGATCGTCCTGGCGTTCAACAACATGACAGCTTCGGCGCAGTCCATCTCGATCACAATGGGCAACTCGGTACGGTATAGCGCGAGCTCGAGTCCCTCCTTGCAGGCCGCTAATTCAGCTTCCAGGCTATTATCACATGTGCGTATTTCTCTACATGCGGTGAAGATAATTTCCCCTCGCTCTGTACGTAGCACCATCCCTCCACCCGCAGCTCCAGTAGCGGGTACATGGCTTCCATCGACGTTTAGTTTTGTCCAACCGGCCGGTGGTAAAACCCAACGCTGCTCAAACTTCTTCTCTGTGTCATGGTAGCTAGCCGGGGCACCTAGCTGAATGACCATTTTACCTTTTTCCATATCACCTTTGGGCCATTCTTGAATACACAACAGTGGGTTGATGTATCCATGAAGGAACCTGCAGGACGCCTCGGTTGGTGGAGGAACTTTACCATGGGTAATTTCATTACGTACATACCAAGCACGCCACATGATCATGAGGACTACCATGCGTGTAGTTTCCG
Organism: Secale cereale; assembly: GCA_902687465.1. Lineage (NCBI taxonomy): Eukaryota > Viridiplantae > Streptophyta > Magnoliopsida > Poales > Poaceae > Secale > Secale cereale. Next base: position 33,329,892 of record LR738712.1, read on the forward strand.
AGAGTGGGTCCAGCAGCGAGAAAAGCCATTCTGGTCCTGTGTTCCGGATGTCCTCCACCTTGGGAATAGACCAGTCTAGCGCCATGGCTCTCCACAACTCCACCGCAAGGGGACACCTGCACATCGCATGGAAGCCGTCCTTCCGTTCAACACCACAAAGGGGGCACACATCAGTAAGCTCGAGATGACGATGGCATTTATTTGCCCAAGTTGCGAGCGAGTTGGACACCAGTCTCCATGCAAAAACGCGTACCTTTGGGGGAGCAGGGCACCCCCATATGGTCTTCCAGATGGCGCGACGACCATCCGGTGCCCTGCTCGTGGCGGTTGCCAATGGACGCTCGCGCTCGTCCCTGGCAAGGCGGTAGGCTGAGCGAACGGTGAAGATACCGTTCTTTTCCGGAGCCCATGCAATGATGTCGTCGGTAATGCGCGGTGACGTGCGGATGTTGGTGATGGAGTCCACGTCCGCCGGGAGGAAATATTGTCGCAACACGTCCATGCGCCAAGCGCCGGACGCATCTAGTAGGTCCGCCACTCGGCGAAGCCTGCAAGTCCCCTGCTGCGTGATGGGTTGGCCCGTCGGCTCCGTGGGTAGCCAACGATCCCGCGAAATACGAATGCTTTGCCCATTGCCCACACGCCACACTAGACCCTTCTTCAGGAGCTCGAGTCCATATTGTATGGCCTGCCACGTGGGGGAGGCATTCCCGGAGAAGACCGTATCGTCAAGACGTCCCTCTGGATAATACCGAGCTTTCAACACCTGCGCACATAGACTGTTAGGATTTATTAAAAGTCGCCACGCCTGCCTCGCAAGGAGGGCTTGATTAAAGAGACGAAAGTCTCTAAATCCCAGCCCTCCTTTCATCTTCTGTGCCTGAATATTATTCCACGCCATCCAGTGAGTTTTCCGTTTGCCCTCAACAGAACCCCACCAAAAATTCCGTACCATCCTGTTAAGATCATCACATACTGACATAGGCAACTTAAAGACGCCCATAATATAAGTGGGGATCGCCTGCGCCAAGTTCTAGCACCTGTGATGTAATTGACTCATTTTAAAAATAAAGTTTGCTAAGTCGTACACATGGCAGATAATTCACACTTCAAAGGTGGAAATCATTTTTTTCTCCAAATCCAATAGCAAACAGTAAAAATACACATAGAAAGTAGCATTTAATTGTAAATTATAGATAGACAATAGTGAATGGATCATGATACTAAAACATGTTTATGGAGGTTAATAGAATACAGATATTTCCAACCAACATGGATGAACTCATCAGTTTCAGTGTAGTCGCTATTCTCACGACTTCGCTTTTCGGTTGAAGCAACCCATTTTCTATTTTGGATAGTTCAACAGTTGCAATTTCGTTAAAGATACTCTAAACACACACTGATGAACAACAATCCTTCGCGAAGCCCAAATATGACTCAGATGAAGAAGCGAACCACGCCGATTCCTCGATTTCATCCTTACTTGACACATTGGCAACTCCAAGACATTATTTAGATTGCTAAGAAGGATGCCTCGCTGCAATAAAGTCATTTGTCTCCATTTAACCTGAAAGTTAAAGCAAAAGATAATTAAATATCTTAAAAGAATAAATAATGCAATGTGAACCAATTGCTAGATGAGTGTTCAGAAATCAGGAAGATCTACCTTGTTGGACAACAATGTGGCAGGATGGACACCCATCTCAAATTGCATTGCGGGGTCATGAACTGAAAGGCGCCAACACCGATCAAGATGATGTCTCTTCGGCAATAGTTTCCTGGCTCGCCTGAAAATTTGGAAAACACCAATCAAGAAGATATCTCTTTGGTAACAATCTCATGGCTGGCCAGAAAATTTGGAAAATCGGCGTCGATCCCATTCAAGCCACTCTTTTATGTGGGAAATTTCTTTGTGATGGCAGTTACTGGCTGCAACGCCATAGAAATGTCTCTGCATCTTCTACCGAAAATCAATAGATGATTCCCTAATCATGGATAAGTAACTCTGATTCCCCATTCCAAACAGAGAGAAAAGTCAGGGGATGAAGAAATTCATTTGGTCATCTACAGAGGAGTCCATGTGGTCGGGCGTCAGCTTCCGCCATTGCCCGCCGTGTGGGCACGCCTCCGCCATTCCCCCACAGTGTGTCAATCCAGGTTGTGGCCTAGTTGAGAAGCGGCCGATTGGGGATGTCGCTGGTTAAGGCGGAGGAACACCCAGGGGAACCCGTGCCATGGACAACGGCGCAACGGAAGCGGAGGAAGACGTGGTGAGGTCCGAGTGCAGCCGAGTCGCAATCCCGGCTGCAGATCTGTTGTAGTGCGGTTGGAGGAGAAGTGGTCGTGGTAGAGGGAGAGGGGTGTGCTACAGGGGAGTCAGGGGAGAGAACACCACGCTGCTGCCTGACGCTGATGTTGCCACGCCGCCGCGCTGCCGTCGCTCGTGCCATGGCCAAAGACAAAGAGAGAGGAGTCTGAGAGAGACAGGAGAGGAGAAAAGCGGATGGGGTGGGCGCAGATTGGAGATGGGCTGGGGCCTTCTCGAAGCGTAGCTATGAGCCGCGGAAAAAAGTACTATTAGCGATGGGCGCTGGCCGAGGTCGAGATATTTCGACGGTAAATCTCATGTAGCAGTAAAAGAAATGTCAAAAAATCAGAAAAAGCAAATCCTTCCCTCTTTAGTATTGTCATTACTTATATCTTTGATTTAATCCCTATTTATCTGATTGAGGTGGTTCAATCAGATATGTACTCGCACATTTCTGAATAAAACGCCTAGAGGCGAATTCTTAAGAAAAAAAAGATGGGATGTTTTGAATCTTGATAGGAACAAAACTAAATTAATTTTCAATTTAGAAATTATGTACAACTTTAGTTTTAAAATGTGTAGCTGTGCAGTTGCTTTTCTACAGTTTCAGTATAACTTTGGATTGGATGATGTGTAATTTGGTCGACGGAATAAAGCAACGTCTCGGAGTTGATGGCATCGTGTCTCTGTTGATCCCTCATATCAACAGCGTTAGGGTTCATGGATGGTGTTGGCGAGGCGGCGACTACATCAGGTGTGTCTCTCCTTCTGCTCTGTCCCGTTGTTGTGGCGTTGTCTCCGACGTCATAGTGGAGCAGGGAGGTTTTGTCGTTCAAGAGTACGCGCAGGTGGTTGTCTACGCAAGTGACAGCTGGAAGATGGAGTATCTTGTGTTGGCCATGTGGTCGAAGGCGGACAGTTCTGGTTTCCTTCTCCAACGTCGTCGTCATGTGAGGGTGTCAGTTCTGAAGTTCGATGACGTGTCCGGTCTGATTCTTTCAAAGGCTATGGTTTTGCTTTTGACAAACTACTTTGGAGGTCCGTAAAGCTGTTGATCAGCGATGGAGCCGCGTCGAGGTTGGGCGAAGAGGTGATCGGTCTTTTTATCTTTTGGTGGCCGCTTCGGTGGTGTCGAAGGAAAGAGACATGTGTTGGTATTTTGCATAGGGTTTTCCTATATTTTCAGTCATGCATGGTCGATGCTTACGTGCATTGTAATTTGATTTTTATTCTATATAAATGAGATATGTATTAACATGAAAAAAAAACAATGGACACCAAAACTGTTCAATATTAAAAAAAATCTATATGGTCGATTTAAAATTCCAGAGTTTCTACGCTATATGTGTCTACAATTCGAGAACGGACAGTTCAATATCTACACGCGCTGCTCGATCACTTCCCGGAGCGCATGTCTCGACGCTGCCACGTCCCTCCCGGCGACGAACGGGTGGGCAAGGAGCTCCACGACTGACGCTCGCTTCCGGTGATCCTTCTGCAGGCAGGCGGCCACGAAACTCCGGAGCTCCGGCGACGCCGCGCCGTCGGGAAGTGCCGGCAGCTCGCGGAAGCAGACGGCGCACATGAGCGCCGCCCAGGACAGCTCCTGCCCGGCGGGGAGCAGCGGGTAGCGACCCATCAGAAGCTCCAGGACGGTCACGCCCAGCCCCCACACGTCGGCGGCGTAGGGGTCGACGGGGCCCTCCTCGCCGTCGTGCAACCTCTCCGTGTCGAATCGTTCGGGGCTCATATAGGCGGTGGTGCCCTCGTAGGCCGCGCGGTACTTGCCGGCCCGGGAGACGACCTCGGCGATGCCGAAGTCGCCGATTTTGACCTGCCCGGCCCTGTTGACCAGGAGGTTCGCCGGCTTGATGTCGCGGTGGACGACGCGACGTGCGCGGAGATACGCCAGGCCGGAGAGCGCCTGCGCCGCCACCTCCGCCACCGCCGCCTCCGGGAAGCCTCCCTGGCCGGCGCGGACGAGCGAGTCGAGCGAACCGCCGTCCATCAGCTCGAGGAGCAAGGCGGAGTCGCCGGACGCCGTCGGGAGGACCGAGTGGCATCGGACGATGTGCGGCGAGTCGACGCGGCGGACAACGTCTACCTCCTCGTCGGCGCCGGGGTGGCCGCGATGAATGATCTTGAGGGCGTACAGCGCCGACGTGCGGCGGTGCGAGACCTTGTGGACGGTGCCGCCGTTCCCGCGCCCAAGGACGGAGAGCTTGTCGAAGTCGCTCAGGCGGAACTCGCCATCCGGCCGAGCCGCCGACGTGGACGGCGTCGCCGCGGCGACCGGCGCCGGCGCCGGGCACCGGAAGGCCCACGTGGGGGCGTCGAGCGTGAGGTGCAGCTGCGGCAGCCGTCTTTCTCTGGCGGCCGCCATTAAAATGATCGCCTTGTGCGTCTGAAGTCTGAACTCTTGAGATCGAATTTGTTACTAGCTGATTGGTGATTTTGGATCGAGCCTTCGAATTCAGGTTTTCTTTTGGAGGGAATGATGGATGGATGGATCGTGATATTGGAATTCAGGTTGCTTTATACTGCTTGTGGCGGCGGCGGCTGAGATTGTGACGAGTAACGGCCGTCCTTTTTAAATCTTTCTCCCGGGAAAGCAATGTGGAAATGTCAATACTTTATGTTGGATACGGATATGCATGGAATTTGTGTCTCTACTATTTTAGGAGTTTGGTGGATATACTCTGGCAGGCTTGAGACACTCCCTCCGTCCCAAAATACTTGTCATCAAAATGGACAAAAGAGGATGTATTTAGAACTAAAATACATCTAGATACATCCCTTTTTATTCATTTTGATGACAAGTATTTCCGGACGGAGGGAGTACATGTTGAAATTGACAGGATCTCAAGAACATGGAGAATGATGGTTTCAGAACAACAACACATGAAGAAAGGGGTATCTTTGGGAAGTTTTAGTATTTTAGGTATTTTTGATGATATATAGAGCTTAGTATGGGTTAAAAAAATAACCTGAGCTGCTGCTCAGGATATTTGAGATTTTTTTTGCTTATACAAGAACCCAGAGATCGATTTAAGAGCAAACACAGGAACACATACAAACCTTATTAACTCAGGGTCTATTGGTCTATATCGATGACTTTCCGGTCACTGCTTCTACAAGCTCCTAGGTTTGAAAAAAGTTTGCTCTATTGACATGGAGAACCAGAGGCGACATCGAGCCTGAGCCATGCGCACGGCGCACCATCGGTGGATGTAAGAGGAAGAAGACTTCAGCACCCCAGAGATTTTGAATGTATTTCCATTTTTATAAAGATGTGTTTTTAAGAACACATGATACTTAATACTTCCTCCGTCCAGAAATACTTGTCATCAAAATGAATAAAAGGGGATGTATCTAGATGTATTGTAGTTCTAGATACACCCATTTTTGTTCATTTTGATGACAAGTATTTTCGGACGGAGGAAGTATGTATAATATGGCTTTAGGCCTTTTCGCAAAATAAAATAAAATAGTTCAATCATGTAAAGCAAATACAGTAATTAAAGATAATAAAAGGCGGCAACGGTGAAGAAAGGCATTGCTCTATATCATGCAACCGAACGTGACCCGTTGGATGCAGCTTTGGACGTCCCAGATCAGGAGACGCCCCTTCACCGCTGTGGTTTGAAATTGCACGGTGCCTGTTTAACCGAAGAAAGAGCTGCAGTTCTGAAGAGAGGTTCAGAAGACGGAAGATTCCTAAGATGTACTCTCTCCGTCCGAAAATACTTGTCATCAAAATGAACAAAAGGAGATGTATCTAGAACTAAAATACATCTAGATACATCCCCTTTTATTCATTTTGATGACAAGTATTTCCGGACGGAGGGAGTAATCCGGAATGTAAAAGACACAATGCGCTCTGATGTGCTAATCCGTCTACTCTGAACAAGTACGGTTAGTCATTACTCCCTGTGTATACAAATGTAACACGTATTTGTAGTTTAATTTAAACTGCAAAAACGTCCTACATTTTTTTTCAGAAAGAGTAGAAATTACTACTCCCTCCGTTCCTAAATATTTGTTTTTTTAGAGATTTCAACAAGTGACTACATACGAAGCAAAATGAGTGAATCTACACTCTAAAATATGTCTACGTACATCCGTACTTGTAGCCCATTTGAAATGTCTAAAAAGATAAATATTTGGGAACGGAGGGAGTACTACGCATACGATGCTTTTTGTCCGACCTTTTGTACGGCATGGAATCCAGGGATCTGCTGCATTTTGCTTCTGGGTGTGTATCATTCAATCTTCAGCGTCATACAATATCGTTCTTAGTTATTTCTTCGAGAAGCAACTTTGATAATACTCCATCGGTCCCATAATGTAGGATGATTCTTAACACTATACTAGTATCAAAAAAACATCTTACATTATGGAACGGAGGGAGTACACGTTAGTGGCCTAAGGCTGGTTGTAATGGGAGTATCATATACTAGTATCATGCATATGATACTAGTGTATGATACTACCTCCCTAATGCATAGTATCATATATTAGTATCATGTAGTACTCTATTTATTGCCATGCATGACACAAAGTAGCATAGCATTTAATATGATACGGTATCATGATATGATACTACACCCTCTCTTTCTTCATTTAATGCTATGACACCTCATCAAAATTGTCTAGTTGGCATGCATGATACTAGATATGGTACTACCACTACGATCAGCCTAAGAGCATGGTTAATAATATAGCCAGCTGCTGGCTATATGATGTTGCCATGTCACATATAGCCAAGCTTATAGCCAACAAGTACAATAGCTAGATATAAATATGTACTACTTTGTTGATACATGGCCCACCCTGTAGAAAAGGAGGCTTAAGCGTATGCTGCTAGCAGGGACGCGTGCATGTTTATATAGGCATGAGATTACAGATTGGTTAGGCTGTGGATTGATCTACAAGAAAGAACTAGAGATAAGAGAGAATCACAACAGCCTAACAGGATACAAACAGCTACACGCACGCACACATATACGGTTTATACAATACCGTATGTACAATGTTTAACACTCCCCCTCAATCACAACTTATCTAAGTTGAGATTGTGTCTGAATGCCTCCAACTGCCTCAAAGAAAGGGGTTTAGTAAACCCATCTGCAACTTGATCACCAGTAGGAACAAAGCGAACGTTCAACAGTTTGTTGGCTACCCGTTCTCGTACAAAATGGTAATCTATCTCTATATGCTTTGTCCTTGCATGGAAGACAGGATTAGCGGATAAATATGTGGCACCCAAATTGTCACACCATAGTGATGCTGCCTTGGGATGTTGAATACCCAGCTCTATCAGCATGTTCTGTACCCAGATAACTTCAGCAGTGGCATTAGCAAGGGCTTTGTATTCAGCCTCAGTGCTTGATCTAGATACAGTAGCCTGCTTACGAGCACTCCAGGAAATTAGATTACCTCCAAGAAAGACTGCAAAACCTCATGTGGACCTTCTGTCATTAGGACAGCCTGCCCAATCTGCATCAGAAAATGCACTGACAAGCATCGCGTCTGTCTTGCCAAGTTTAAGCCCATGACCCGATGTTCCTTGAAGGTATCTAAGTATCTTTTTTACCGCAGTCCAATGAACAGAGGTGGGAGCATGTAAGAACTGACAAACCTTGTTAACAGCATATGCAATATCTGGCCGAGTCAACGTTAGGTATTGTAGTGCCCCCACAATACTCCTATACCTGGTGGAGTCTTCTGTTGCAAGTACATCTCCATCCTGAAGAGACAGTTTTTCCGAGGTGGACAAAGGTGTAGGAGAAGGCTTACACCCTGTCATCCCCATTCGTTGGAGTATCTCTTGAACATACTTTTCTTGTGACAAGAGAACTCCATTTGCAATATGTTTCACCTCAATACCAAGGAAGAAATGCAACTCACCCAAATCCTTAAGTGCAAAATCCATACTCAGATCCTTAAGAAGAGCTGTAACTGCTTGAGATGAAGAGCTTGTGACAATAATGTCATCAACATATATGAGCATAAAAATAGTTACCCCATGCCGATGATAGAAGAATAGTGAAGTATCTCCCTTTGACGCAAGGAAGCCAAGAGATCGTAACTTCGTGTAATGCCCAGGATGGAGTTATACCTCCTACGTGTCGAGGCACGACTTAAAGGCATAATTCCATCCTAGAATGATCTCAAGTCTTGTAATCTTTGCACAACTCATGTAAAAGAGGGGATAGTAAACAAAAATAGTTGGCTTACAATCGCCACGTCACAGAATTACAGTACAAGTCTCAAACATCATACATTTAGAACACTACAACCCTCTAAGGGCAAAAGCCAAATGTCAAAGTATCAAACTCAGATAAATAAACCACAGGCGGAACGAATCCTAGTAAGAGACTCCTGTAAGAGATGACCACGAATCAGCAATTGATTGACAAAAGGAATAAGCTGAATCAATGGAATGAATTGCAACAAGTCTTCACAATAATCATTCGAACAATAAGAACGAATGAAATCATCCGAACAAGAGGAACGAATGAATTTCTCAGTTAATTGATAACATCAGTCTTCACGAGAAGCCACATAGGGATCAAAAGGATAAAATAAGAAAAACAGCAAGGTACAGACGGAACAAATACAAGAGAGGAGTTTCGTTCTAACATCTTTGTGCTGAAAGCATATGAACGCGTTACGAAAAGGTTTTGCAATCCCCGGATCAGCATAGCCAAGGACCCTTTAAGATGCAACTCCTGATAGTAACATCGGTCATATAACCCCTTCACTCAATGTCGAACCCCGAACTCACTAACCTGCATTCGTTGGAAGAATGCCTACGATCTACTGGATAAAACCCACCTATAGTTTTCCGAAAGATTCTAGTTATGCAATCAGGTGTTGGGGATACACGGGAAGCACCGCGCAATCAACTCTAACCTACATCCAGGTGTATCCATCCTTCAACACATAACCAGTCTTTCTCGGAAACTGTGTACCTCGGACCTTCGAAAAGCATCCACTATAACAAGCTATGGCAATACTCCCGAACTACCTCCCCAGTACTGGGTGATGTCGGGGTTATCTTGCCACTGGCCGTATAGGGGAGAATTTCGATGTCGGTCGTCTTAAGTATTTAGTACTGCCGCGATATGCTTGTGTCAATGATACCCCGAAGCTCAACTCCTCGGTAACAGGAGGCATCGGGAACAATATCCTTGTCACAAGAACATCGAAACAATCCCAGAATACTCGCGGGATTCCTAAAAAAAATTTGTGCAAATTTTGAAGATAGGAGAGACAAGAGTAGACGTCAGGAGTCCTCACCAGAGAGAAAGGGGATGAGAAGCAAAGAAATCCTACTCTCCGATATAATATAGGACTCAAAAAGTTTTAAGTGTGTGCCTAGACTCAACCGTCAACGGTTCGATCAAACAGTGGGGGCTCCTAGGTCGGAGAAGGCTCTGAATACCAACTTGTAATGCCCAGGATGGAGTTATACCTCCTACGTGTCGAGGCACGACTTAAAGGCATAATTCCATCCTAGAATGATCTCAAGTCTGGTAATCTTTGCACAACTCATGTAAAAGAGGGGATAGTAAACAAAAATAGTTGGCTTACAATCGCCACGTCACAGAATTACAGTACAAGTCTCAAACATCATACATTAAGAACACTACAACCCTCTAAGGGCAAAAGCCAAATGTCAAAGTACCAAACTCAGATAAATAAACCACAGGCGGAACGAATCCTAGTAAGAGACTCCACTACTGATCGTCCGGGTAGCGCACGTAGTACCGACTACGCTCTTCGTCGTACTCCCAATCCAGCTCGGTGCCATCACCTGGATAGCTCACAGCTGGACCTGCATCTGGTGTGTGAAGTAACTGTGAGCCACAGAGGACTCAGCAATCCCGTTCCCGGGTAACAGAACTATCAAAGCCTTTGGGTGAGGAAAAGGCTGAAGAAAAAGGACAAGTCTGCAGCAGCAACTAGCATCTATCTTACGCAAGTGAGAGCGAGAAGAGAAGGCATCGGCGAGAAGTGATCACGAAGTGATCCTAGCTACAAGCTCCACAATCATAACCCCTCCGTGTTCAACTCCCGAATCCCTATTCGGAAATTGACAGTCACGGAACACACGCTGGTAGTGTATTAGTAACATTGTGTCAAGTTATCTACAACCGGAATTAACAAGCTCCCATCTGCCACATAACCGCGGGCACGGCTTTCGAAAGTTCAAAACCCTGCAGGGGTGTTCCAACTTGACCCATTACAAGCCCACGATCCGCGGAGTCGCAACTCCAAAGTGGGAAGACCCGAGTATCCTCGGAATCCCGTGCTCAAGATATACCGAACTAAGGTAAGGCTAATCCAGCAAATCCTCCCGGCGTGCCGACACCCTGATAGTAGCCGCGCGTATCTAGTCTCAGGCCACGACCGGATGAGCACAGCGTACAGTGGCCGAAATACCCAAGTTGCCAAGGGGGGCCCCGCACACGACTCTAGTTTGGACCAACACTCAAATCGAGCACTGGCCCAGGGGGGTTGAATTAATTAAGCCTCGGGTTAATTACTCCCTCGGAAAGGTTTTAGTTGTGTTAGGCGAATAGTACCAATGTTGGGACTTGCTGGAAAAGACTTAGCACTTAGCGGTTTATCGAGGGGGTCCCATACACCCCAACCGTGTTAGGAACGCATAATCAAGGAACATAACACCGGTTTATACGGTTCCTAACGGCATGAGTGGAACAAAACACCAAGCAAAAGGCTTAGCCTTCCACCCTTGCCAATATATAGGTGATTTCATTTAAAGCATTTATATAGTGTGATATAACCCAACCAAACTTCAACATGAAGCAAGCATCTTCGATCTTCACCTGCAACTAGCAACGCTATAAGAAGGGCTGAGCGAAGCGTACTTAGCCAAGCAACGGTTTGCATAGGTAGGGTGGTTGAACATGGCAATTGGTTACAAGTAGGAGGCTGACAAGAAGAACATGGGCATCGAGGCAAAACTATAGATCGAGACTACTAGCAATAGGCAAAGATAGTAATGTTATCGGGGTTCGGTCATCTTGCCTGAAGAGAAGTCGTTCGGATCGTAAGAAGGGTCCTCGTGCTCAACCTCGTTGGAAACCTCGTGCTCAACTTCGTACCCGGTCTCAGCTTCCGGCTCTAAACAAAACAATCACACCAAGCACCAATCAACAAGATGCAATGCGCACTCGAAAAACATGAATGCATGATGGATGCACTAAGGATGCACATGGAGCACGTAAAACATCACTCAAGCAAAACACCTCAAAACAAGATAACAAGCTGATATTAATAATCTACACGGAAAAACAATCAAGTTTGATATAAGATTCGCTGAAATCGGAGTTACGGGCTAAAAGTTATGCCCGAAACAAGATTTGAGCGAAAGCTGAAAATTACAGCAACATAGCATCTTTGGAGCTCAAAATAATTAAGCTCCAGCACCCAAAAAGCATGGCAAAGGACTTGAACACAAACTAGACATGAAGTACAGCAACTAGGTCCAAAGTGCACCCCCAACGGAGTCACGGATCAATAGCAATGATCTTGGACATATTGAACTTTGCAATAAAATTCTGGCAGCAGAATTTTATTGAAACTTTAGAGCAAAAGGTAAACATGCTACAGCCAATCAAATGGACATGTGAGGACATGGATGGAAAGACAACAATATATACTACAAGGAACAATCAAAATCCACCCCAAAACTATCATGCTTTGTCCTAGAACATCACACGAACATGGCATCGGAACGTTATAGATTTCAGACTTAGTGAAAAATCACTAAGTCCTAAAACAGCAATAACATCATAGAACACAAAAGAGCATGTTTAAGTCACCTCGAAACTAAACATGGCAAAGGGTAAGCACCTCATCAAAGTGCACATGAAGGTGATCCCGAAACACACAAGCATGCATCATTGAGGTGAACACAACGATTGCAACGAGCTCAACAAGATGGCATATCATAACAAGTGAAAACACAACATATGAACATGGCACTTTGCAACGATGATAACAAGGAAACAATAAATCTACCATGCAACCTATCACACACAACACGTAGTTCGTGGCAAGACGAACACGTGGACATGTCATTTGCATCGTTTGGACAAACGAGCTAAAAGATATCACATGTCAAAGGTGGCATGAAAATAACACATAACAGCAGTTTATATCATGGTGCACTCTTGCAACAGCAAAACAAGTGTCAAGATGACATCTAACATGCATGACAACAACAGGTAAAACGTAGAGGACATCTCCACGAACGTCTGGACATATCACACGCGCAAATCGGAGCAACAGGCACAAAGTTACAGCAGGTCAAAGATTGCATAACAGAATAGATCTCAGGGACTTAGGAGGATAAAGAAGTCAACCTAGCAGATCTGAGAAAAAAACGAAGACGGGCCGGATCTGGAAGAACTGTAGCGGCGGCGGCCCAGTGGAGTGGAAGAAGTGGCCCGGTGGAGAAGGCGGCCCGGCTGCGGTGGCGATGCGGTGGCGCGGCGGCGGCCCACCGCGGAGAAGGAGCAGGCGGCCCACGCGCGTGGCGACCTGGCGAGGCCCGGCTGGGCGGGGCGCTGAGGCGGAGGCCCGCGGCCCAGGGCGGCAGGAGCCGGCGAGACGGCGCGGCTCGGCCCGCGGAGCTGGGCGGCCTGGTACGGGCGACGGCGAGGCCCACCGGGCGGGAGGCGAAGCGAGGCCTGGGGCGGCGGTGGCGGCGAGACGGGCCCGCTTGGGCGCCCCGGCCTGGCGCGGCGTAGAGTCGAGGGAGGCGAGCGGTACGGGCCTTGGCCCAGGCGGCGGAGACGGCGATGCGGTCCCCAGGGGCGACGGCCCGGCGCGGTCGAAGCCTGGCTCGGTCGAGGGAGTACAGGCCGGCTCGGTCGCCTCGAGCGGACGGGAGGAAAACGCTCGGTCGCCTCGAGCGCTGACCTGGCGATCGACGAGATCGAAGGACAGATCCCGGCGGATTTTGCGGCGGCGGTCGGCTGGTCCGACCGGCCGGCGCGATCTCTGGAGGAGGGAGATGGACTAGCACGGGAAAAGAGGAGGGGATGGATCTAGAGGATAGGGGTGCTCAAAATAGACTAGGGGGGTCTATATGTAGCAGTATTTTAGGGTTAGGGAGAGTTTTAGGGGCGCTAGGAGCCCTCCGATCGCGATCCGACAGATCCGATCGCGGGGGTAGATTTAAAAGGCATAGACGGAGATAAAAGAAAGCAGTAGGGGTATTTCCGGGACACGAAGTAAAGGCACTTTGGGCCCACACGTACAACGGATGGAAAAGTCAACGGAGTCCAAACGAGACGAGATTTGAGAGGCGGGTTGCACACAACAAAACAACAACACACAACACAACCTCGCGGCACACCGGTAACGTAAAACGCCCGAACAACAAAGTAGGCCTACGGGACGTCACGGACACGTGAGGGAGCTCCGGAACGCGAAACGGACAACGGGAAGAAACACCACGAACCGGATGCAACCCACAACACAAATGCAATGCAATGCACATGTCTACATGATATGAATGAATGCCACACACTCACACAACAAAACGACGAAAGCCCGAAAGACAAAGAACCCGAAATGGAAATAGATGAAGCCGGAGATATATTATATACCCAAAAGGGAAAGTATTACATCCGGGGCATTACAAACTCTCCTCTACTACAAAAAGATCTCGTCCCGAGATCTAGGACTGGAAAAAGGAAGGGTACTCGGAACGAAGATGATCTTCTCGTTCCCAGGTAGCTTCTCGGTCTGTGTGATGTGACCACTTGACTTTCAGAAACTTGATGGACTTGTTGCGAGTCTTGCGTTCGGTTTCTTCGAGAATTGCAACTGGATGCTCTCGGTAGGAAAGGTCTTGTTGAAGATCAATCTCCTCAAACGGAATCATGCGCTCAGGTGCCTTGAAGCATTTGCGAAGTTGAGACACATGGAAGACATCATGAACATTTGCAAAGTTGGAAGGGAGCTCGAGCTGATAGGCTAGATCGCCTCTTTTGCCAAGAATTTTGAAAGGCCCGACGTATCTAGGAGCAAGCTTTCCTTTGATACCGAATCTTTGGGTTCCTTTCATCGGAGAAACTCGGAGATAGACATGATCACCGATGTCGAAAGCCAAATCACGATGCTTGCCGTCATAGTAGCTCTTCTGAAGCGACTGAGCGGCCTTGAGATTCTCACGTATGACTTTGCACATTTCTTCGGCTTCAGAGATCAAGTCATTGCCAAGGAGTTGGCGTTCACCTGTTTCAGACCAGTTGAGAGGGGTACGGCACTTTCTGCCATAGAGAATTTCAAACGGTGCTTTGCCTGCACTTGCTTGAAAGCTGTTGTTGTAAGAGAACTCGGCAAATGGAAGGCAGTCTTCCCATTTCATGCCGAAGGAGATGACACAGGCTCTGAGCATATCTTCTAGGATCTGATTCACACGCTCGACTTGACCACTAGTCTGAGGGTGAAAGGCAGTGCTGAACCTGATCTTCGTGCCCATGGCGGACTGAAAGGAGTCCCAGAACCTTGATGTGAACAAGCTGCCACGATCTGAGGATATCACTTGAGGAATGCCATGTAGGGACACAATTCTGGAAGTGTACAGCTCTGCAAGTTGAGCTGCATTGATTGATTCTTTGACTGGAAGAAAGTGAGCGACTTTGGTAAGCTTGTCAATCACCACAAAGATAGCATCATTGCCTCGCTTGGATTTAGGAAAGCCAGTGACGAAGTCCATTTCAATGTGGTCGAACTTCCACTCGGGAATAGGAAGAGGTTGGAGGAGACCGGCTGGACGTTGATGTTCTGCTTTAACTCTTCTGCAAACATCACATTCGTTCACGAATTGGGCAATTTCCCTTTTCATGCGTGTCCACCAGTAAGACTGCTTGAGGTCTTGGTACATCTTGGAACTGCCAGGATGAATGGAAAGGAGAGAATCATGAGCTTCTTCCATTATGAGCTTCCTGAGATCACCTTTGGGAACAACGAGTCTGTCCTCGAAGAACAAGGTATCTCTCTCATCAACACGGAAGCACTTGTATTTTGGAGTGCCCTTTGCAATCCCATGTTTCACCTTCTTCACCATGGTATCACTGAGCTGGGCCTCACGAACTTGATCTTCCAAGGTAGGAGCAATCTGGAGATTTGCAAGAAAACCCTGCGGAACAACTTGGAGGTTGAGCTTCCTGAAAGCTTCACAAAGCTCAGGCTGGTGTGGCTTGATAAGAAGGCTGTTGCAATATGCCTTTCTGCTCAAAGCATCTGCAATCACATTCGCCTTGCCTGGAGTGTATTCGATGCTGGGATTGTACTCTTGGATCATCTCGACCCAACGAGTCTGGCGGAGGTTCAGATGCGGCTGTGTGAAGATGTACTTCAAGCTCTTGTGATCAGTGAAGATGTCGACCTTTCTGCCCAACAACAGATGTCTCCACGTAATCAGAGCATGTACCACAGCTGCTAGCTCGAGATCATGTGTGGGATAGTTCTTCTCACTTGGCTTGAGCTGCCGAGAAGTATATGCCACAATTTTTTTATCTTGCATAAGCACACCACCAAGACCTTGAAGAGAAGCGTCACAGAACACTTCATAGGGCTTGGTTTCATCCGGAGGAGTCAGAACTGGAGCAGAGACAAGCTTCTCTTTGAGGGTTTTGAATGCCACTTCACATTCGGGAGACCAAAAGTATTTGACATTCTTCTGAAGCAGGTTGGAAAGAGGCTTGGCAATCTTGGAGAAGTTCTCCACAAATCTTCTGCAATAGCTGGAAAGACCCAGAAAACTGCGGAGCTGCTTGACGTTCTGAGGAGCTTCCCAGTTGACAATTGCTTCAACTTTCTCGGGATTAACCGCAATACCGTCAGCTGAGATAATGTGGCCCAGGTACAAAACCTTATCGAGCCAAAACTCGCACTTGGAGAACTTGGCATAGAACTTATGCTCTCGGAGTCGATCAAGAACCAGACGCAAGTGCTTTTCGTGATCTTCTTCATTCTTGGAAAACACCAGAATATCATCCAGATACACAAGCACGAATTCGCCAGTATAGGGGTTGAAGATGTAATGCATCATCCTTGAAAAGGTAGGAGGAGCATTGGCGAGACCGAAGGACATGACGGTATACTCATATGAACCGTAGCTCGTTCTGAAGGCCGTCTTGTGAATGTCTTCCTCGCGAATGCGAATTTGATGGTAGCCCATTCGGAGGTCAAGCTTAGAGAACACTTTAGCTCCTTTGAGCTGCTCAAAGAGTTCGTTGATGTTGGGGAGCGGATACTTGTTCTTAATCGTCTTCTTGTTCAATGGCCGGTAGTCAACACAGAGACGCTCCGTGCCATCTTTCTTCTTGACAAATAAGACACCACAGCCCCACGGAGATGTACTTGGTCTGATGAGACCCATACTCTCCTGCTTATCAAGCTGCTTCTTCAATTCCTTCAATTCATCCGGAGAGAGCTTGTAAGGTCGCCGGCAAGCAGGTTCAGTGCCCGGCTCGAGTTCAATGACAAACTCCACCTGACGGTGTGGAGGCATGCCTGGAAGATCTTCTGGAAAGACGTCTTGATATTCGTTCACCACTGGAATTTGCTCTATGGCATTAATTTCACCCTTATCATTAAGAGAGAAAAGCCGAATAGTATTATCCCTGGAGGCGAAGATAATCACATCTTCATCAGAATGAGTCAACTTGACTTCCTTTTGAGCACAATCAATGTGAGCATCGTGCTGAGAAAGCCAATCCATTCCGAGGATGAGGTCGATGTCAGAATTACCAAGAACCACCGGATTAGCCAGAAATCGATAATCACCCATGCGGATAGAAACATTCGGAACAAAGTTGTTGGAGTTCATGAGCAAACCCGGAGAAAGCACAGACATCGGACTCGGCAAAGCTTGCAATGGCATATCATGTGACAATGCAAAAGGTCTTGACATGAACGAATGTGAAGCACCTGAATCGAACAAAACTTTAGCTGGAAAAGAGTTCACTGAGAGATTACCCAAAATGACATCAGAAGAGTTCTCCGCTTCAGCTGCACTCATCAGATTGACCCTGGCAGACTTTGGATCATGCTTGACAATCGTTGTACTGACAGGCGGAGGAGGAGGAAGGCGCTTCGGATTCGGACATCTGTTGGCATAATGACCCTTCTGGCCACATCTGTTGCACACCACTTCAGAGAGAGGACGGAAATGAGAGCCACTGGACTTGGAGCCTTGAGACTGAAACTGCTTCTTCGACTGGTTGCTCGGGTTGGGTGGGTGGGAGAAACCACGACCACTAGAGTTCTTGTTGTTGGAGTTGTTGTATGGAGCTCGAATCACTGGAGGAGGAGGAAGCCAGAATTTCTGTTGTTTCGCAGCCCACTGAGACGATGAGGAAGAGTGAACAGCATCTCGAATTCTCTTCTTAGAAGCCTCCATCTTAAGCTGAGCTGCTTCTTGTTTCAAAGCCATGTTATAGAACTTATCGAATTCGTCTGGCTCGAACAAAGTGAGAGCAAGCTGAAGTTCATCTTTGAGACCTCCACGGAACTGATAGATTTTACTCTTTGCATCAGGAATGTCTTGCTTTGCATAGCGAGCGAGGTTTTGAAACTTGACATTATACTGATAGACTGTCATGGAGCCCTGCTTGAGGTTGCGGAATTGCTCACGCATACCCTCGATAACACTTGTAGGAATGTGGTGCGAGCGGAAATCCTTGCAGAAATTCTCCCAAGAGATCACTTGACCCGGCCTTGAGTCTTTGTACTGCTGCCACCAGTCAGCTGCTTGATCTTTCAGTTGGAAGGCTGCAAACTTCACGTAGTCATCTTCTTTCACGTTACTGCACTCAAAATGCTTCTTTATGTCGGTCAACCAATCCTCAGCATCAAGAGGGTCGACACAGTAACTGAAAGCTTTAGGATTGTTAGCCAGGAACTGGTTGAGAGTAGCATGGTGCTGCTGGAAGAAGTTGCCTTGATTGCCTGGAACACCCTGATTAGCTTGATTAGCTTGATTAGCTTGATTAGCTTGCATCAGCTGCATCATCTGCATCATCAACTGAGTGTTCTGAGCTGTAGTCTGCATAATTGCTCTCCAAGCCTCAGGCGGAGGAGGAGGAGAAGGAGGACGTTCTGGAACCTCTTCACCCTCTGGGTTAGCATTCGGAACCCTTTTCGGAGCCATCCTGTAAGAGATGACCACGAATCAGCAATTGATTGACAAAAGGAATAAGCTGAATCAATGGAATGAATTGCAACAAGTCTTCACAATAATCATTCGAACAATAAGAACGAATGAAATCATCCGAACAAGAGGAACGAATGAATTTCTCAGTTAATTGATAACATCAGTCTTCACGAGAAGCCACATAGGGATCAAAAGGATAAAATAAGAAAAACAGCAAGGTACAGACGGAACAAATACAAGAGAGGAGTTTCGTTCTAACATCTTTGTGCTGAAAGCATATGAACGCGTTACGAAAAGGTTTTGCAATCCCCGGATCAGCATAGCCAAGGACCCTTTAAGATGCAACTCCTGATAGTAACATCGGTCATATAACCCCTTCACTCAATGTCGAACCCCGAACTCACTAACCTGCATTCGTTGGAAGAATGCCTACGATCTACTGGATAAAACCCACCTATAGTTTTCCGAAAGATTCTAGTTATGCAATCAGGTGTTGGGGATACACGGGAAGCACCGCGCAATCAACTCTAACCTACATCCAGGTGTATCCATCCTTCAACACATAACCAGTCTTTCTCGGAAACTGTGTACCTCGGACCTTCGAAAAGCATCCACTATAACAAGCTATGGCAATACTCCCGAACTACCTCCCCAGTACTGGGTGATGTCGGGGTTATCTTGCCACTGGCCGTATAGGGGAGAATTTCGATGTCGGTCGTCTTAAGTATTTAGTACTGCCGCGATATGCTTGTGTCAATGATACCCCGAAGCTCAACTCCTCGGTAACAGGAGGCATCGGGAACAATATCCTTGTCACAAGAACATCGAAACAATCCCAGAATACTCGCGGGATTCCTAAAAAAAATTTGTGCAAATTTTGAAGATAGGAGAGACAAGAGTAGACGTCAGGAGTCCTCACCAGAGAGAAAGGGGATGAGAAGCAAAGAAATCCTACTCTCCGATATAATATAGGACTCAAAAAGTTTTAAGTGTGTGCCTAGACTCAACCGTCAACGGTTCGATCAAACAGTGGGGGCTCCTAGGTCGGAGAAGGCTCTGAATACCAACTTGTAATGCCCAGGATGGAGTTATACCTCCTACGTGTCGAGGCACGACTTAAAGGCATAATTCCATCCTAGAATGATCTCAAGTCTGGTAATCTTTGCACAACTCATGTAAAAGAGGGGATAGTAAACAAAAATAGTTGGCTTACAATCGCCACGTCACAGAATTACAGTACAAGTCTCAAACATCATACATTAAGAACACTACAACCCTCTAAGGGCAAAAGCCAAATGTCAAAGTACCAAACTCAGATAAATAAACCACAGGCGGAACGAATCCTAGTAAGAGACTCCACTACTGATCGTCCGGGTAGCGCACGTAGTACCGACTACGCTCTTCGTCGTACTCCCAATCCAGCTCGGTGCCATCACCTGGATAGCTCACAGCTGGACCTGCATCTGGTGTGTGAAGTAACTGTGAGCCACAGAGGACTCAGCAATCCCGTTCCCGGGTAACAGAACTATCAAAGCCTTTGGGTGAGGAAAAGGCTGAAGAAAAAGGACAAGTCTGCAGCAGCAACTAGCATCTATCTTACGCAAGTGAGAGCGAGAAGAGAAGGCATCGGCGAGAAGTGATCACGAAGTGATCCTAGCTACAAGCTCCACAATCATAACCCCTCCGTGTTCAACTCCCGAATCCCTATTCGGAAATTGACAGTCACGGAACACACGCTGGTAGTGTATTAGTAACATTGTGTCAAGTTATCTACAACCGGAATTAACAAGCTCCCATCTGCCACATAACCGCGGGCACGGCTTTCGAAAGTTCAAAACCCTGCAGGGGTGTTCCAACTTGACCCATTACAAGCCCACGATCCGCGGAGTCGCAACTCCAAAGTGGGAAGACCCGAGTATCCTCGGAATCCCGTGCTCAAGATATACCGAACTAAGGTAAGGCTAATCCAGCAAATCCTCCCGGCGTGCCGACACCCTGATAGTAGCCGCGCGTATCTAGTCTCAGGCCACGACCGGATGAGCACAGCGTACAGTGGCCGAAATACCCAAGTTGCCAAGGGGGGCCCCGCACACGACTCTAGTTTGGACCAACACTCAAATCGAGCACTGGCCCAGGGGGGTTGAATTAATTAAGCCTCGGGTTAATTACTCCCTCGGAAAGGTTTTAGTTGTGTTAGGCGAATAGTACCAATGTTGGGACTTGCTGGAAAAGACTTAGCACTTAGCGGTTTATCGAGGGGGTCCCATACACCCCAACCGTGTTAGGAACGCATAATCAAGGAACATAACACCGGTTTATATGGTTCCTAACGGCATGAGTGGAACAAAACACCAAGCAAAAGGCTTAGCCTTCCACCCTTGCCAATATATAGGTGATTTCATTTAAAGCATTTATATAGTGTGATATAACCCAACCAAACTTCAACATGAAGCAAGCATCTTCGATCTTCACCTGCAACTAGCAACGCTATAAGAAGGGCTGAGCGAAGCGTACTTAGCCAAGCAACGGTTTGCATAGGTAGGGTGGTTGAACATGGCAATTGGTTACAAGTAGGAGGCTGACAAGAAGAACATGGGCATCGAGGCAAAACTATAGATCGAGACTACTAGCAATAGGCAAAGATAGTAATGTTATCGGGGTTCGGTCATCTTGCCTGAAGAGAAGTCGTTCGGATCGTAAGAAGGGTCCTCGTGCTCAACCTCGTTGGAAACCTCGTGCTCAACTTCGTACCCGGTCTCAGCTTCCGGCTCTAAACAAAACAATCACACCAAGCACCAATCAACAAGATGCAATGCGCACTCGAAAAACATGAATGCATGATGGATGCACTAAGGATGCACATGGAGCACGTAAAACATCACTCAAGCAAAACACCTCAAAACAAGATAACAAGCTGATATTAATAATCTACACGGAAAAACAATCAAGTTTGATATAAGATTCGCTGAAATCGGAGTTACGGGCTAAAAGTTATGCCCGAAACAAAATTTGAGCGAAAGCTGAAAATTACAGCAACATAGCATCTTTGGAGCTCAAAATAATTAAGCTCCAGCACCCAAAAAGCATGGCAAAGGACTTGAACACAAACTATACATGAAGTACAGCAACTAGGTCCAAAGTGCACCCCCAACGGAGTCACGGATCAATAGCAATGATCTTGGACATATTGAACTTTGCAATAAAATTCTGGCAGCAGAATTTTATTGAAACTTTAGAGCAAAAGATAAACATGCTACAGCCACTCAAATGGACATGTGAGGACATGGATGGAAAGACAACAATATATACTACAAGGAACAATCAAAATCCACCCCAAAACTATCATGCTTTGTCCTAGAACATCACACGAACATGGCATCGGAACGTTACAGATTTCAGACTTAGTGAAAAATCACTAAGTCCTAAAACAGCAATAACATCATAGCACACAAAAGAGCATGTTTAAGTCACCTCGAAACTAAACATGGCAAAGGGTAAGCACCTCATCAAAGTGCACATGAAGGTGATCCCGAAACACACAAGCATGCATCATTGAGGTGAACACAACGATTGCAACGAGCTCAACAAGATGGCATATCATAACAAGTGAAAACACAACATATGAACATGGCACTTTGCAACGATGATAACAAGGAAACAATAAATCTACCATGCAACCTATCACACACAACACGTAGTTCGTGGCAAGATGAACACGTGGACATGTCATTTGCATCGTTTGGACAAACGAGCTAAAAGATATCACATGTCAAAGGTGGCATGAAAATAACACATAACAGCAGTTTATATCATGGTGCACTCTTGCAACAGCAAAACAAGTGTCGACATCTAACATGCATGACAACAACAGGTAAAACGTAGAGGACATCTCCACGAACGTCTGGACATATCACACGCGCAAATCGGAGCAACAGGCACAAAGTTACAGCAGGTCAAAGATTGCATAACAGAATAGATCTCAGGGACTTAGGAGGATAAAGAAGTCAACCTAGCAGATCTGAGAAAAAAATGAAGACGGGCCGGATCTGGAAGAACTGTAGCGGCGGCGGCCCAGTGGAGTGGAAGAAGTGGCCCGATGGAGAAGGCGGCCCGGCTGCGGTGGCGATGCGGTGGCGCGGCGGCGGCCCACCGCGGAGAAGGAGCAGGCGGCCCACGCGCGTGGCAACCTGGCGAGGCCCGACTGGGCGGGGCGCTGAGGCGGAGGCCCGCGGCCCAGGGCGGCAGGAGCCGGCGAGACGGCGCGGCTCGGCCCGCGGAGCTGGGCGGCCTGGTACGGGCGACGGTGAGGCCCACCGGGCGGGAGGCGAAGCGAGGCCTGGGGCGGCGGTGGCGGCGAGACGGGCCCGCTTGGGCGCCCCGGCCTGGCGCGGCGTAGAGTCGAGGGAGGCGAGCGGTACGGGCCTTGGCCCAGGCGGCGGAGACGGCGATGCGGTCCCCAGGGGCGACGGCCCGGCGCGGTCGAAGCCTGGCTCGGTCGAGGGAGTACAGGCCGGCTCGGTCGCCTCGAGCGGACGGGAGGAAAACGCTCGGTCGCCTCGAGCGCTGACCTGGCGATCGACGAGATCGAAGGACAGATCCCGGCGGATTTTGCGGCGGCGGTCGGCTGGTCCGACCGGCCGGCGCGATCTCTGGAGGAGGGAGATGGACTAGCACGGGAAAAGAGGAGGGGATGGATCTAGAGGATAGGGGTGCTCAAAATAGACTAGGGGGTCTATATGTAGCAGTATTTTAGGGTTAGGGAGAGTTTTAGGGGCGCTAGGAGCCCTCCGATCGCGATCCGACGGATCCGATCGCGGGGGTAGATTTAAAAGGCATAGACGGAGATAAAAGAAAGCAGTAGGGGTATTTCCGGGACACGAAGTAAAGGCACTTCGGGCCCACACGTACAACGGATGGAAAAGTCAACGGAGTCCAAACGAGACGAGATTTGAGAGGCGGGTTGCACACAACAAAACAACAACACACAACACAACCTCGTGGCACACCGGTAACGTAAAACGCCCGAACAACAAAGTAGGCCTACGGGACGTCACGGACACGTGAGGGAGCTCCGGAACGCGAAACGGACAACGGGAAGAAACACCACGAACCGGATGCAACCCACAACACAAATGCAATGCAATGCACATGTCTACATGATATGAATGAATGCCACACACTCACACAACAAAACGACGAAAGCCCGAAAGACAAAGAACCCGAAATGGAAATAGATGAAGCCGGAGATATATTATATACCCAAAAGGGAAAGTATTACATCCGGGGCATTACACTTCGAGTACAATCGATAATACCAAGCTCTAGGTGCTTGTTTCAAGCCATATAGTGCTTTATCAAGCTTGCATACATGTCGTGGTGAGACTGAGCTCTCATACCCAGGAGGTTGCCTCATAAAGACTTCCTCTTCCAGAACACCATGCAAAAACGCGTTCTTCACATCTAGCTGTCGCATGCACCAATTGCGAGAGAGTGCAATTGAAAGGACTAAACGAATAGTAGCTGCTTTAACTACAGGGCTGAAAGTATCCTCATAGTCAACACCGTACCTTTGCTTGAAGCCCTTCGCGACTAACCGTGCTTTGTACCTGTCAATAGTGCCATCCGACTTCCTTTTTATTTTGTACACCCATTTGCAGTCAATCACATTCCTCCCTTTGACAGGTGGAACCAAATGCCATGTCTTGTTGGCCATCTACGCAGAGTACTCCTCATCCATTGCCTTCTTCCACTTTGGGTCACCGAGTGCATCCTGTAGGTTCCTTGGTTCTCCTGCAGCACAAAAAGAACCCCAACGCACACACCCATCCTTGTAAACTTTTGGTTTAGTAATACCACTCTGAGATCTTGTGCGCGCACGCTCAGGAGGGGGCAAGGCCGGTCGGTCAGCTTGAAGTTGTAGCCGGTTTGTTGAGGCAGAAACAGCAGATTGGGAGGTGTCCGCAGAAGATCCGGAGTCAGCCGTACCAGATCCCGAGGAGAACTCCTGTGCAGACCGCGGCGGGCTCGGCACCAGCGCCCGGGTGGGGCTCGACGCGCCTGGGTCCGACGCGCCTGGGCCAGCGCGCCCCGCGCCAGGTGGACCGCGCTCGTCCACAGAAGAAGAGGCCGCACCCCGACCGGGAGACAAGGCAGCCGAGGGCCCGCCTGGCCGACCACCCGTCTCGTTTGCGGGCCTCGGGCCACGTGGTTGACGCTCGTTCGCGGAAGTGGAACCCGCGCCCCGACCAAGGGACATGCCAGCAGAGGGCCCGCCTGGCCGTCCGCCCGTCCCGTCTGGGGGCACCGATCCCGCGGAGGATCTGCCTGGCGCAGCTGCAGCACCAGATCCCGAGGGGATATGCCCGCCAGACTCAGCATCGGAGGCCGTGCCCGGATTTTCTGTGTGCTGCATAAAATCACAAGTGTTTTCTCCAATTTCTTCATCATTTTGCAACCCTGTTTCCTGCACACTATCAGCAGATTCTGCATTAAAAGTATTAGCCACTGACACATGACCATTAGCATCAACTCCCCCTGGAACATAGTTAGGTGATGGTAGAAGATGAGATGGTAGCAGAACAAGTTCTTTGCGAAGTTGTGCCCCGGCATTGGGATGGAGTTGAGCAAAAGGGAAAACTTGTTCATCAAACACGACATCTCTAGAGATATAGACACGCCCAGAGGAGATGTCTAGGCACTTGTACCCTTTGTGAAGACTACTATAGCCGAGGAAAGCGCATTGCTTGGAGCGAAACTCAAGTTTGTGTTTATTGAAGGGGCGTAAATTTGGCCACACGGCACAACCAAAAATACGGAGAAAGCTATAGTTGGGTTTAGTGCCAAACAGCCGTTCTAGTGGAGTTTGATTTTTAATGACTCTACTAGGAACACGATTGATGAGATACACAGCTGTGAGAAAAGCTTCATCCCAAAACTTGAGGGGCATAAAAGCATGAGCTAAAAGAGAAAGCCCAACTTCCACTATGTGACGATGTTTCCGTTCAGCGGATCCGTTTTGTTGATGTGCATGAGGGCATGAGACATGATGGGTGATGCCAAGGCATTCAAAGAACGAATTGAGACTCTGGTATTCACCTCCCCAATCCGTTTGCATGGCAAGGATTTTGCGATCAAACAAACGTTCAACATGAGCTTGGAAAAGGCGAAATGTTTCAAACACATCAGATTTATTTTTGAGCAAATAGATCCAACTAAACTTGCTGAAATCATCAATAAAACTGACATAGTATTTTTGTCTGCCAACAGAGATGGGTCCAGGACCCCAAACATCTGAAAAAATAAGCTCTAAAGGAGCTTTGGACTCACTAACTGAGCGAGGATAAGGTAGTTGATGGCTCTTGGCCATCTGACATGCATCACAGACCAAAAGATGATCTTGTTTATTGGACACGGGAAGATTGAAATCACGAACAATTTTCTGGACCACCGGAAAAGAGGGATGCCCTAAACGCTTGTGCCACCGAGATGTAGATGGCTTGGTTGCTCCAAGCGCTTGCCGTTGCGGAGTACTTTGCCATCCGGTCACAGGAAAGAGTCGCCATCTACTCTTGTTTTGGAGTATGGTCCTTCGAGTAGCCTGATCCTTAACAAGAAAAGTTTCAGGGTGAAGTTCAATAAACACGTGATTATCTTTCATGAGTTGATAAGCAGATAGAAGACTTTGCTCAGCACTAGGGACATGAAGGATATTGTTCAGTTTCAAGGAGCCGGAGGGAGTAGATAAAACCGAATGGCCAATGTGTGCAATGTCCATACCTTGTCCACTAGCAGTGTGGATCTGTTCGTTCCCTGTATAGCGGTCCCGAACAGCAAGCTTCTCCAATTCTCCGGTGATATGGTCCGTTGCGCCGGTGTCAAGATACCAGATGGTATCTACACCGTAAGAGTGTGCTGCATTGGCAGCTCGATGCTGGCCGCCATTGTTGCCACCACCGCCGCCATTGTTGCCGCCGCCACCACCACCACCTGCGGGGTTGCGGACGTTGTTGTTGTAGCCCTTGTCGTAGCGCTTTCTGCAGCGCCACGCTCCATGGCCATCCTCCTTGCAGATCTGGCAGCGTTCACGGTCACCGCGATCACCACCTTGCTTGCGCGGCGCACCACCAGAACCACCGCCAGAGTTGTCGTTGTAGCGAGGGGGGGGGGGCAGAGTTGTTGTTGTAGCCACCACGTCCGCCGCTGTTGCCGCTACCGCGGCCGAAGTTGCCACCGCGGCCTCCACCGCGGGACGCGAGGTTGGCGGAGTGGCCGGAGGAGAATGCCGCCTGTTGGGCGGCGATGCGGGCCTCAGCCGCCAGGAGCAACGAGAAGAGCTCCGTGAGCCCGATCTGTTGGTCCATGGCGGCGCGCGTGGAGATGGCGGAGATGAACCCGTTGTAGTCGGGTTCATGCACCAGACCTTGAAGAATCTGGTCGACGAGATCATCTTCTCCAAGTGGCTTCTCGGCAGCTGCGAGCTCATCGGCGATGCCCTTCATCTTGGTGAAATAGGCTGCTGCGGAGAGATCCCCCTTGCGTGTGTTCCCTAGGGCAGAACGGAGCTGGATGATGCGTGCCCTGGACTGTGATGAGAAGCTCTGGAGCAGAGCTTGCCAGATGCTAGCAGAGGTGGTGTGATTCGAGACTTGCATGAGAACATCACGAGAGAGAGAAGCAATCAGGAACGAGAGCACCTGTTGATCCTGCGTTACCCAGATGGCGTATTCTGGGTTCGGGACTGTGATGGTCTCCTTCTTCCCATCGGCGATCTCCTTCTCAGCGAGAAGGACGGCGTCCGGCTCCTTGATTGAGCCATCAAGGTAGCCCATCATCCCTGCCGCCCTGATATGCGGCAGTACCTGCGTCTTCCACACCAGGAAGTTTTCCCTGGTCAGCTTCTCGGTGATGGTGTGGCCGAGCGATGCGAGGGAAGGAGAGGACATGGCGACGTGAGAGGAGGAGGCTGCCATAACCTAGATGTGTTTGGAAGAGTTAGGCTCTGTATACCATGTAGAAAAGGAGGCTTAAGCGTATGCTGCTAGCAGGGACGCGTGCATGTTTATATAGGCATGAGATTACAGATTGGTTAGGCTGTGGATTGATCTACAAGAAAGAACTAGAGATAAGGGAGAGATAAGAGAGAATCCCAACAGCCTAACAGGATACAAACAGCTACACGCACGCACACATATACGGTTTATACAATACCGTATGTACAATGTTTAACACACCCCACTCTCTCACAAAGTACCTAGGAGCACGTGCTGCAGCCGACTGTTAACTACTACCTCCTTTCCGGTTTATAAGGCATGCGCGTATCCCTAGGTCTATAATTTGATCAATATAAAATAAGTTGTATAGTCTAAAAATTACACCATTAGAAAATAAAAGATCTGAAGTTTTTAATGATATATTTTTTATGACAAATAACTTGTATTACATTGGTTTATTTGTCAACCTAGATATACGCGCAAGCCTTATAAACCGGAAAGGAGGTAGTAGTAGCCCGCTTCTCTTCTCTCTCCTCTTCTCTCTCTTCCAAGTAAGCAAAAATATAATATTTAATGTCTTACAGCCCGCCTACATCACCTTATTGTACTTGCTCTAAGTTACTTTTCATTATGACCAGTCTAAACGGTTATCTACTCCATCAAGATAATATCTTGAGAATGTGACCCACTGGAGATTAATAATGAACAAAAATCTGATTCGTTATCAACCCAACACACTCAAGGTTTGGGAGGACCGCCGTCGCTAACGAACACTGACATTTTTAATCTCTGTTGACGTGGAACTGTTGATTCTTGATTTATAAACAGAGCGTAGCAGAGTATAGACGTTACACAGGAGATACTTTCTTTTGTTTTTCAGGGGAAATTCAGGAGATACTTGCTAGAAGAAGATACAGACACTCCTTGAATGAGAAAGGGAACATAATATGAAGAAATAGATAAGACTGGAGATAGAGAGGCCCGTGTTGGTGGACTATTCAGTCAGCAGATCGCATCCACTTCAGCACAACCTTGAAGAATGAACGACCGTCGCCTCGCTTAATTTAGCACACGCTGCACACCATTTCGGTCCCGATATTTTAGTTGGGTTCGAGTCAGGTCATGGTTTGGTTTTGATCTTGTTTGCTTTAATAATCATGGTTTGATTGTCCCACGTTTTACCATTTGTAACTACAAAGTTTACTAGTGCACCTTTTCATATTAGGGCGCTCTTAAGGCACCGTATCTTAAATTATATTGTATGAGTTAAATATGGACTTAGATACAGCTCCTCTAATGCGTTAAATATGATTCTATCTTATATTCTTATTGTTTTATATCTAAAAGATTTAATGTGTTTTACGAGAGAGAAAATATTATCTCTGAGTGCTAAGAGCTACTCCCTCCGTTCCCAAATATTTATCTTTCTAGACATTTCAAATGGTGACAACATACGGATGTATGTAGACATATTTTTTAGTGTAGATTCACTCATTTTGCTACGTATGTAGTCACTTGTTGAAATCCCTAGAAAGACAAATATTTCGGAACGGAGGGAGTATATCTAAATTCAGATATGGTGAGTCCCTCACTCCCTCTTTCCAATGAAGTGTCATGATTATATAAGATATAGTACAAGGTGGAGCAATTGAAACTAGTCTGTACTACTACCATCGCGCCAGCCCTATCAATGTTCGGTCCTTTGTCAGCAGCAGCGACAACATAAAGCGAATGGGGAGGATGGTGGAGACTGGGGAGTAGAATGATACCAGAGCAGATACAAATAGAGATTTTCTTTTTTTAGAATCGTTGTTCAACATGGATAATACGGAATATTTTTCAGAATACATTCGGATCACCCATAGCTCAGCAAAAGTATCCAATATCCTTGTGGGAATTTTGAAGGATTTGAACTATACATTATTGAGGAACCCTTGCAAACGCCCCCTTGAAGTTCTTGCATTAGTTCCAGAAATGAAAAAGAAAGATGATTGTTGTTATAATCAGCAAGGCCAAAATGCATTGAGCGTTGTCTTTACATGCATTGTATTTGTAATTCCTGGCGTCAACTCGGTGCATAATCCGGCGCATCATCCAAAAAAGACGCCACGAAAAGAAAGAAACAAACAATGCTACACTTGGTATCGCAAGTATACTATTTGACGGCTGGTTGTACGTTAACTGAATATGCACTCTCTGTCAGAGAAGTTAACTGTCGGTTTCATTACGTACTAGCTTGGTTTTTTTGAAGATGTCATTACGTACTAGCTTACGTGAAATCGATCGATTAACGTCTAATCCCTTGGGGACTTGCAGCGACGGCTTTGTCACTACCGGTCGACGGCGACATTGCTGATAGAACCTAGCCAAGAGCCCAAGAGTACTGAGTAGAAGTCAGTAGTACTTGCACGCACACTGTCGCCATCGACTACCCATGCGTAACAATGTAATCAACCTGGGTTTTGCCTCACAAATCTGAAAGCTTAGTGCCATATGTTCATCACACATGCATGCATATGCATGGGAAGCAATGGAGAAATTGCTGCATGAGCCTTGGACCGACCGTCATTAGCAAGTGAGATAGCGCGCAGGAAAGATTTCACCGGATATATACTTGAACGTACTTTCCTCTGCATGTACAACAAAATTATCATATCATAACATCAAGACATATGCTTAGTACTCACGCTCACGCGTGTTATCTCCCTAGCTATAGTACTGCAGCTGCTTGTCAA
The DNA here is from genome assembly GCA_902687465.1 of Secale cereale. Classification (NCBI taxonomy): domain Eukaryota; kingdom Viridiplantae; phylum Streptophyta; class Magnoliopsida; order Poales; family Poaceae; genus Secale; species Secale cereale. The sequence goes on from LR738712.1 coordinate 33,360,135, forward strand.
AACCTAGGCTGGTTATATCATGAAACCGACATGTCGCCGGGATGTACCATAGAGTACGTACATACTCCCTCCGTACGGAATTATTTGTCTCGAAAATGAATGTATCGTAATTACAGCTATAAGAGGCAACCTAGCTATCAGCCGTGAAACGATGCACACAATGTAGGGATGGAGAGGCTCTCGTGTGATTCGTTTGAGGGTTGGTTAATTTACTTGTGGACGGTGGTATCTTCCCAGATTCCTAGGAGTGTTGCAGTCTCAGCCCACGATTCTTCCCGGAACATTCTTGGCCTCAAGGTTCGAAGAAATGCATGGTACACACGATCTCAAATTTATATTTCTCTCAAATATACATTGATTCTCTTATACTCCCTCTATCCGGAATTACTTGCCGCTCTAATGGATGTATATCTACCCCTGAATGATAGATGCATCCATTTGATCGACAAATAATTGCGGGTGGAGGAAGTATAAGATAAGATGCATTGTTTAATATTGAGGAATATATTACACAGAGAACATGAATCAACTGTTGTAATTCTACAAACCCCATGAAATTAACTTAGTTGGTGTTGAAATAGAGGTGTTTTCGTCGGTAGAGGTATGAATGAATGTCGAGATAGAGGTGGTAGATCTAGAGGCGACGACTTTGAAGAACGTTGATGTAACTTTTAGTTTTATTGAGGGTCTATGTTGTTCGTCTTTGTTTTAGTATTTTCGATCTGATGTGCATTATCAATGTCATCAACTATTAAAATTATATCGTTCCTCAAAATAATTTCACTATTCTGAAATATCAACCCAAACTCTCGTATTATCCAAAATTTGAATATAACGACTATGGCTTGAATGGTCAAGGGTTTATCATGCAGTGATCCCATAGTGTGTACAATATTACTTAGGGGGCGTTTGAGGCTTTGCCGATTAACATTTTAAGTCATTGTTGTGAAGTATAGAATCATGTGGTAATTAACAATGATTGAAAAGATCCTCAACAATGCGGAACAATAAAAGAAGAGAACGCCCAATAGGACCCCATTTCCCTCCTCAGGGGCGACTCAGGGTGGTGACACAAACCCTAGTTCCACAACCCCTTACTTGAGCAACTGCCAACGGTTGTCACTATCGGCCTTTCTCCCGAAAGGGGCATGTGCGATTATGTGGTGTTGTGTCGTGGAGGAAGGTGTTGGATAATGCAGGCACCACGCATACAACACTGCATGAGTGCTCTCACCGGCGGCAATGGTGACTAGATATGGCCGGATCTAGCGGCTCGTTGGTAGAGGATAATAAACTCAGATGTGGTGGTGCATTGGCTTTCCGGCGAAGGAAGTTTAGCATTATGTTTGGTGGCGGGGTTCTGGTTGTGTGGTGCTTTGTCTTGTTGGCATACGTCAGGATCGAGTGTCCAATAAAAACCATGTATAGTCATAGTGGTACCAGAGCTAAACTTTGTGGTGCGTCTGATCGATGCAACGACCTAGCTTCGGCACCATTTTGTGGCCTCGTGGTATACTCCAGGTGGTGTGGGTGGTTACGTCTCGCAGGGTTATGTCTTTGGATGGATGACAATGGCTACCGGTTAATGGTGGGACTCGGCCATTTGTGCATATTCAAGGAGAGTGAATCTAAACCGGCTACTGTTACTCTCAAGGGCATCGTTATACGTCATCTGAGGGGTTGTATGTGGTGCCACCTCTATCTCCTGTTTGTGCAATCCGTGCTTCAGGTGAAACACTAGACCAATGTTTTATTGGGTCAGATGATGATGATGCCTATGGCGTTGTTTCCCGTTGCCCTTCTTGAAGGCCTCGGTTTGTTGCACAATCTCAATGGTGAGTTATGTGGTCTATAGCTTTAG
>LR738712.1:33381489-33449947 GCA_902687465.1 Secale cereale
TGACGTCAGCACTGCATCAGCAGTCGTCTGACTGGTCAAACTGACAGGTGGGCCCACCTGTCAGCCTCTCTGGACTAACAGAGTCTTAAAACTAACTAACAGAGTTATTTGCAGGGGGTGGGCCCCACATGTCATAGAGACACTTTTGCTAACTAAATAGTTTTTATTTTTAAAACGTTTTAATTAGATTTAATCGCAGGGGCCCCACATGTCAGTGACTGGGGTTGCCCAGTCAGCACGTTGACTGGTCAACCCAGTCAACGGGGGCCCCGGGGCCCACGGGCAGCGACCCTGGGGGTGGCCCCAGGTCAGCCACGTCGGCGGTGGCCGGCGATTCGCCGCCGGTGACCTCCAAACGCGGCGGAGGCGCTCGGGCCTCGCCGGAAATGCCCCACAGGGGGTCTTTTCGAGCGCGCTTAGGCGCGTTGGAACGGGCGTTCGACGCCGCATCGAATGGTGCCACTGGCCGGACCTGGGAACGGCCGGAACATCACCGGCGACGAGCCGTGGCGGAGACGAGCTCCGGTGGTAGAGGGAAACGCGGCTACGACTCGGTTCCGAGCGGGCTAAGTGGCTAGGCGGCAGCAGTAGCACTCCAGGAGCCCACCAGAGCCACTGGCTCGAGCCGTAGGGGCTCGGGAGCTCGCTAATGGCAGCGACGGCGGCGGTCCGAACTCGGTGCGGTGGCGAGCTAACTAGAGATGAATGCGGCTGCGGGAGGAAGGAGTGGAGGGAGGGAGGAGCTCACCGCGCGGCTACGAAAAGCCCTCGGGGGTTTAGGAGCAGCAGTGGAGTCGGGGCCGCCGGAGTTGTCCGCGGTGGCCGGAGATGGGGACGTGGATGGACGGCAGCTGCGCGGCTCCCCGGGTTCGCCTGAGATCACCAGAAGGCGTGGCGGAGCTCGGCGGAGCTGGCAGACATGGTCGACGAGCTCAGGGCCGCCGGTGGCCGTGCGTTCGACGGAGGACGGCGGCGACGGCTTCGGTGACAGAGGGGAAAGAGGGAGCAGGCGAGCTCGTGAGTGAGGGAGAGGGGGAAATGGAGGAGGCGACCAGGGGGGAGGGCTCGGCGCCGGTCTTATCCCCTCCCACCTGCCCTCGTCGCGGTGGCGAGCTGCGGGCGGCCGGCGCCGTTCGTCCACGGCGGTGGCGACACGAGGAAGGGGGCAGGTGGTGGTGGGCTGGGCCGGGTGCTGTGCACTTGGGCCCAAGTGCACAGTGTCAGGCTTGGCAAAGGAAAAAGAAAAAGGTAGGGCTAACAAATGAGGTTTGCAAAAATTGTGAGTTGGCCCAAAAATGAGGTTGCAATATTCCTCACCACAAAAAATTGCTTGGACTATTTTGGATCATTTTTGGAATTTACAAAAATGAAAAAGCATTTAATAGTGCTGTTATAACACTGTTTAAATGCCCTAGCCCATTATTTGAGTTGCTGGTGATGTTATTTTCAACAACAGCATTTGTTTTGGAATATTTGCTAAATAATGAACATTATTCCATAATTTTTGGAACAACTTCATTTTGCATTTGAATTTGAATTTGAGTTTTCAGGGGCTACTTGAGTTGCTTTGATTAACCACTGTGATTACCATTGTAAATGAACATGACATGGCATGATTAGCAGTTGATCTCAGTAGTTGGTACATAGGGGTGTTACATTTCGGAGTCCGGAAGTGTTCCGGGGAGTATCGGGAAATCGGCGGATTACCGAAAAGGGTTTCGGGGGTCCCGGAAGTGGTTCTGGGCCTAATGGGCCACAAAGGGGGGACACCACAGCCCTCATAGGGCTGTGCGCCCCCCCCTGGGCCCTCTCCTATGGCGCATGGGGGGCTGGACCTTCCTAGGGCAGCCGCACCCCCCCTGGCTTGGGGGGCAAGGCACCTAGGGGGGAAACCCTAGGGCCTGGCCCTTGGCCGCCGCCCCCCCCTGCCCTGGCCGCCGGCCCCCCTAGGGGAAACCCTAGGGCGCCCCTCCCCTCTCCACCCCCCTATATATAGTGAGGCAAAGGGAGGGCAGCCTACACACGTTTTGTGCCTCGGTGCTGCCCTCCCTCTCCCATAACATCTTCTTCTCCCGCGGTGCTTAGGCGAAGCCCTGCTGGAATCCTCCACCACCATCACCACCACGCCGTCGTGCTGCCGGTCTCTCCATCAACCTCTCCTCCACCCCTTGCTGGATCAAGAAGGAGGAGACGTCCCCGAGCCGTACGTGTGAAGAACGCGGAGGCACCGTTGCTTCGGTGCTTGGATCTTCAGCGATCTGAATCGCGGCGAGTACGACTCCATCAACCGCGTTCTTAACGCTTCCGCTTAGCGATCTACAAGGGTATGTGGATCCAACTCTCCCCTCGTAGTTGCATCTCCTAGATTGATCTTGGTGAACGTAGGAAAATTTTTGTTTCCCATGCAACGTTCTCCAACAGTGGTATCAGAGATAGGATCTTGCGTAGATGCTTTCTCGAGTAGAACAAAAAAGGGTTTGTGGGCGTTGATGTTTAAATTGCTGCCCTCCTTAGTCTTTCTTGATTCAGCGGTATTATGGGATGAAGCGGCCCGGACCAACTTTACATGTCCACGTACATGAGACCGGTTCCATCGACAGACATGTGACTTTTGTTGCATAAGATGGCTGGCGGGTGTCTGTCTCTCCTATCTTAGTTGAATCGGAATAGAACAAGGCGGTCCTTGTAGAAGGTTAAATAGCAACTTGAATATCACCGTTGTGGCGTTGCGTAGGTAAGAAGCGTTCTTGCTAGATACCCATAGCAGCCACGTAAAACATGCAACAACAAATTAGAGGACGTCTAACTTGTTTTTGCAGGGTATGTATGTGATATGATATGGCCAATGACATGATGAGATATATTTTGATGTATGAGATGATCATGTTGTAATAATTAATATCGACTTGCATGTCGATGCATACGGCAACCGGCAGGAGCCATAGGGTTGTCTTTAATTTTGTATGACCTGCGTGTCAATCATTAAGCGCTATGTAATGCTTTACTTTATCGCTAAACGGTAGCAATAGTAGTAAGAGCATGGTGGGCGCACGACAACCCCGATGGCGACACGATGATAGAGATCATGATGATGGAGATCATGGTGTGGCGCCGGTGACGATGGAGATCATGCCGGTGCTTTGGAGATGGAGATCAAAAGCACGAGTTGATGGCCATATCATGTCACTTATGATTTGCATGTGATGTTAATCCTTTTATGCATCTTATTTTGCTTAGGACGACGGTAGCATTATAAGATGATCCCTCACTAAAATTTCAAGATAAAATTGTGTTCCCCCCGAGTGTGCACCGTTGCGAAGGTTCGTCGTTTCGAAGCACCACGTGATGATCGGGTGTGATAGACTCTACGTTCGCATACAACGGGTGCAAGCCAGTTTTGCACATGCAGAACACTCGGGTTAGACTTGACGAGCCTAGCATGTACAGACATGGCCTCGGAACACGGAAGACCGAAAGGTCAAGCATGAGTCATATAGTAGATATGATCAACATGTAGATGTTCACCATTGACACCACCTCATCTCACGTGATGATCGGACTTGGGTTGGTGAATTTGGATCATGCCACGCTCGAATGACCGGAGGGATGTCAATTTGAGTGGGAGTTATAAATAATTTGATTAGGTAGTAACTCACTTATCATGAACAATAGTCTAAAATGTCTTTGCAAATCTTTTGTTGTAGATGGCTCGCGCAGTAGCTCCCCTGAATTTTAATGCGTTCCTAGAGAAAGCTAAACTGAAAGATGATGGGAGCAACTATGTGGACTGGCTCCGCAATCTGAGGATCATCCTCACAGCTGCCCAAAAGGTTTATGTCCTAAATGCACCGCTAGGTGACCCCCCCGCTCCTACAGCCCCTGCAGACGTTTTGAACGTCTGGCAGACGCGTTCGGATGACTATTCGATAGTGCAGTGTGCCATGTTGTACGGCTTGGAAGGAGGACTCCAAAGGCGTTTTGAACGTCATGGTGCATATGAGATGTACCAGGAGTTGAAGTTCATCTTTGAAAAGAATGCTAAGATCGAGAGGTATGAGACCACCAATAAATTCTTTGCTTGTAAGATGGAGGAGAATTCGTCTGTCAGTGAGCACTTACTGAAGATGTCTGGGTACTATACCCGCATAGCTGATCTGGGACTTGTGTTCCCGGATGAGGCTATCATTGACAGAATTCTCCAGTCACTCCCTCCAAGCTACAAGAGCTTCGTGCAGCAGTATAACATGCAAGGGATGAACAAAACCATCGCCGAGCTGTTCTCGATGCTGAAAGTCGCTGAGGCAGACATCCAGAAGGAGTATCAAGTGTTGATGGTCAATAAAACCACCAGTTTCAAGAAGAATGGCAAGGGCAAGAAGGGTAACTCTAAGAAGGGTGGCAAAGCAGTTGCTAATCCAGTGAAGAAACCCAAGGCTGGGCCCAAGCCAGAGACTGAGTGTTTCTATTGCAAGGGGAACGGCCACTGGAAGCGAAACTGCCCCAAGTATCTGGCGGACAAGAAGGGGGCCAACAACAGCAAAGGTATATATGATATACATGTTATTGATGTGTACCTTACCAACTCTCGTTGTAGTGCCTGGGTATTTGATACCGGTTCGGTTGCTCACATTTGCAACTCTAAACAGGAACTGCGGAATAAACGGAGGCTGGCGAAGGACGAAGTGACGATGCGCGTGGGAAATGGTTCCAAGGTTGATGTGATCGCCGTCGGCACGCTCGCTCTTCGATTACCATCGGGATTAGTTATGAACCTGAATAATTGTTATTTAGTGCCTGCGTTAAGCATGAACATTATATCTGGATCTTGTTTATTGCGAGACGGTTACTCATTTAAATCGGAGAATAAAGGTTGTTCTATTTATATGAGTAATATCTTTTATGGTCATGCACCCGAAGTTAGGGGTTTATTCTTATTGAATCTCGATAGTGATGATACACATGTTCATAACATTGATGCCAAAAGATGTAGAGTAGATAATGATAATACCACTTTCTTGTGGCACTGCCGTCTCGGTCATATCGGCGTGAAACGCATGAGGAAGCTCCATGCTGATGGACTTTTGGAGTCTCTTGATTTTGAATCACTTGAGACGTGCGAGCCGTGCCTCATGGGCAAGATGACAAGGACCCCGTTTTCAGGGACAATGGAACGGGCAAGTAACTTATTGGAAATCATACATACTGATGTGTGCGGTCCGATGAGTGTAACGGCGCGCGGTGGATATCGTTATTTTCTCACCTTCACTGACGACTTGAGTAGATATGGGTATATTTACTTGATGAAGCATAAGTCTGAAACTTTTGAAAAGTTCAAGCAATTTCAGAGTGAAGTTGAAAATCATCGTAACAAGAAGATCAAGTTCCTACGATCTGATCGAGGGGGAGAATATCTGAGTTATGAGTTTGGCGATCACTTAAGAAAATGTGGAATTGTTTCACAGTTGACGCCACCTGGAACACCACAGCGTAATGGTGTGTCCGAACGTCGTAATCGAACCCTATTAGATATGGTACGTTCTATGATGTCTCTTGCCGATTTGCCACTATCGTTTTGGGGATATGCGTTAGAGACAGCTGCATTCACTTTAAATAGGGCTCCATCTAAGTCCGTTGAGACAACACCGTATGAACTGTGGTTTGGTAAGAAACCTAAGTTGTCTTTTCTCAAAGTTTGGGGTTGCGATGCTTATGTCAAAAGGCTTCAGCCAGAAAAGCTCGAACCCAAAGCGGACAAATGTGTCTTCATAGGATACCCAAAAGAAACAGTTGGGTACACCTTCTATCTCAGATCCGAGGGCAAAGTGTTTGTCGCTAAGAACGGGTCCTTCCTCGAGAAAGAGTTTCTCTCGAAAGAATTGAGTGGGAGGAAGGTAGAACTTGATGAGGTTATTGAACCTCTGCTTCAACCAGAAAGTAGCGCAGCACAGAAAGATGTTTTTGTGGAACCTACAGAGGTTGAAGAGGAAGCCAATGATGATGATCAAGAAGCTTCCGATCAAGTTACTACCGAACCTCGTAGGTCGACAAGGGTACGCACTGCACCTGAGTGGTATGGTAACCCTGTCTTGGAGGTCATGTTGTTAGACAACGGTGAACCTACGAGCTATGGAGAAGCGATGGTGGGCCCAGATTCCGACAAATGGTTAGAGGCCATGAAATCCGAGATGGGATCCATGTATGAAAACAAAGTATGGACTTTGGAAGTATTACCTGAAGGGCGGAAGGCCATTCAGAATAAATGGATTTTTAAGAGGAAGACGGACGCTGACGGCAATGTCACCGTGTATAAAGCTCGACTTGTGGCAAAGGGTTTTTCACAAGTTCAAGGAGTTGACTACGATGAGACTTTCTCACCCGTAGCGATGCTTAAATCCGTCCGAATCATGTTAGCAATAGCTGCGTATTTCGATTATGAAATTTGGCAGATGGATGTCAAAACGGCGTTCCTTAACGGTTTTCTTAAGGAAGAGTTGTATATGATACAACCGGAAGGTTTTGTCCATCCAGAGAATGCTGACAAAGTTTGCAAACTCCAGCGTTCCATTTATGGGCTGGTGCAAGCATCTCGGAGTTGGAATCTTCGCTTTGATGAGGTGATCAAAGCGTTTGGGTTTGTACAAGTTTACGGAGAAGCTTGTATTTACAAGAAAGTGAGTGGGAGCTCTATAGCGTTTCTGATATTATATGTGGATGACATATTGCTAATTGGAAACAATATAGAACTTTTGGATAGCGTGAAGGGGTATTTGAACAAGAGTTTTTCGATGAAGGACCTCGGTGAAGCTGCTTTCATATTGGGCATCAAGATCTATAGAGATAGATCGAGACGCTTGATAGGACTTTCACAAAGTACATACCTTGATAAAGTTTTGAAGAAGTTCAAAATGGATCAATCCAAGAAGGGGTTCTTGCCGGTATTGCAAGGTACAAAGTTGAGTAAGACTCAATGCCCAGTGACTGCGGAAGATAGAGAAAAGATGAGTGTCATCCCCTATGCTTCAGCCATAGGCTCTATCATGTATGCAATGCTGTGCACAAGACCAGATGTCAGCCTTGCCATAAGTATGGCCGGAAGGTTTCAAAGTAATCCTGGTATGGATCACTGGACAGCTGTCAAGAATATCCTAAAGTACCTGAAAAGGACTAAGGAGATGTTTCTCGTTTATGGAGGTGATCAAGAGCTCGTCGTAAAGGGTTACGTCGATGCAAGCTTTGACACTGATCCGGATGACTCTAAGTCTCAAACCGGATACGTATATATTCTCAACGGGGGAGCGGTAAGCTGGTGCAGTTCCAAGCAAAGCGTGGTAGCCGATTCTACATGCGAAGCGGAGTACATAGCTGCCTCGGAGGCGGCAAAGGAAGGTGTCTGGATGAAGGAGTTCATGACAGATCTTGGAGTTGTGCCTAGTGCATTGAACCCAATGACTCTGTTTTGTGACAACACTGGTGCCATTGCTCTAGCCAAGGAACCAAGGTTTCACAAGAGGACCAGACACATAAAGCGACGCTTCAATTCCATCCGCGATTCAGTCAAGGAGGAGGACATAAGCATTTGCAAAGTACACACTGATTTGAATGTTGCAGATCCGTTGACTAAGCCTCTTCCACGGGCTAAGCATGATCAACACCAAGACTCTATGGGTGTTAGATTCATTACCTTGTAATGCTAGATTATTGACTCTAGTGCAAGTGGGAGACTGTTGGAAATATGCCCTAGAGGCAATAATAAAAGAGTTATTATTATATTTCCTTGTTCATGATAATCGTTTATTATCCATGCTATAACTGTATTGATTGGAAACTCAAATACACGTGTGGATGAATAGACAGACTTTGTGTCCCTAGTGAGCCTCTACAGGACTAGCTCGTTGATCAAAGATGACCGCGGTTTCCAGGTCATAGACATGAGTTGTCATTTGATAACGGGATCACATCATTAGGAGAATGATGTGATGGACGAGACCCAAACGTTAAACATAGCTTTTGATCGTGTCAGCTATCGCTATAGTTTTCTGCATGTCAAGTATAAGTTCCTATGACCATGAGATCATGTAACTCACTGACACCGTAGGAGTGCTTTGTGTGTACCAAACGTCACAACGTAACTGGGTGACTATAAAGGTACTCTACAGGTATCTCCGAGGGTGTCTGTTGAGTTGACATGGATCGAGACTGGGATTTGTCACTCCGTGTGACGGAGAGGTATCTCCGGGCCCACTCGGTAATACGTCATCTCAATGAGCTCAAAGTGACTAAGTGGTTGGTCACGGGATTATGTATTACGGTAACGAGTAAAGAGACTTGCCGGTAACGAGATTGAACTAGGTATAGAGATACCGACGATCGAATCTCGGGCAAGTAACATACCGACGAGACAAAGGGAACTGTATACGGGATTGCCTGAATCCTTGACATCGTGGTTCATCCGATGAGATCATCGAGAAACATGTGGGAACTAATATGGGTATCCAGATCCCGCTATTGGTTATTGACCTGGGAGTGTCTCGGTCATGTCTACATGGTTTCCGAACCCGCAGGGTCTACACACTTAAGGTTCGGTGACGCTAGGGTTGTTAGTGAGAACAGTGCATGGTTACCGAAGGTTGTTCGGAGTCCCGGATGAGATCCCGGACGTGACGAGGGTCTCCGGAATGGTCCGGGGACGAAGATTGATATATAGGATGAAAGGTTTCGGAGTCCGGAAGTGTTTCGGGGAGTATCGGGAAATCGGCGGATTACCGAAAAGGGTTTCGGGGGTCCCGGAAGTGGTTCTGGGCCTAATGGGCCACAAAGGGGGGACACCACAGCCCTCATAGGGCTGTGCGCCCCCCCTGGGCCCTCTCCTATGGCGCATGGGGGGCTGGACCTTCCTAGGGCAGCCGCACCCCCCTGGCTTGGGGGGCAAGGCACCTAGGGGGGGAAACCCTAGGGCCTGGCCCTTGGCCGCCGCCCCCCCTGCCCTGGCCGCCGGCCCCCCTAGGGGAAACCCTAGGGCGCCCCTCCCCTCTCCACCCCCCTATATATAGTGAGGCAAAGGAAGGGCAGCCTACACACGTTTTGTGCCTCGGTGCTGCCCTCCCTCTCCCATAACATCTTCTTCTCCCGCGGTGCTTAGGCGAAGCCCTGCTGGAATCCTCCACCACCATCACCACCACGCCGTCGTGCTGCCGGTCTCTCCATCAACCTCTCCTCCACCCCTTGCTGGATCAAGAAGGAGGAGACGTCCCCGAGCCGTACGTGTGAAGAACGCGGAGGCACCGTTGCTTCGGTGCTTGGATCTTCAGCGATCTGAATCGCGGCGAGTACGACTCCATCAACCGCGTTCTTAACGCTTCCGCTTAGCGATCTACAAGGGTATGTGGATCCAACTCTCCCCTCGTAGTTGCATCTCCTAGATTGATCTTGGTGAACGTAGGAAAATTTTTGTTTCCCATGCAACGTTCTCCAACAGGCACCACGCATACAACACTGCATGAGTGCTCTCACCGGCGGCAATGGTGACTAGATATGGCCGGATCTAGCGGCTCGTTGGTAGAGGATAATAAACTCAGATGTGGTGGTGCATTGGCTTTCCGGCGAAGGAAGTTTAGCATTATGTTTGGTGGCGGGGTTCTGGTTGTGTGGTGCTTTGTCTTGTTGGCATACGTCAGGATCGAGTGTCCAATAAAAACCATGTATAGTCATAGTGGTACCAGAGCTAAACTTTGTGGTGCGTCTGATCGATGCAACGACCTAGCTTCGGCACCATTTTGTGGCCTCGTGGTATACTCCAGGTGGTGTGGGTGGTTACGTCTCGCAGGGTTATGTCTTTGGATGGATGACAATGGCTACCGGTTAATGGTGGGACTCGGCCATTTGTGCATATTCAAGGAGAGTGAATCTAAACCGGCTACTGTTACTCTCAAGGGCATCGTTATACGTCATCTGAGGGGTTGTATGTGGTGCCACCTCTATCTCCTGTTTGTGCAATCCGTGCTTCAGGTGAAACACTAGACCAATGTTTTATTGGGTCAGATGATGATGATGCCTATGGCGTTGTTTCCCGTTGCCCTTCTTGAAGGCCTCGGTTTGTTGCACAATCTCAATGGTGAGTTATGTGGTCTATAGCTTTAGGGACCTATGCATGTTCATCATCATGGATGGGTGATGGCAATGACCCATTGCCCTTCTCGAAGGCCTCAGTTTGTTGCACGATCTTAATGGTGAGTTATGTGGTCTATAGCTTTAGTGACCTACGGATGTTCATCATCGTGGATCAGTGATGGCAATGACCCATTGCCCTTCTCGAAGGCCTCAGTTTGTTGCACGATCTTAATGGTGAGTTATGTGGTCTATAGCTTTAGTGACCTACGGATGTTCATCATCGTGGATCAGTGATGGCAATGACACTTGCGTTGCGATAACCTGGAGGGGACATATGGTGTCTACTTTAAAAAATAAATCCCTAATTTATAAATTATGTACAAATTTAAGTCCAGACATGTTGTTAAGTAGCTGCGTAAAACTTCGTCTTTGGTGGCGGGTTGTAATTTATTTGATTCAGAAGTGAGTAAATATGGACACCAAATCCATTTCACATTTCTAGACCCATTAGAGCATCTCTAGCAGATGACTTAAAAGACCGAAAAATGTAAAATAATCATTGTTTTACGCTTTTAGGCGAACCCGACTACATCCCTCAAAATTGGTTGGCCCGTATATTATTTTTTTCGAGGAAAACCTTAAAACGAGCCTCCAATACTTTATATGTTCAGGATTCGTGGTAATTTTCTCACTCCCCTTAAAATAAAAAGACGATTGATGGGAGGGAAGTTTCACGTCCAACCACTGCCGGCCAACGCCGCACTCCAACCCCACTGCCTTCGGCCAAATTTTCGGTGGACAAGCCTGATTCGGGCAGGAAGGCCCGCCTCTCCTCCTGCGACCGCCACTGGCTGGCGCCGTCCTCCAACCCCGTTGCCTCCCCCTTCCCCACACCGGGCTCCCTCTTCCATCGCGTGTCACCACGGCCGCCAAGGCATGACCTCGTCACACCTTACCTCAACGGCCCTGGCCTCCCCGGTGCTCCCGTCGTATCCGCACCGCACCGCACTCCCTCCCCCGTCACCCCGTGCCTGCCTGGATTTCGTCGGTCAGACGCAAGAAAGGAAGAAGAAGATGACCACGGGGAATATTCGGTTTTGCTGCAGTCCGGATGGTACCCCAAAACAGGTTTAAGATTTTCCATTATAATGGTTTTACAGTACCCTGATATAAGGGATCCCCTGAACATGCTCTCACGGAGCGAGATCGTTGGAAGCTCAAAGTATGGTCCACTATTTTATGTTCAAATGCCTAGCTTAGGTATTTACGATTTGAGAACGCGACAGTTCAACCTTAATTTACACGCGCGTGCATATCATCGACACCGCTGCTCGATCACTTCGCATAGCGCCCGTCTCGCCGCCGCAGCGTCTCTCCCGGCGACGAACGGGTGCATGAGCAGCTCCGCGACGGACGCCCGCTTCCGGTGGTCCTTCTGTAGGCAAGCGGCCACGAAACTCCGGAGCTCCGGCGACGCTGCACCGTCGGGAAGTGCCGGCAGCTCGCCGAAGCAGATGGCGCACATGAGCGCCGCCCAGGACAGCTCCTGCCCGGCGGGGAGCAACGGGTATCGCCCCATGAGGAGCTCCAGGACGGTCACTCCCAGCCCCCACACGTCGGCGGCGTAGGGGTCGACGGGGCCTAGCTCCTCTTCGCCGTCGCCCTGCAACGTCCGCTCCGTGTCGAATCGCTCGGGGCTCATGTACGCGGCGGTGCCCTCGTAGGCCGCGCGGTACTTGCCGGCCCGGGAGACGACCTCGGCGATGCCGAAGTCGCCGATCTTGACCTGCCCGGCCCGGTTGACCAGGAGGTTCGCCGGCTTGATGTCGCGGTGGACGACGCGACGTGCGCGAAGGTACGCCAGGCCGGACAGCGCCTGCGCCGCCACCTCCGCCAGCGCCGCCTCCGGGAAGCCACCCTGGCCGGCGCGGACGAGCGAGTCGAGCGAACCGCCGTCCATCAGCTCGAGGAGCAAGGCGGAGTCGCCGGACGCCGTCGGGAGTACCGAGTGGCATCGGACGATGTGCGGCGAGTCGACGCGGCGGACAACGTCCACCTCCTCATCGGCGCCGGGATGGCCGCGGTGAATGATCTTGAGCGCGTACAGCGCCGACGTGCGGCGGTGCGAGACCTTATGGACGGTGCCGCCGTTCCCGCGCCCAAGGAGTCTGAGCTTGTCAAAGTCGCTCAGGCGGAACTCGCCGTCCGGCCGAGCCGCCGACGTGGACGGCGTCGGCGCGGTGACTGGCGCCGGGGCGGGGCACCGGAAGGCCCACGTGGGGGCGTCGAGCGTAAGGTGAAGCTGCGGCAGCCGTCTTTCTCTGGGTCAAATTGGAATGACCGCCTTGCACGTCTGAGCTCTTAAGATCGAATTTGCAAGCAGCCGACTGATGATTTTGGATTGAGCCTTCGAATTCAGATTTTCTTTTCGAGCGAATGAGAAGATGGATGGTTCGTGATATTGGAATTCAGGTTGCTTTATACTGCTTGTGGCGGCGGCGGCTGAGATTGTGACGAGCAACGGCCGTCCTTTTTAAATCTTTCCTTGGAAAGCAATGTAAAATGGCAATTCTTAATAATTAGTTTAGCCGACTACCTTATGCAAGATGTGGATATGCATGGAATTTGTGTCTCTACTATTTTAGGAGATTGGTGGATATACTCAGGCTGTCTTGAGACCTACATGTTGAAATTGACAGCATCTCAAGAACATGGAGAATGATAATTTCAGAACAACAACACATGAAGAAAGGGGTATCTTTGTGAAGTTTTAGTATTTTAGGTATTTTTGATGATATATAGAGCTTAGTATGGGTTAAAAAAAAATAACCTGAGCTGCTGCTCAGAATATTTGAGATTTTTTTTGCTTATACAAGAACCCAGAGATCGATTTAAGAGCAAACACAGGAACACATACAAACCTTATTAACTCAGGGTCTATTGGTCTATATCGATGACTTTCCGGTCACTGCTTCTACAAGCTCCTAGGTTTGAAAAAAGTTTGCTCTATTGACATGGAGAACCAGAGGCGACATCGAGCCTGAGCCATGCGCACGGCGCACCATCGGTGGATGTAAGAGGAAGAAGACTTCAGCACCCCAGAGATTTTGAATGTATTTCCATTTTTATAAAGATGTGTTTTTAAGAACACATGATACTTAATACTTCCTCCGTCCAGAAATACTTGTCATCAAAATGAATAAAAGGGGATGTATCTAGATGTATTGTAGTTCTAGATACACCCATTTTTGTTCATTTTGATGACAAGTATTTTCGGACGGATGAAGTATGTATAATATGGCTTTAGGCCTTTTCACAAAATAAAATAAAATAGTTCAATCATGTAAAGCAAATACAGTAATTAAAGATAATAAAAGGCGGCAACCGTGAAGAAAGGCATTGCTCTATATCATGCAACAGAACGTGACCCGTTGGATGCAGCTTTGGACGTCCCAGATCAGGAGACGCCCCTTCACCGCTGTGGTTTGAAATTGCACGGTGCCTGTTTAACCGAAGAAAGAGCTGCAGTTCTGAAGAGAGATTCAGAAGACGGAAGATTCCTAAGATGTAATCCGGAATGTAAAAGACACAATGCGCTCTGATGTGCTAATCCGTCTACTCTGAACAAGTACGGTTAGTCATTACTCCCTGTGTATACAAATGTAACACGTATTTGTTGTTTAATTTAAGGGATAAGTATATTTTTTGTCCTCGAACTCTCCCGAGAGTTTAGAAATCACCCCTCAACTCAAAACCGGATAGTTTTTGTCCCTCAACTATCAAAACCGGATAGTTTTGGTCCCTCACGCCGCTTCGGGCGGTTTTCGTCTTTATAAACAGTAAACTAAAAAAATAGCAAACAAATTTAAAAAAATCTAAAATTTTGTGGGATCAAAGTTCCTTTGCTGCGTAAGGTGCGTGATTTTGTTTTGTGCTATTTAGACATTCCAGGAGCTATGAAAAAGAAAAACCATAAATATGTACGTCGGTGAACAGTAAACTCAAAAAAATAGAAAACAAATTCAAAAAAATATGAAAATGTTGACATACAAGATGCGCATGTGCACAATGTGCCTGCAAAAATTTATAGTATTTGGACATTGTGGGAGCTCGTGGTAAAAAAAAATGGCTGGGAAAAAAACTTTTATCCCACAAATTTTCAAACAATATGAAAATTTGTACGCACCTTGCGCACCCAAGGAACTTTGATCCCACAAATTTTCAGATATTTTTTATTTTTATTTTTTTGCTATTTTTTCGAATTTACTGTTCGTAGGTTTACTATTCATGAGGGTCGAAAACCACCCGAAGCAGCGTGATGGACGAAAACTATGCGGTTTTGATAGTTGAGGGACGAAAACTATCCGGTTTTGAGTTGAGGGATGATTTCTAAACTCTCGGAAGAGTTCGAGGACGAAAAATATACTTATCCCTTAATTTAAACTGCAAAAACGTCCTACATTTTTTTCCAGAGAGAGTAGAAATTACTACTCCCTCCGTTCCTAAATATTTATCTTTTTAAAGATTTCAACAAGTGACTACATACGAAGCAAAATGAGTGAATCTACACTCTAAAATATGTCTACATACATCCGTACTTGTAGCCCATTTGAAATGTCTAGAAAGACAAATATTTGGAAACGGAGGGAGTACTACGCATACGATGCTTTTTGTCCGACCTTTTGTACGGCATGGATGTTGGGGATCATAGCAGAAAATCAAAATTTTTCCTACGCGTCACCAAGATCTATCTACGGAGTAATCTAGCAACGAGCATAAAGGAGAGTGGATCTACATACCCTTGTAGATCGCGATGCGGAAGCGTTGCAAGAACGCGGATGAAGGAGTCGTACTCGCTGCGATTCAGATCGCGGTTGATTCCGATCTAAGCGCCGAACAACGGCGCCTCCGCGTTCAACACACGTGCAGCCCGATGACGTCTCCCACGCCTTGATCCAGCAAGGAGAGAGGGAGAGGTTGGGGAAGACTCCATCCAACAGCAGCACGACGGCGTGGTGGTGGTGGAGGAGCGCGGGACTCCAGCAGGGCTTTGCCAAGCGCTGCAAGAGATGAGGAGGGAGAGAGGTAGGGCTGCGCCATGCGATAGAGGTCAAAACGTGTTGTGGGCAGCCCCAAAACTCTCATATATATAGGGGGAAGGGGGGGCTGCGCCCCCTTTAGGGTTTCCCACCCCTAGGGGTGCGGCCACCCTAGATCCCATCTAGGGGTGGCGGCCAGAGGGGGAGAGGGAGAGGGGGGCGCACCAGATTGGGCCCTAGGGCCCATCTGCCCTAGGGTTTGCCCCCTTCCCCTCTTGGAGGCGCCCTGGGCCTTGGTGGGGGGGCGCACCAGCCCACCTGGGGCTGGTCTCCTCCCACACTTGGCCCACGTATGCCTCCGGGGCTGGTGGCCCCACCCGGTGGACCCCCGGGACCCTCCCGGTGGTCCCGGTACGCTATCGATAGTGCCCGAAACTTTTCCGGTGACCAAAACGGGACTTCCCATATATGAATCTTTACCTCCGGACCATTCCGGAACTCCTCGTGACGTCCGAGATCTCATCCGGGACTCCGAACAACATTCGGTAACCGCGTACATACTTTCCCTATAACCCTAGCGTCATCGAACCTTAAGTGTGTAGACCCTACGGGCTCGGGAACCATGTAGACATGACCGAGACAACTCTCCGGCCAATAACCAACAGCGGGATCTGGATACCCATGTTGGCTTCCACATGTTGCACGATGATATCATCGGATGAACCACGATGTCAAGGATTCAATCAATCCCGTATACGATTCCCTTTGTCTATCGGTATAGCACTTGCCCGAGATTCGATCGTCGGTATACCGATACCTTGCTCAATCTCGTTACCGGCAAGTCTCTTTACTCGTTCCGTAATACATCATCCCGTGATCAACTCCTTGATCACATATTGTGCACATTATGATGATGTCCTACCGAGTGGGCCCAGAGATACCTCTCCGTCATACGGAGTGACAAATCCCAGTCTCGATTCGTGCCAACCCAACAGACACTTTCGGAGATACCTGTAGTGCACCTTTATAGCCACCCAGTTACGTTGTGACGTTTGGTACACCCAAAGCATTCCTACGGTATCCGGGAGTTGCACAATCTCATGGTCTAAGGAAAAGATACTTGACATATAGAAAAGCTTTAGCATACGAACTACACGATCTGTGCTAGGCTTAGGATTGGGTCTTGTCCATCACATCATTCTCCTAATGATGTGATCCCGTTATCAACGACATCCAATGTCCATGGTTAGGAAACCGTAACCATCTATTGATCAACGAGCTAGTCGTCTAGAGGCTCACTAGGGACATGGTGTTTGTCTATGTATCCACACATGTATCTGAGTTTCCTATCAATACAATTCTAGCATGGATAATAAACGATTATCATGAACAAGGAAATATAATAATAACCAATTTATTATTGCCTCTAGGGCATATTTCCAACAGTCTCCCACTTGCACTAGAGTCAATAATCTAGTTCACATCGCCATGTGATTAATACTCATAGGTCACATCGCCATGTGACTAACATCCAAAGAGTTCACTAGAGTCAGTAATCTAGTTCACATCAATATGTGATTAACACTCAATGAGTTCTGGGTTTGATCATGTTATGCTCGTGAGAGAGGTTGTAGTCAACGGGTCTGCAACATTCAGATCCCTATGTACTTCGCAAAACTTTATGTCATATCGTAGATGCTGCTACCACGTTCCACTTGGAGCTATTCCAAACTGTTGCTCCATTATACGTATCCGGTATCTCCACTTAGAGTGATCCGGATAGGTGTTAAGCTTGCATCGACGTAGCTGTTTACGTCGAACTCTTTATCACCTCCATAACCGAGAAACATTTCCTTATTCCTCTAAGGATAATTTTGACCACTATCTAGTGATCCACTCCTGGATCACCTTTGTACCCTCTTGCCAGACATGTGGCAAGGCACACATCAGGTGCGGTACTCATCATGGCATACCGTATAGAGCCTATGACAAAAGCATAGGGGACGACCTTCGTCCTTCCTCTTTCTTCTGCCGTGGTCAAGCTTTGAGTCTTACTCAACTTCACACCTTACAACTCAGGTAAGAACTCGTTCTTTGACTGATATATTTTGAACTCCTTCAAAATTATGTCAAAGGTGTGTGTTCCTTTTGAAAGTATCATCAGGCGTCTTGATCTATCTGTATTGATCTTGATGCCCAATATGTAAGCAGCTTTATCCAGGTCTTCCTTTGAAAAACTCCTTTCAAAACAACCCTTTACGCTTTCCAGAAATTCAACATCATTTCGGATCAACCATATGTCATTCACATATACTTATCAGAAATGTTGTAGTGCTCCCACTCACTTTATTGTAAATACAAGTTTCTAACAAACTTTGTATACCCAAAAACTTTGATCACTCCATCAAAGCGTATATTCCGACTCCGAGATGCTTGCTCTAGTCCATGGAAGGATCGCTGGAGCTAGCATACCTTTTAGCATCCTTAGGATCGATAAAACCTTTCTGATTGTATCACATACAACCTTTCCTTACGAAAATTGGTAAGGAAACTTGTTTTGACATCCATCTGCCAGATTTCATAAATGCAGCTAATGCTAACTTGATTCCGACGGACTTAAGCATCGCTACGGGTGAGAAAATCTCATCGTAGTCAACTCCTTGAACTTGTGAAAAAACTCTTTGCCACAAGTCGAGCTTCATAGACGGTGACATTACCGTCCACGTCCGTCTTCTTCTTAAAGATCCATTTATCTCAATGGCTTGCCAATCATCGGGCAAGTCCACCAAAGTCCACACTTTGTTTTGATACAGGGATCCTATCTCTGATTTCTCGGCTTCTAACCATTTGTCGGAATACGGGCCCACCATCGCTTCTCCATAGTTCGTAGGTTCATCGTTGTCCAACAACATGACCTCTAAGACAGGATCACCGTACCACTCAGGAGTAGTACATATCCTTGTCGACCTACGAGGTTCGATAGCAACTTGATTTGGAGTTCATGATCACTATCATTAGTTTCCTCTTCAACAGTCGTAGGTTCCACAGAAACATCTTTCTGTGTTGCACTACTCTCTGGTTGAAGTGAGGGTTTGACAACCTCATCAAGTTCTATCTTCCTCCCACTCAATTCTTTCGAGAGAAACTCCTTCTCGAGAAAGGACCCGTTCTTAGCGACAAACATTTTTGTCCTTGGATCTGAGATAGAAGGTATACCCAACCGTTACCAGTGGGTATCCCATGAAGATGTATTTGTCCGCTTTGGGTTCGAGCTTTTTCCGGCTGAAGCCGTAAGCATCGCAGCCCCAAACATTGAGAAACGACAACTTTGGTTTCTTGCCAAACCATACGATGTCGTCTCAACGGACTTAGATGGTGCCCTATCTAAAGTGAATGCAGCTGTCTCTAATGCATAACCTCAAAATAACAGCGGTAGATCGGTAAGATACATCATAGATCACACCATATCTCATAAGGTTCGATTACGATGTCCGGACACACCATTACGCTGTGGTGTTTCAGGTGGCTTCAACTGTGAAACATTTCCACAATGTCTTAAGTGATTGCCAAACTCATAATTCGGAAAATATCCCCTTGATCAGATCGTGGGAACATGATCTTCTTGTTATGATGATTCTTAATCTTCACTCTGAAATTGTTTGAACCTTTCAAACGTTTCAGACTTTTGCTTCATTAAGTAAATATACCATATCTACTCAAATCGTCAGTGAAGATGAGAAAATAACGATATCCACCACACGCCTTAATTCTCATTGGATCACATACATCAGCATGTATGATTTCCAACAAGTCACTTGCCCGTTTCATTGTACCTGAAAACGGGATCTCAGTCATCCTGCCCATGAGGCATGGCTCGCATATGTCAAGCGATTCAAAATCAAGTGACTCCAAACATCCATCAGCATGGAGTTTCTTCATGCATTTTATGCCAAAATGACCTAAGCGGCAGTGCCACAAGAAAGTGGTACTATCATTATTAACTCTACATCTTTTGGCATTAATATTATCATCATGTGTATTACTATGATCGAGATTCAACAAACCATTGGGTGCATGACCATAAAGGTATTATTCATGTAAACAGAATAACCATTATTCTCTGACTTAAATGAATAACCGTATTGCAATGAACATGATCTAATCATATTCATGCTCAACGTAGACACCCGATAACATTTATCTAGGTTCAATACTAATCTCGAAAATAGAGGGAGTGTGCGATGGTGATCTTATCAACCTTGGAAACACTTCCAACACACATCGTCACCTCGCCCTTAGCTAGTCTCCGTTCAGTCCGTAGCTTTTGCTTCAAGTCACTAATAATAGCAACTGAACCGGTATCCAATACCCAGGTGCTACAAGGAGTACTACTAAGGTACACATCAATAACAATATACTTTGTTGAAGTTTCCAGCTATCATATCTACCATGTATTTGGGGTAGTTCCGCTATCCTGTGACCGTTCCCCGTACAATAGAAGCACTTAGTCTCAAGGTTTGGGTTTAACCATGGGTTCCTTCATCAGAGCGACAACTGGTTTGCCATCCATGAAGTTTCCCTTCCAGCCCTTGCCCTTTTGAACCCAGTGGTCTTGTTAAACCATCAACACTTGATGCTCCTTCTTGATTTCTACTTTCGCGGTCTTAAGAACCGCTAATAGCTCCGGGATCATCTCCATCCTTTGCATGTCATAGTTCATCACGAAGTTCTAGTAGCTTGGTGATAGTGTCTAGAGAATTCTGTCAACCACTATCTCACCTGGAAGATTAACTCCCACTTGGTTCAAGTGATTTTAGCACCCAGACATTCTGAGCACACGCTCACTAGTTGAGCTATTCTCCTCCATCTTTTTGGCAAAGGAACTTGTCAGAGGTATCATACCTCTCAACATGGGCATGAGCCTGAAATCCAAATTTCAGCTCTTAGAACATCTCATATGTTCCATGGCGTTCAAAACGTCATTGGAATCCCGATTCTAAGCCGTAAAGTATGGTGCACTAAACTATCAAGTAGTCATCAGGACGTGTCTCTCAGGTGTTCACAACATCCACAGACAACGTTGTAGGGGTTTGCACATCGAGCGGTGCATCAAAGACGTAAGCTTTCTGTGCAGCAGTGAGGACACTCCTCGGACTACGGACCCAGTCCGCATCCTTGCTTACAATATCTTTCAACTTAGTCTTTCTCTAGGATCGTATTAAACAGGGAGCTACAACGCAGTTATTGGTCTACAACATAATTTGCGAAGACAACTTAGACTATTGTTCATGACAATTAAGTTCATCTAATGAACTCCCACTCAGATAGACATCTCTCTAGTCATCTAAGTGATACATGATCCGAATCGACTAGGCCGTGTCCGATCATCACGTGAGACGGACTAGTCATCAACGGTGAACATCTTCATGTTGATCGTATCTTCTATACGACTCATGTTCGACCTTTCGGTCTTCCGTGTTCCGAGGCCATGTCTGTACATGCTAGGCTCGTCAAGTGAACCCTAAGTGTATCGCGTGTGTAAATCTGGCTTACACCCGTTGTATGCGAACGTTAGAACTTATCACACCCGATCATCACGTGGTGCTTCGGAACAACGAACCTTAGCAACGGTGCACAGTTAGGGGGAACACAATTCTTGAGATTTTAGTGAGAGATCATCTTATTCACTACCGTCGTTCTAAGCAAATAAGATGTAAAACATGATAAACATCACATGTAATCAAATAGTGACATGATATGGCCAATATCATTTTGCTCCTTTTGATCTTCATCTTCGGGGCTCCATGATCATCATTGTCACCGGCATGACACCATGATCTCCATCATCATGATCTCCATCATCGTGTCTCCATGAAGTCGTCTCGCCAAACATTACTTCTACTACTATGGCTAACGTTTAGCAATAAAGTAAAGTAATTACATGGCGTTATTCAGTGACACACAGGTCATACAATAAATAAGACAACTCGTATGGCTCCTGCCGGTTGTCATTCTCATCGACATGCAAGTCGTGATTCCTATTACAAGAACATGATCAATCTCATACATCACATATATATCATTCATCACATCCTTTTGGCCATATCACATCACACGGCACATGCTGCAAGAACAAGTTAGACGTCCTCTAATTGTTGTTGCAAGTTTTTACGTGGCTGCTATAGGTTTCTAGCAAGAACGTTTCTTACCTACGCCAAAACCACAATGTGATATGCCAATTTCTATTTACCCTTCATAAGGACCCTTTTCATCGAATCCGATCCGGCTAAAGTGGGAGAGACAGACACCCGCTAGCCACCTTATGCAACTAGTGCATGTCAGTCGGTGGAACCTGTCTCACGTAAGAGTACGTGTAAGGTCGGTCCGGGCCGCTTCATCCCACGATGCCGCCGAATCAAGATAAGACTAGTAACGGCAAGAGAATTGACATGATCTACGCCCACAACTACTTTTTGTTCTACTCGTGCAAGATACTACGCATAGACCTAGCTCATGATGCCACTGTTGGGGATCGTAGCAGAAAATCAAAATTTTTCCTACGCGTCACCAAGATCTATCTACGGAGTAATCTAGCAACGAGCATAAAGGAGAGTGGATCTACATACCCTTGTAGATCGCGATGCGGAAGCGTTGCAAGAACGCGGATGAAGGAGTCGTACTCGCTGCGATTCAGATCGCGGTTGATTCCGATCTAAGCGCCGAACAACGGCGCCTCCGCGTTCAACACACGTGCAGCCCGATGACGTCTCCCACGCCTTGATCCAGCAAGGAGAGAGGGAGAGGTTGGGGAAGACTCCATCCAACAGCAGCACGACGGCGTGGTGGTGGTGGAGGAGCGCGGGACTCCAGCAGGGCTTCGCCAAGCGCTGCAAGAGATGAGGAGGGAGAGAGGTAGGGCTGCGCCATGCGATAGAGGTCAAAACGTGTTGTGGACAGCCCCAAAACTCTCATATATATAGGGGGAAGGGGGGGCTGCGCCCCCTTTAGGGTTTCCCACCCCTAGGGGTGCGGCCACCCTAGATCCCATCTAGGGGTGGCGGCCAGAGGGGGAGAGGGAGAGGGGGGCGCACCAGATTGGGCCCTAGGGCCCATCTGCCCTAGGGTTTGCCCCCTTCCCCTCTTGGAGGCGCCCTGGGCCTTGGTGGGGGGGCGCACCAGCCCACCTGGGGCTGGTCTCCTCCCACACTTGGCCCACGTATGCCTCCGGGGCTGGTGGCCCCACCCGGTGGACCCCCGGGACCCTCCCGGTGGTCCCGGTACGCTACCGATAGTGCCCGAAACTTTTCCGGTGACCAAAACGGGACTTCCCATATATGAATCTTTACCTCCGGACCATTCCGGAACTCCTCGTGACGTCCGGGATCTCATCCGGGACTCCGAACAACATTCGGTAACCGCGTACATACTTTCCCTATAACCCTAGCGTCATCGAACCTTAAGTGTGTAGACCCTACGGGCTCGGGAACCATGTAGACATGACCGAGACAACTCTCCGGCCAATAACCAACAGCGGGATCTGGATACCCATGTTGGCTTCCACATGTTCCACGATGATATCATCGGATGAACCACGATGTCAAGGATTCAATCAATCCCGTATACGATTCCCTTTGTCTATCGGTATAGCACTTGCCCGAGATTCGATCGTCGGTATACCGATACCTTGCTCAATCTCGTTACCGGCAAGTCTCTTTACTCGTTCCGTAATACATCATCCCGTGATCAACTCCTTGATCACATATTGTGCACATTATGATGATGTCCTACCGAGTGGGCCCAGAGATACCTCTCCGTCATACGGAGTGACAAATCCCAGTCTTGATTCGTGCCAACCCAACAGACACTTTCGGAGATACCTGTAGTGCACCTTTATAGCCACCCAGTTACGTTGTGACGTTTGGTACACCCAAAGCATTCCTACGGTATCCGGGAGTTGCACAATCACATGGTCTAAGGAAAAGATACTTGACATATAGAAAAGCTTTAGCATACGAACTACACGATCTGTGCTAGGCTTAGGATTGGGTCTTGTCCATCACATCATTCTCCTAATGATGTGATCCCGTTATCAACGACATCCAATGTCCATGGTTAGGAAACCGTAACCATCTATTGATCAACGAGCTAGTCGTCTAGAGGCTCACTAGGGACATGGTGTTTGTCTATGTATCCACACATGTATCTGAGTTTCCTATCAATACAATTCTAGCATGGATAATAAACGATTATCATGAACAAGGAAATATAATAATAACCAATTTATTATTGCCTCTAGGGCATATTTCCAACAATGGAATCCAGGGATCTGCTGCATTTTGCTTCTGGGTGTGTATCATTCAATCTTCAGCGTCATACAATATCGTTCTTAGTTATTTCTTCGAGAAGCAACTTTGATAATACTCCCTCGGTCCCATAATGTAAGATGATTCTTAACACTATACTAGTATCAAAAAAACATCTTACATTATGAAACGGAGGGAGTACACGTTAGTGGCCTAAGGCTGGTTGTAATGGGAGTATCATATACTAGTATCATGCATATTATACTAGTGTATGATACTACCTCCCTAATGCATAGTATCATATATTAGTATCATGTAGTACTCTATTTATTGTCATGCATGACACAAAGTAGCATAGCATTTAATATGATACGGTATCATGATATGATACTACACTCTCTCTTTCTTCATTTAATGCTATGACACCTCATCAAAATTGCCTAGTTGGTATGCATGATACTAGCTATGATACTACCACTACGACCAGCCTAAGTTACTTTTCATTATGACCAGTCTAAACGGTTATCTACTCCATCAAGATAATATCTTGAGAATGTGACCCACTGGAGATTAATAATGAACAAAAATCTGATTCGTTATCAACCCAACACACTCAAGGCTTGGGAGGACCGCCGTCGCTAACGAACACTGACATTTTTAATCTCTGTTGACGTGGAACTGTTGATTCTTGATTTATAAACAGAGCGTAGCAGAGTATAGACGTTACACAGAAGATACTTTCTTTTGTTTTTCAGGGGAAATTCAGGAGATACTTGCTAGAAGAAGATACAGACACTCCTTGAATGAGAAAGGGAACATAATATGAAGAAATAGATAAGACTGGAGATAGAGAGGCCCGTGTTGGTGGACTATTCAGTCAGCAGAGATCGCATCCACTTCAGCACAACCTTGAAGAATGAACGACCGTCGCCTCGCTTAATTTAGCACACGCTGCACACCATTTCGGTCCCGATATTTTAGTTGGGTTCGAGTCAGGTCATGGTTTGGTTTTGATCTTGTTTGCTTTAATAATCATGGTTTGATTGTCCCACGTTTTACCATTTGTAACTACAAAGTTTACTAGTGCACCTTTTCATATTAGGGCGCTCTTAAGGCACCGTATCTTAAATTATATTGTATGCGTTAAATATGGACTTAGATACAGCTCCTCTAATGCGTTAAATATGATTCTATCTTATATTCTTATTGTTTTATATCTAAAAGATTTAATGTGTTTTACGAGAGAGAAAATATTATCTCTGAGTGCTAAGAGCTACTCCCTCCGTCCCAAATATTTATCTTTCTAGACATTTCAAATAGTGACAACATACGGATGTATGTAGACATATTTTTCAGTGTAGATTCACTCATTTTGTTACGTATGTAGTCACTTGTTGAAATCCCTAGAAAGACAAATATTTCGGAACGGGGGGAGTATATCTAAATTCAGATATGGTGAGTCCCTCACTCCCTCTTTCCAATGAAGTGTCATGATTATATAAGATATAGTACAAGGTGGAGCAATTGAAACTAGTCTGTACTACTACCATCGCGCCAGCCCTATCAATGTTCGGTCCTTTGTCAGCAGCAGCGACAACATAAAGCGAATGGGGAGGATGGTGGAGACTGGGGAGTAGAATGATACCAGAGCAGATACAAATAGAGATTTTCTTTTTTTAGAATCGTTGTTCAACATGGATAATACGGAATATTTTTCAGAATACATTCGGATCACCCATAGCTCAGCAAAAGTATCCAATATCCTTGTGGGAATTTTGAAGGATTTGAACTATACATTATTGAGGAACCCTTGCAAACGCCCCCTTGAAGTTCTTGCATTAGTTCCAGAAATGAAAAAGAAAGATGATTGTTGTTATAATCAGCAAGGCCAAAATGCATTGAGCGTTGTCTTTACATGCATTGTATTTGTAATTCCTGGCGTCAACTCGGTGCATAATCCGGCGCATCATCCAAAAAAGACGCCACAAAAAGAAAGAAAGAAACAATGCTACACTTGGTATCGCAAGTATACTATTTGACGGCTGGTTGTACGCTAACTGAATATGCACTCTCTGTCAGAGAAGGTAACTGTCGGTGTCATTACGTACTAGCTTACGTGAAATCGATCGATTAACGTCTAATCCCTTGGGGACTTGCAGCGACGGCTTTGTCACTACCGGTCGACGGCGACATTGCTGATACAACCTAGCCAAGAGTACTGAGTAGAAGTCAGTAGTACTTGCACGCACACTGCCGCCATCGACTACCCATGCGTAACAATGTAATCAACCTGGGTTTTGTGACACGGATCTAGGTCTCTCACTCTTGTATTGCTCACTCAATCATCAGATCAGAGGTACAATATGGAGTTAGGGTTCGTGGCACCAGGAAAGAGGATCGAGGGGAGAGCCAGGAGGTGGGAGGAGGGTTCGCCCAACGGCGCCGGTACAGTCTAGTGATCTCTCGATGCCTGTCCTACACACACGCAACCCCTAAATACACTCACTGGACCCATTCCTCTCCCTGGACTCGACGGTTGGGCCGGCGCCCTCGCTTGGGCCGGCCCTGCTGGGCCGGGTGACTTGCCGTTCCCATGACATTCCCCCCTCCTTGAGAGGTGGCTTGTCCCCAAGCCAATGCTCTGGGGAATCTCGACTTGAGAGGAACTTCATCTTCCTAGGAGGCGAGCGACTCAGGGAAGCCTGACCACTTGACGAACACTTGGTCGACGGTGCGTGTCCCGCGCGCTATCGTTCGTCGCCTCAGGATGGCTTGAGGGACTTGAAGCTGAAGAAGATCTTGATCCAGCACGGGTAGCTCAGGAAGTGCCGTCGTTGAAGGAGGCAGCCCAACTCGGAGCTGAGAAACATGGATGACGGGGTGTATCTTGGCTTGATCGGGCAGGGCAAGCCGGTACGCCACCTCGCCCACACCAGCCAGGACCTGAAAGGGACCAAAATACTTGAAAGCCAATTTATGGTTAGCACGAGCCGCCACGGAGGATTGTGCATAGGGTTGTAGCTTCAGATAGACCCAGTCGCCAACTGCAAACACCCGATCTGAACGATGCATATCGGATTTGCTCTTCATAACTTGATTCGCCCGATGGAGATGTTGTTTCAGGAGGCCCATCAATGCTGCACGGTCACGGGTCCAGGCAGCCAGATCCTCGACTGTGTCGTCGGCAATGTTGGTGATCCCAAAGAAACGTGGTTTGTGACCGTACAGAACCTCGAATGTTGAAGTTTTCAAAGTCGAATGGTATGACGTGTTGTACCAAAACTCAGCCAGGGCCAACCACTCTGCCCATTTGTGCGGACAGTTGTGAACGAAGCAACGAAGATAAAGCTCCATGCACTGATTCACTCGCTCTGTGGTACCATCCGTCTGAGGGTGGCGCGCCGACGATATGTTGAGAGTGGTGCGAGTGAGCTTGCACAGTTCTTGCCACACTTTGCTGGTGAACACCCGATCTCGATCGGATACCATCTTATCCGGGGGCCCATGCAGTTTGAACACATTGTTCATGTACGCCTTGGCCACTTGGAGAGCTGTGAATGGATGCCGAAGTGGGATAAAGTGCGCGTACCGAGTCAGTTTGTCAACGACGACCAGGATGGAGTTGTATCCCATGGAGGTGGGCAGCCCCTCGACAAAGTCCAGAGTCACCATCTCCCAGGCTTGTTCGGGAACGGGGAGAGGCTGAAGCAGCCCCGGATACCGGACGTGCTCGGGTTTGTCTTGCTTGCAGACGGAGCAACGAGTGATGAATGTCTTGACTGTGTGCTTGAGTTTGAGCTAGGCAAAGAGCTTGATAACTCGGCTGTAAGTTGCTTGCACTCCAGAGTGTCCTCCAATCGCACCGGCGTGTAATTCTTGCAGCACTTTCTGTTGGCTATCCACATCATTGCCCAGCCAGATGCGCCCTTTGTAGCGAATCAGTCCATCGGTGACAGAAAAAGGCCCTGTTAACTGCACTCCTCGAGTATGTGAAGCCAACATGCGACAGCAATCAGGATCCTTCCTGTAGCCCTGCTTGACATCCTCAAGCCAGGTCGGTACACAGACTGAGACCGCGGCTATCATCGTGTGGACCATGGGCTGTCGTGAGAGAGCGTCCGCTGCCAAATTGTTAGCCCCCTGTCGATACTCAATCTTGTATTGCAGTCCAAGAAGTTTGGTCAGAGCTTTGTGTTT
Organism: Secale cereale; assembly: GCA_902687465.1. Taxonomy (NCBI): domain Eukaryota; kingdom Viridiplantae; phylum Streptophyta; class Magnoliopsida; order Poales; family Poaceae; genus Secale; species Secale cereale. The sequence continues at coordinate 33,409,136 of LR738712.1, forward strand.
CCATGGGGTGGTGAGCTTCTGCTCGTCCAAACAAGCAAGACTCCGATGATCCGTGCGAATAGTGAATTCTGACAAGAGGAGATACGGTTGCCATCTATAAACTGCCATCAGGATAGCAAGACATTTCTTCTCATACGTAGACAGTGCCCGATGCCGCAGACCCAAAGCCTGAGTGAGGAAAGCCACTGGATGTTGTTGATGCATCAAAACAGCGCCGATGCCAATGTCGGACGCATCCGTCTCCACCACGAATGACTTGGCAAAGTTGGGCAAAGCTAGCACAGGGGCTGTGGTCAGAGCCGTCTTGAGGGACCCGAATGCTTGCTCGTGATCTTCCATCCACATAAAGGGAACACCTTTCCTTAGTAGCTCTGTGAGGCATCGACTGATCACTCCATAGTGCTAGACAAACTTACGATAGTATCCTGCTAAACCAAGGAACTGGCGGAGCTCTTTAGCAGATGACGGCGAAGACGAGTTTTGCACTTTCTCGATGTTACGTGGGTCTGTGTGCACTCCTTCCGCACTGATGACATGGCCTAAGTACCGAAGTTGGGGCTGTGCAAAGGCACATTTCTTCAGCTTGACCTTGAAGGAATACTGTTCCAGCCGTTGGAACACAGCTCGCAACAACAACACGTGTTCCTCCAGGGTGGCACTAAAGATGAGGATGTCGTCAATGTACACCAAGACCCCTTTGCGCAAAAATGGCGCAAGGACTATATGCATGCGAGACTGGAACGTGAAGGGCCCGCCAGTGACACCTTGTGGCATCACTTTGAACTCGAAATGCCCATGATGGGTCTGAAACGCTGTTTTGGCTTCGTCCCCCGGCCGCATCCGGATTTGATGATATCCAGAGCGCAGATCCAGACTTGTGAAGATCGTGGCCCCGTGCAATTCATCCAGCAGCCCGTCGATGACTGGAATTGGGTAGCGGGTTTTGAGGGTGATCGTGTTGAGGAAGCGATAGTCGATGCAGAATCGCCATTCCCCATCTTTTTCCTGAACCAAAAGCACCGGAGACGAAAAGGGACTGCGGCTGAGTTGTATGATACCTTGCCGGAGCATCTCTGACACTTGTCGCTCAATTTCATCCTTCTATGTCGGGCTGTACCTAGGGCTGGAATTTGAGCCGAGTCAAGCAAGCTCGGCTCGACTCGCTAGAGCTCATTTCGTTAACGAGCTAGCTCGACTCGACTCGTTACTATAACGAGCTCAAACCCAAGATTGGCTCGACTCGTTTAACTCGCGAGCTGGCTCGTTTAGCTTGTTAAGCTCGTTAAATATATGTAATAAAACCCTCAAATATGATAAAAATGATTATGTATATATTAAACACACACATCATTAAACAAATGTAATTTCCTTGTAACGCATGAGTCTCCTCGGCGGCTGGGCCTTCACCAGCTAGGCCTTGTATTGTGCGCCTGGGATGCAGGGTGTTGAGTGGCTGATCTTCTTTTGTATTGGGAGTGGCAGATCTTTTGTACCGAGTCTAACGAGTTATACGAGTACTCGTCAGATTGGCTTGTTTAACTTGGTCTATAAACGATCTTAAACTAAAGCTCGGCTCGACTCGTTATTCTTCGAGTTCGAGTCGATTCAAGCCGAGTCACGAGTTACTTGTTTAGCTCGCGAGCTTCGAGCTTTTTTTCCAGCCCTAGCTGTACCGATATGGGCGTCTATTGACTGGCTACGCTCCAGGGATGAGCTCAATAATGTGGTCGAATTCTCGATGAGGTGGTAGTCCACTGGGTTCCTTAAACAACTCAGGGAAGTCTTGGAGCAGCTCCTCAATAACCGCTGGGACCGGAGATTGATCCACTTCCGGTTTGCTAGCTGATAAAAGGAGGACGTGAGCAATGTCTGTGCGCGACTGTAAGAGGTTGAGTTGTGCCATAGAGATCATATCACGGGTTGCTGTCTGCTGAGACTGCCCCGATAAGTGAACAAGCTGCCCATTGTGTTGAAATGACATGTGTTTCTCCGACCAATTTATTGTCATAACGCCTCTGGACTCCAACCAATCCATCCCGAGGACTATATCATAACAACCCAAGGGAAATTTTTTGAAGGTGGAACTGAAAGTGACCCCCTGGACCAAGTATTCACAGCAAGGCAGCTCCAGAGTGCAACTGGTAATTGCGCCATCTGCTACCTTCACCTTCAGTGGCACTTGAATAGGACGAATTGCTGCCCATGTTTGAGCAATCTCCGTATTGATGAAGCTGTGAGAACTCCCGGAGTCGATGAGCATTAGTAGGACCTTGTCCCCAATGTTGCCGGTGAGCCAGAAAGCCTTGGGTGCCTCAGTACCAGCAATTGTTGCCGTAGACAGCAAACAGAGATCTTCCTCAGAACTCTCGTTTTGGAGGGGAGTTGATTCTGGGGATAGCATGCCCACAAGCTCTTCCACAACATGAAGTTGCACGGTAGCAGCACAGGTATGACCTGGGTTCCATCTTTCGCCACAAGTGAAACATAAGCCGCGCGCCTTGCGAAATGTGTGCAGGGCCTTGAGCTTCTCATCCACTGGAGACTTGGCGATGTCGAGCCCCCGACGTGTGTCGAGAGCGGTGGGTGAGGGCGTGCGCCCCACCATTGTAGGTGTTGGCACGGTGGACTGCTGAGGGAGGCCTTGCCGAGAAACGCCCCGAACGCGTGTTCGAGGCCCCGACGCGTTGCGCCCCCGTCCCTTCATGTTCTTGACGCACCATCTCCACCACCTCTTCCTGTAAGGCAGCAAGAGAAACAACAGTTTCCAAATCGGGAGGTCGATGTAACATGACAGCTACTTTGATATCATGACTGAGGCCTTCCACAAAATGAGTGGTGAAAAATAGAGGATCCCATGAGCTATGATGCGCCAACAGGCTATGCATTGATATATTAAACTGTTCGGCATATTCCAACACCGAACCAGCTTGCCTCAGTTTAGAAAACTTGCGCAGTAGTAACTGAAACTCGGAACGACCAAACTTATCCAAAACGGCAGCGCAAAACAGATCCCATCCCGTGATCCTCAGGTGATCCTGAGACCACTCCAGCCATAAGGCTGCTGCCCCGGTGAAATGGACAACCGCAATGTCCACCCACACCTGCGGGTCAATGCCACAGACGTGAAAATAAGCTTCACAACGGAGACGCCAACCGGTGGGGTTGTCACCATCAAACTCTGGGCACTCCATATGTTTGTTGTTGGATCTGCTCCCACCAAAACTAGTGCTACCCCCCCCCCCCCAAATCAAATGTCGGCGGAGGTGGTAGAGGTACAGTGGGAAACGGGGTCCGATATGTACCATTGGCCGGGACCGGCGTAGTGAGGATCGGCCTCTCACTAGCAGAAACCCGTGGAAGGAGAGCCCTGCGGTGGCCAATCTGCCCGTGACCGTCGTCACTCTGCTTGGTGTGGAGGAGTGGCGCGTCCGCCTGAACAGGATCTGGTCCCGCTCCGTTGGTGGACGGTGTGCCTGCGGCGATTTTCTCCAGCTGCGCTCTAATGTCGTCGAGGTCTGCCTGAAGTTGTCCCACCGCCGCATCCACGGTAGGCCGCTGATGTCTACACACACTTCTACTCTTGTAGACTATGTTGGGCCTCCAAGCGCAGAGGTTTGTAGGATAGCAGCAATTTCCCTCAAGTGGATGACCTAAGGTTTATCGAACTCAGGGAAGTAGAGGTTGAAGATGGTCTCTCTCAAGCAACCCTGCAACTAACATACAAGAAGTCTCTTGTGTCCCCAACACACCTAATACAACTAGGAGTTGTATAGGTGCACTAGTTCGGCGAAGAGATGGTAAAATATGGATGATAGGAGTGGCAAAGCAAAGTAATATAAATCTGTAATAAAAAGTGCAGCAAGCGAACAAGTGATAAACGTGAGCACAAATGGTATTGCAATGGTGGAAACAAGGCATAGGCTTCATACTTTCACTAGTGGCAACTCCCAACAACATTAACATAATCGAATCACATGATATTTCCCATAAAACATGCAATGGAGACGCACCCGGAGGTCATTCCTTCGTGGTCAAGAGAGGACGAGAATTATGTAGGGCTACAAAAGCACACCTCAAAGTTCGTAGTTCTCAATCTAAGGATTTCCCAATGTCACCGCGGCCATCCAAAAAGAGTCCCACAATCACCACAACATATCTAAAGGATAGTCAAAGACAAGCACCAAGAGACTCTCAATCTTCAATCAACACACAAGAGAGGAAATCACTCATGAAAATATTTTTCTAATCCATGTCCAATAGACCGCTGTCACCTTGGTCTCGGGGATTATACTAGATAAAGACAAGTGAGTACATCAATCAAATACATAGAGGAAGGGGAAATATCATGGGATCACCCTAGATTAACATAGCCTATGATCACAACGAAGATCACATCATGGGAGAGAGAATTGACCACATAGCTACTGGTAGAAACCTCAGCCCCGAGGAGGAACTACTCCCGCATCATGGAGGGAGGAAGCAACGTCGATGGAGATGAATCCGGGGGCACTTCCTGTAATGCCCAGGATGGGACTATACCTCCTACGTGTCGAGGCACGACTTAAAGGTATAAGCCCATCCTAGAATGATCTCAAGTTTGGTATCTTTGCACGACTCATGTAAAAGAGGGATTAAATTGCAAAAGGAGATAGTTGGCTTACACTCGCCACTTCACACAATACATTACATAAGCAATCATCATTCAAAACATCACAACCCGACTACGGGTGAAGATCCAAAGAAAGATACCAAAACAACATAAAGCCACAGGCCTAGATCGAATCCTAGTAGAAACCACTACTGAACATCGAAACGTCACAAGCATACGGCCAAACTCTTCATCGAGCTCCCGGTGAAGAACTGAACCAGCTCCTGCATCAAACTCGGCTGAACCTGCATCTGGTGTGGTGAAGTAACTGTGAGCCACAGAGGACTCAGCAATCCCGTTCCCGGGTAACACGACTATTTAAGCCTTGGGTGTGGATAAGGCTGAAGAAAGAATAAGAGGTGAAGGAAAAAACAAGAGTCTGCAGCAGCAACTAGCACTAGCTTACGTAAAAGAGAGCGAGAAGAGAAGGTGCCTCGGTCGAGAGATGATCACGAAGTGATCCTAGCTAAAAGCTCAACAAACATAACCCCACCGTGTTCAACTCCCGAATCCCTATTCGGAAATTGACAGTCACGGTACACACGCTGGTAGTGTATTAGAACAATGTGTCAAGTTATCTACAACCGGATATTAACAAGATCCCATCTGCCACATAACCGCGGGCACGGCTTTCGAAAGTTCAAACCCTGCAGGGGTGTTCCAACTTGGCCCATCACAAGCCCACGATCCGCGGAGTCGCAACTCCAAGGTGGGAAGACCCGAGTATTCTCGGAATCCCGTGCTCAAGATACTCCGAACTAAGGTAAGGCTAATCCAGCAAATCCTCCCGGCGTGTCGACACCCTGATAGGTAGCCGCGCGTATCTAGTCTCAGGACACGACCGGATGGGCGATTCTACAGGTTTTTACCAGACCTCGAGTTTCCTCGTGGTGGCCCCGCAGAACCCCCGTTTCGGACCAACACTCATGTGGAGCACTGGCCCGGGGTTGTTGAATTAAAATAAAAGGGATAGCTAGTCCCTATGCAAGTTTTATTAGTTATTAGGTGAATAGTACCAAATGTTGGGACTTGCTGGAAAAGACTTAGCACTTAGCGGTTTATCAAGGGGGTCCCATACACCCCAACCGTGTTAGGAACGCATGATCAAGGAACATAACACCGGTTTATACGGTTCCTAACGGCATGAGTGGAACAAATCACCAAGCAAAAGGCTTAGCCTTCCACCCTTGCCAATATATAGATGATTTCATTTTAAGCATTTATATAGTGTGATATAACCCAACAACTTCAACATGAAGCAAGCATCTTCAATCTTCACCTGCAACTAACAATGCTATAAGAGGGGCTGAGCGAAGCGTACTTAGCCATTCAACGGTTTGCATAGGTAGGGTGGTTAGATAGGTTCATGGTTACAATAGGAGGCTGACAGGAAAACATGGGCATTGAGGCAATATACTAAAGAGCGATACTCTAGCAATAGGCAAAGATAGTAATGGTATCCGGGTTCGGTCATCTTGCCTGGAATTCCACAAGGGAGAAGAACGGATCCATGAAGTAGACGGAGCAACACAGTCGAGCGAATCCTCACAACTCCGGAACGAAACCGAAGCTATCAAGAGAAGCAAACCGGAAAGAAAGAAACAACACGGTAAACACACAAGCATAAACATGGCATACGATGCACATCCAAGTATGATGCATGTCCGGTTTAAATGTGCATGGCATGGCAAAGTGCACAAACAAAACTACAAGTTAAGTGGAGCTCAATATGCAACGAGTTGCATATTGACGAAACACCACATGTTAAATATTTAGTTGACTCTCGTTATTTACAAGACAAGTTTAAATGTTTTTAACATGGCAAGAGGTGAAGCATAAAGTAAACTACCTATTTAGGCATTTTAAATGAGGTCGGAAATAACAACAACATATCCGGAAAATCCCCATGAGCATGTTTAATAATCATAAAGCAACAACAATTAAACATTTTAGTGTTGTTAACATGATGCGGATGACATGATCAAGTTTATGCAATTTTATTAGAAGGTTAACAAGAAGATGATATGAAGCATCGTCACCGTGGTGGAAGGAAAAGGGTGCCACGGCAACAATTCCGAAAATGATGCCACGGCAACATATCGGTTCCAGTAACTCGTTGAGAGTCCGGTGCAAAAGGAAAGATGGCGTGAGCGAGCCAAACGAGATGAAAGGTGGGGCGATCCCGTTACCGGGTTCCCACGAGTCGGCGACAAAAGAGGGCACAACGGACACGGTGCAAACAAGGGATGCATCTCATACAACACAAGCAAACATCTCACGGGGTCATCGGCTCGGCGGTTATACCTTCGGAACAAACGTTCACGGGGCGGTTCGAGAGCGTAGTGGAAGAAGTCGTTCTCGCGATCGGAGAGGAAGTAGGCGTTCCGTTATCGTGTCGTAGAGGGAAGTAGACGTTCTCGTCCCCGAAGAGGTACTTGGCGCATCGCCAATCGTAGTGTAGGCGTTCCCATTCGTAGATGTTCACTTCTCCGAAGGGGTACTTGTCAGGTCATGTAGAGGTACTTGGTGTCCGTCGTGGTACTTGTCGGGTCGCCGTGTACTCGTTCATGTAGTCGTTCTCGAGGTCGTCGACGTCGTGGTACTTGGTGTCTTCGGACTCGCCGGTCTCAATACTTGCGACGGTACCGGAACACTTGTCGTCGGACTTGGCGAATCCAAGAGGTACTTGCGGGTCTCGGGGTCCCTCGTTCGCCATCTCGGTCTTGCGGCTGCGGTCTTCACAACAAAAGGAAAAAACAGCAAGGTGCACCGAAGGCCATGGCAGCGGCAGTCGGATCGGCGAGGAAACGGCAGCGGAGGTTGCTCGGGTGACGCCTTGGCGCTGGAGCTGCGGTGCTTGGCCGACGGGGCGACCAGCGTGCTGGAGGAGCTCGGGGCGGCGCCGTGTTCCAGTGAGGCGGAGGAGGGAGACAGGGTCGGCGCCGCACATGAGGAGGCCCTGGCGCGGACGAAGCAGGGCGTTGCTGGAGAGGCGGGGCCGGACGGCCGCTGCGGTGCTGCTGCAGCTCCTGGAGACGGGCGCCGGGGCTCCTGGCCGCTGGAGACGGAGGGAGGTCGCGCCAGGAGGAGGCCAGGGAGGCGCGGCGCTCGCGGGAAAAAGCCTGGGGCGCACGACGCCCGAGGTGGCGGGCGGCCTGGACGAGGGGCGAGGCGAGCGGCGGCCCTGGTGGCGCGGCTGGCTGCTGGAGGACGGGGGAAGGCGCAGGAGAGAACGAAGGGAGCGCTCGAGGGGAGAGAGGGAATCGGGGCTGCGGTCGAGAGACAAGGGAGGTCGAGGACAGAGGAGAGATCGAAGGGGGAAACGAGGGGGTGGCGGCGGCTTGCGGGAGGGACGAGCGATGCGGAGAGATGTTGCGGTCGCTAGGTTAGGCCGCCTGGGAGCGGCTGAGTTGGGCCAAAGGGCCAAGAGGGATGGGCCAGGGAGGAGAAGCCTGAAGGAGGCCGGCGGGCTGCAGCTAGGAGGGAGTCGGCCGGCCTGGGAGCCTGGCTGGGCAGCCAGCTGGGCCTCAGCTGCGGCTGCTCTGCTTATTACCAAGAAGAAGAAAATAAAAACAGAAGGAAAGAAGAAAATGGGAAAGAAAAATAGAAAGAAGAGAAAAGAGAAGGAAGGGTTATGACAAAGGTTGAACAAGAGGTTATTTTTCTCGGGCATCATAAAATGAGCACGGTCCGAGAAAAATATAAAAGGCATGAACGAGATATAATTCAAACATATTTGAATTTAATTCAAATGGGTTTGAACTAAGACTTGATTATTGAAGGGTCCAAAAATGTTCGGATTTTCGGAGGAACCTCGAAACAACGGAAAGGAATTATTGGCAAGGTTTTTTTGAAGGAGAAACTCGAAGTAGCAAAGGCATGGGGAAAATTATGCACGTGTGTTGGTTAATTCCAAACAAATGGAATATTATTATATAGCTCCCTAATAATATTGAGAGGCTTTTATATGTTTTAAAGAGAAGACATTCTTCCCTCGATTTAAATGGACCGAAGGTCCACACGGTTTATTTAGGTTGAGATGCAAAGAAATATGACATGAAGGCATGATGACATGATGCAATGCAAAAAAAAAAACACAAGCACAAAAGAAACACACGGGCAACCCGGAACATCTGGAATCTTCTGGAATCTTCTGGGACGTCGGTCTTCGGGCGTCACACTTCCCCATCCCGGCAGGGTGCCGGCACAGGAATTCTGGCCCCCCGAAGCTTGATGGCGATGGCGGCGGAGATCGGAATTGCGTGTGGAGAAAAGGGGTCTGGAATCAGGGTTTCCTCGACGGGTGCTAAATATATGCCAAAGGGGGTCGCCAGGGGAGCTAAGGGGGGCCCAGGCGCCCCCCCCGGCGCGGCCTGGAGGGGGGCCGCGTGGCCAGGGCGCCTGGAGCCCTGGTGGCCCCCCTCCGGCCCTACTTTGGCCGCATGGAAGGTTCCGGAACGCTGATTTTTTATATATTTTTCCCGGAATTTTTCTGGCAGCTTACGTAATGGGAAAACCTGAAATACAAAAACAGCAGAAAACAGAAACTGGCACTGGGGTGCACTGAGTTAATAGGTTAGTCCAAATATGATCAAAAGTGTATGGAAGTGCATAAATATCATAGCAATATCACACAAAAGAGGCATGGAGCAAGCAGAAATTATAGATACGTTTTGGACGTATCAACATCCCCAAGCTTAATTCCTGCTCGTCCTCGAGTAGGTAAATGATAACAAGCATAATTTCTGTGGTGACATGCTATTAACCATATAAGAACTTTTCACAGTCACATGACAAGTGCTTACTGAGACAATGGGTCAGTAGTAATTAAGTTGCCTCATGAGAATATCACAAAGAACTGAAAGTTTTACAATATGATACTGAAACACTCAATAGATTTGTAGTGAGCATGGTGTGCAAACATGACAAAGTGATACCTCGCTTGCCCCCTTTAGTGAAGCAAAACATAAATGCAGGGGCACCTCCAAGGTTTAAGTGACGACTAGATACAATGATTTCAGAATAAACGATATCATAATCATGCAAAAGACAATGGTACTTTGGGACAATGCACATTACACTCAGAATGACAATCATGCTCTCAATAGTTGGTGCTTTAAAGAAGGTGGAGACTCTCGAACCGTGGCTTTTGATGGCAAGGTTGAAAACCCGTGGTCGGAAACAAAAACTAAACATGTACCAGAGCTCTTGGTTTTAAAAACAGAGGTAAAAATTATTTTTTTAGAATATGCATATTTCTTCAACGAATGCTAGTAGATAACTCAATTACTTCTCGAGCTGGACAAGTTTCGAGGAACGGCTCCCGCATGAGGACGATCACATCCTCTTAATCTCCTTTGTTTACCACTGCCAAAGTTTTCTGATTTCTCATGAACAAAGCGTGAAGGAGGGTTTGTTTGTTGTATATTTTTTAATTAGCCGGGCGCACTCAATGCCAGTTCCTTCTCGTATTATGGGTTTGCACATTATACATGCAATCCCGGGGTGAAGCTTGTCCAACTTAAAAAGATCATGAATTAACTACTACTTCCTCATGAACTTACAACAGAGGCACAAAATAGGAATGTTTTTTCTTTTTGAATAATTTCGAGATGGTACATGCAAGTCTCCGTTAGGAATGGCAGGTAAATACCATGTAGGAAGGTATGGTGGACTCATATGGCATAACTGGTATAAAGGAATTTGGATGCACAAGCAGTCAGTCCGCTTAGTACAGGCGGAGGTTAGCAAAAGACTGGGAGCGACCAACTAAGAGAGCAATGACGGTCATAATCATGCAGAGCGACAAAGCAACATTGAATCAGGCATGGAAGTTATATCGCTACTCAGAAATAAAAGATCATCAAGGCTTGACAGACTTTCTTTACAGTCTTAAATATGCGTGAGCATACGCCAAGTCAATCAAAATAAATTCTCGAAGGAAGATATTACTAAACCATACCACATCATAGGCAAACAAATCATGTTGGTACTCCAATAACACATTGGGAACCCCCCAGCTATTTGAGACTAACCATAAGAAAACATGAACTACTAAACGCCATTATGCACGTAACATCTTTATCATAGACATATCAACCAATGCAACGGAAGCAAACTCTCTTAATAAGATAATCATGATAGATAAAGAGAGTTCAAGCAACCAACTAAACAAAAGCTCTTTAGAAAGATAAGCATGAAAGTAAAGAGCTAAGCATGATAGTAGCTATTAAAAGACAAAGAACACACACAGCAAAGATAGACATGAAAATTCTATGTTATGTTCTAGGTAGAAGTGGAGCATGTTTCTCTCCCACATAAAGAAATGCTGAGTTCCGACTCGTTATGAAAAGCTAAAGAAAACTAAAAATGAAAACTAAAAGCAAGACGCTCCAAGCATAGCACATAACACATGAAGTGATAAAAATATAGTGGAACGAAAGACGAACTGATAATGTTGATGGAGAAGGGGATGCACGGGGGCATCCCCAAGCTTAGACGCTTGAGTCTCCTTGAATATTTCTTGGGGGTGCATGGGGGCATCCCCAAGCTTGAGCGTTTGACACTCCTGAATCTTTTTATCATCTTCCCTCGCACACTTGAAAACTCCCTTCATACATAACTCATCATAAACTGATTAGCGAGGTTAGTACCCTTAATAAAATAATTGTTCCTTGCTGGAAATAAGGATATTCTTGAAGATCTACTGTTTCTCAAGATTGCCAAAAGGTTTTTGCAAAGAAAAAGCAAGCTCTAGGTTTGCAAAATGAAGGAAAGGCAAAACAGGACAGAAACTGTGAAAAACAGAACAGCAGGTAGTAAATGATTTTTTCGGGGCACTTCTGCAACTCTAATCAAAAAACTCAAAACAGACGCACGAAAGAAAATTATATAGATCACGCTGTCGAAAAAATTCAGACCAAAAAGATGATCTGGTGATTTTATACGAATTCTTTTATCCAAGGACAGAATCTGTTTCCTGGACAGCACGTCACAACTTTTGAACTTTCTTGCAATCAGAGGCTAAACTTGGCACAAAATTGAAAAGCAAAGATACAATGATGATACTACTGTAGTAACAACATCAAGACACAACAAAAACAAAATAAAATTTATTCATTGGGCTGCCTCCCAAAAGCGCTTTCTTTTATGCCTTTAAGCTAGGCATAAGACTTTAATGATGCTCTCGTAGGAATAAGAGTTGAAGAACAAAAGAGAGCATCAAGAAGCAAATACCAAACACATTTAAGCCTAACATGCTTCCTATGCATAGGAATATTGCAATAGAATAATTCATTGAAGCATAAAGCAATAAGCATAGGAAGGCAAAACAAGTGTAGCTTCAAAACCTTCAACATAAAGAGAGGGAACTTGATATCATTGAAATATCTATAAGCATATGTTCCCTTCTCATAATAATTTTCAGTGGGATCACGAATAAACTCAACAATATAAGCATCACATAAAGCATTGTTACCATGATCCACATGCAAAAAAGTGTCATTCTCTTCATATAAGCAAAATCTTTCTTATTAGGAATAGTGAGAGTAAAGCAATCATAACCATCATGGTAATCATTGTATTTAGGAGGCATATAATAATCATAATAAATTTTATCCTCAATAGTAGGTGGACTGAAAACATCATATTCATCATTGTAATCATCATGTATAGGAAGCAAAGTATCATCAACGTAAATTTTCTCTTCAAAAGTTGGGGGACTAAAAATATCATGTTCATCAAACGTGTCATCCCCAAGCTTAGAGCTTTCCATGTCATTAGCAATATTGATATTCAAAGAAAGCATACTAATAACATCACCACCATCATGATTGTTATGCAAATAATAAAGTTCCATAGGTTTTTTAATTTTCTCTTCAAACACATCATGTCCCAAAGCAAGGTAGAGCTTATAAAGCTCTCTCATATTTTTGTTGTTTTCCATTAAGCAAAACTAGTGAAAAGACATAAAGAAAACTGAAAGGTAAACTAACAAGACTAAAAAGCAAAGATAAAAGATAGCGTGCAACTCCCCTATCCTGAAGTGTGGAGTCCCCGGCAACGGCGCCAGAAAACTTTGCTTGATGGCTTCTCGCCCCTCGTTGGTTACCCCAAGTGGAAGGTGTGAGATGCAGTGTAGCGGAAGTTTTCCCTTGGCAAAGATACCAAGGATCGATTTCCCTGAGACTCCCAGTTTCAACAAGAAGGTGTCAACTGCTAACGGCGCCAGATATTAGCAATCAACGTGGACCTGCACACAGATACAAATAACTTTGCTCCCAACGAGTACAGAGAGGTTGTCAATCCCTCCGGCCTTGTAGTTTACAAAGGATTAAACGCAAGTGATAGTAGTGATAGATATTGCTGCAATAGTAAGTAAAAGTGTAATGTAAATAGCGGATGTGATCAATGATGGTAATATGGACCGGAGTCTCATGATGTTCACTAGTGATGTCTCTCTCCCAAAAGACGATAAAACTGCTATGTGAGGTAAACGAATTACAGCTGGGCAATTGACAGAACCATGAACGCAAACCAATGCTGACTACATTGCAAGAAAGGTAGAGGTTCAAAGCATGGGCGGTACGCCGAGGTAAGTAGACCGAAATCCATCTGCATCTACTACTAATCATCCACCTTGAGATATCTATCCAGAACATCTCGCTGGTATTAAGTTGCGAGTCCCACCCATGGTGTAAACTCAAAGCAACAGACAACTGCATTAAAAGAACTTTGCGTAAAGTAAACAGTCCTTGCACCCGCGGGCACAAGCACCGTTGTTTTCCCCCTTGTGGCAACAGCACATCCCCTAGACTCATGTTTCTGTCACTCAAGCTAGTCATCGAGGGGCATGAACCCACAATCAAGCATAACGTTCCCTCTTGGAGTCACTACCTATTACTTGGCCAAAGCAATAAATAACAACGGAGAACATGCAAGAATTACTTACGAACATAAATATAAAAGAGGTAGATCAAATATATTACTCAAACACAATCTGAACATAATCTCATAATCCATCGGATCCCAGCAAACTCATCATAGCAACAGCATAAGGATTACATATGTGCCTCGATCATGTAGGAAAGCTCACGAGGACTAATTAGTGAAGCACAAGAACGGGAGGAGAACATCACATAGCTACTGGTCATGGACTCATGGCCCAAGGGAGACTACTCACAACTCATCCGGGAGGCGTCCATGGTGGTGGAGAAGCTCCCGGTGGTGATCCTCCCCTCCGGCAGGGTGCCGGGAAGAGTTCTCCTGGTGCTCCCGATCTTGGAAGCGGCGGCGGCGGCGGAACAGAGATGAGATCGCGAAAAAGAGTTCCCGTCTCGAGGGTTTCGGGAGACGCTTTAAATATATGCCAAAGGGGGGCATCAGCGGAGCCTCGGGGGGCCCAGGCGCCCCCCCGGCGCGGCCCAGGGGGGGCGCGCCGCCAGGGCGCCTGGAGCCCTGGTGGTGATACGTCCAAAACGTATCTATAATTTCTGCTTGCTCCATGCCTCTTTTGGGTGATATTGCTATGATATTTATACACTTCCATACACTTTTGATCATATTTGGACTAACCTATTAACTCAGTGCACCCCAGTGCCAGTTTCTGTTTTCGGCTGTTTTTGTATTTCAGGTTTTCACGTTACGAGAACTGCCAGGAAAAATCCAGAAAAATTATATAAAAAATCAGCGTTCCAGAAACTACCGTGCACCCGAAGGACAGCCGGGGGGGCCACCAGGGCTCCAGGCGCCCTGGCGGCGCCCCCCCCCCCCCGGGCCGCGCCGGGGGGGCGCCTGGGCCCCCCGAGGCTCCTCCGATGCCCCCCTTTGGCATATATTTAAAGCGTCTCCCGAAACCCTCGATTCCGGACCCCTTTTCTCCAGACGCAATCCCGATCTCCGCCGCCATCGCCATCAAGCTTCGGGGGACCAGAATTCCTGTGCCGGCACCCTGCCGGGACGGGGAAGTGCCCCCGGATTCATCTCCATCGACGTTGCTTCCTCCCTCCATGATGCGGGAGTAGTTCCTCCTCGGGGCTGAGGTTTCTACCAGTAGCTATGTGGTCAATTCTCTCTCCCATGATGTGATCTTCGTTGTGATCATAGGCTATGTTAATCTAGGGTGATCCCATGATATTTCCCCTTCCTCTATGTGTTGGATTGATGTACTCACCTGTCTTTATCTAGTATAATCCTCGAGACCAAGGTGACAGCGGTCTATTGGACATGGATTAGAAGAATAATTTCATGAGTGATTTCCTTTTTGTGTGTTGATTGAAGATTGAGAGTCTCTTGGTGCTTGTCTTTGACTATCCTTTAGATATGTTGTGGTGATTGTGGGACTCTCTTTGGATGGCCGCGGTGACATTGGGAAATCCTTAGATTGAGAACTACGAACTTTGAGGTGTGCTTTTGTAGCCCTACATAATTCTCGTCCTCTCTTGACCACGAAGGAATGACCTCCGAGTGCGTCCCCTTTGCATGTTTTATGAGAAATATCATGTGATTCGATTATGTTAATGTTGTTGGGAGTTGCCACTAGTGAAAGTATGAAGCCTAGGCCTTGTTTCCACCATTGCAATACCATTTGTGCTCACGTTTACCACTTGTTTGCTTGCTGCACTTTTTATTACAGATTTATATTACTTTGTTTTGCCATCCATATCACTTGCCATTTAACATCTCTTCGCCGAACTAGTGCACCTATACATCTGACAAGTGTATTAGGTGTGTTGGGGACACAAGAGACTTCTTGTATCTTAGTTGCAGGGTTGCTTGAGAGAGACCATCTTCAACCTCTACTTCCCTGAGTTCGATAAACCTTAGGTCATCCACTTGAGGGAAATTTGCTGCTGTCCTACAAACCTCTGCGCTTGGAGGCCCAACATAGTCTACAAGAGTAGAAGCGTGTGTAGACATCAAGCTATTTCTGGCGCCATTGCCGGGGAGGTGAGCGCTTGAAGGTATATCTTTAGATCTTGCAATTAAATCCTTTTGTTTCTTGTTTTTATTTCACTAGTTATGTTTATGGAAAACCGTGCTATTGGATCGTTGCTTGCGGGAAGACGCCCCAGACCTGTGGTGGTTGCTCCTCCCCCTACTGAAATTGTGCCCTATAAAATACCAGCTGGTATTATCGATTATGTTTTGGCTAATCGTTATGCAGGAGACAGACATCCCGGTGAACACTTGCTATATATGTCACAACTATGTTTATTATTTAAGCTTGCAGGTGTATCGAGGGAGTTTGTCATGAGGAAATTATTTGCCTTGTCACTGAAAGGAAAAGCATTGGAATGGTATAGGCTACTAAATAACTCTCACCTGCTGGAGTGGGAAGAGATCCAGTCTCTCTTTTACTCCAAGTTTTATCCTCTTCATGAAGTCCATGAGAATAGGAATTATGTTTATAATTTTTATCCTCATGACGGAGAGAGCATAGCTCAAGCTTGGGGGAGACTGAAAACATTAATGCTAAAATGTCCTAACCATGGGCTCCCCAAAGATATGATTATTACTAATTTCTATGCGAGGCTCTCTCGACAGGATAAAGATTTGCTCGATGCTTCCTCTATGGGTACTTTCACAAACGAAAAGACTGATGCTAAATGGGAACTCCTTGAAAGAATTCAACGCAACACTGAAGATTGGGAGATCGACAAAGGTAAAGAGTCAGGTATAATTTATGAGTATGATTGCATTAAGTCCTTTGTTGAAACTACAAGTTTTAATAAGTTTAGTGCTAAGTTAGGACTTGATTCTCAACTCCTTGTTGATTTCCTCAAATCTTTTGCTTCACATCTTAATATGCCTAAGGAGGATTGGATCAAGCATCATAAACCTTTTAAAGAGATTTGCAAAGAAAATGAAATTGTTCATGATGATTGCAACATGCATGATCCAATTCCTAAAAATGAAGTTTTATATAAGCATGTTAATTTTTGTGGAGTGGATAGACCTTGTGAAAAGCCTATGATTGAAGAAGAGAAGTATTGTAAGCAACATAAGCATGAAAGAACAATCACTTGGGTCAGAGATTTAAATGAAATTGCTAGAGAATTGTGTGACCTTTATCCTTTTACTTGTGAACTTTTCCGTATAGAGGGTCACTTTAATTTTCAATGCATGCACTTTCAAAACATAACTGTTAACCAGTTGTGTGATAACATGATCACCTCTGATCTTTATGATGAGCTTATGTTATTTTTGATGTGTGAAGAGTTATCAGAAAAGACTTCATGGCTAGATGTTAATGCCATAGGAATAAAAAAACACTTTGCAAAATTGCCATCTCTATTGTGTTGTTAATTGCCATGAAAATGATTACATAGGTAAGATTATAAAGGAGGGAACTTTATCAAAGTATAAAAATGTCTCTTATATTTCTGCTAATAAAAAGGAGAGTTTCTCCCAAGTTTCCTCTATTGTTTCTAATGATAAACCAGGATATGTGGAGAAGCTTCATCTCCAACCACTCCCTCCTAAGGTTAAGAAGAAGAAAAAGAAGAGGAGGAGGAAGATGAGCAAGAAAGAAGAAGAATGGGTATCAACCTGGCCTGAGCATATTCCTCCCATCAACTTTTATCCTAACGATTGTAAGTTTAAAGAAGAAGGTGAAGTTTATTGCCTTAATTACCATCTTGATGATACGTCTGTAGGTACTATTGAAGATGATTTTGATTATGATATGCATGTTACTTATTGTGATTGGGAAAATGATGATAATGCTACTTATGATCTTGAAAATCTTTTTGGTACCAACTCTGAAAGTGATGATATGGGAAGCTCTAAGCTTGGGGATGATAGGATTGCAAGTCCTTTACCCACTAGTGATGTGATAATTGATAATTCTTTTGCTAGTAAGAATAAAGACAACATGTTTACAAATATAGTTGCTAGCAATGATAATGCTCTTCTATGCCATGATGATGTTATAACTCCAATCTATAGTGATTATAAATGTACCTATGACATAAGGATAAATTATCCTTATGAAACTTGTCATAATCATGGAGGGAATTACTCCCTTGTTGAACACCACCCTCCTAATATACAATTAATCTATAGTGTTCAAGTTGTTTATGATAGTCCTACTCCCACTATTACCAATGAGAAAGATTATGCTTATGTGGAGAGTAAGAGTACCTTTTTGCATGTGGATCATGGTAACAATGCTTTATGTGATGCTTATATTGTTGAGTTCATCCATGATGCCACTGAAATTTATAATGAGAGAGGGAGACTTGGTTCTAAATATCTTAATAATAAGAAGTTTCCTCTCTTTATGGTGAATATTTTGAAGTTATGCTTGTTTTGCCTTCCTATGCTAGTTGCTTTGTGCTTCAATGAATTATTCTATTGCAATATTCCTATGCATAGGAAGCATGTTAGGCTTAAATGTGTTTGGTATTTGCTTCTTGATGCTCTCTTTTGTTCTTCAACTCTTATTCCTACGAGAGCATCATTAAAGTCTTATGCCTAGCTTAAAGGCATAAAAGAAAGCGCTTTTGGGAGGCAGCCCACAATGAATAAAGTTTTATTTCGCTTTTGTTGTGTCTTGATGGTTGTTACTACAGTAGCATCATCATTGTATCTTTGCTTTTCAATTTTGTGCCAAGTGTAGCCCCTGATTGCAAGAAAGTTCAAAAGTTGTGAGGTGCTGTCCAGGAAACAGATTCTGTCCTTGGATAGAAAAATTCGTATAAAATCACCAGATCATCTTTTTGGTCTGAATTGTTTCGACAGCGTGCTCTATATAATTGTCTTTCGTGCGTCTGTTCTGAGTTTTTTGATTAGAGTTGCAGAAGTGCCCCGAACAAATCAATTACTACCTGCTGTTCTGTTTTTCACAGATTCTGTCCTGTTTTGCTTTTCCTTCATTTTGCAAACCAAGAGCTTGCTTTTTCTTTGCAAAAACCTTTTGGCAATCTTGAGAAACAGTAGACCTTCAAGAATATCTTTATTTCCAGCAAGGTATAATCATTTTATTATGGGTACTAACCTCGCTAATCAGATTATGATGAGTTATGTATGAAGGGAGTTTTCAAGTGTGCGAGGGAAGATGATAAAAAGATTCAGGAGTGTCAAGCGCTCAAGCTTGGGGATGCCCCCATGCACCCCCAAGAAATATTCAAGGAGACTCAAGCATCTAAGCTTGGGGATGCCCTCGTGCATCCCCTTCTCCATCAACATTATCAGTTCGTCTTTCGTTCCACTATATTTTTATCACTTCATGTGTTATGTGCTATGCTTGGAGCGTCTTGCTTTTAGTTTTCCTTTTTAGTTTTCTTTAGCTTTTCATAACGAGTCGGAACTCAGCTTTCATTATGTGGGAGAGAAACACACTCCACTTCTACCTAGAACATGACATAGAATTTTCATGTCTATCTTTGCTGTGTGTGTTCTTTGTCTTTTAATAGCTACTATCATGCTTAGCTCTTTACTTTCATGCTTATCTTTCTAAAGAGCTTTTGTTTAGTTGGTTGCTTGAACTCTCTTTATCTATCATGATTATCTTATTAAGAGAGTTTGCTTCCGTTGCATTGGTTGATATGTCTATGATAAAGATGCTACGTGCATAATGGCGCTTAGTAGTTCATGTTTTCTTATGGTTAGTCTCAAATAGCTGGGGGGTTCCCAATGTGTTATTGGAGTACCAACATGATTTGTTTGCCTATGATGTGGTATGGTTTAGTAATATCTTCCTTCAAGAATTTATTTTGATTGACTTGGCGTATGCTCCATGCCTCTTTTGGGTGATATTGCTATGATATTTATACACTTCCATACACTTTTGATCATATTTGGACTAACCTATTAACTCAAGTGTACCCCAGTGCCAGTTTCTGTTTTCTGCTGTTTTTGTATTTTAGGTTTTCCCATTACGAGAACTGCCCGAAAAATCCCGGAAAATTTATATAAAGAATCAGTGTTCCAGAAGCTTCCCGGCAGCCGAAGTAGGGCCGGAGGGGGGCCACCAGGGCTCCAGGCGCCCTGGTGGCGCGGTCCCCCTCCTGGCCGCGCCGGGGGGGCGCCTGGGCCTCCCGGGCCTCCGCTGATGCCCCCTTTGGCATATATTTAACACGCGTCCCGAAACCCTCGAGACGGGAACCCTTTTTCGCGATCTCATCTCTGTTCCGCCGCCACCGCGCTTCCAAGATTGGGAGCACCAGGAGAACTCTTCCCGGCACCCTGCCGGAGGGGAGGATCACCACCGGGAGCCTCTCCACCACCATGGACGCCTCCCGGATGAGCTGTGAGTAGTATCCCTTGGACCATGGGTCCATGACCAGTAGCTATGTGATGTTCTCCTCCCCTTCTTGTGCTTCACTAATTAGACCTCGTGAGCTGCCCTACATGATCGAGGCACATATGTAATCCTTATGTTGTTGCTATGTTGAGTTTGCTGGGATCCGATGGATTGTGAGATTATGTTCAGATTGTGTTTGAGTAATATATTTGATCTACCTCTTTTATATTTATGTTCGTAAGTAATTCTTGCATGTTCTCCGTTGCTATTTATTGCTTTGGCCAAGTAGTAGGTAGTGACTCCAAGAGGGAACGTTATGCTTGATTGTGGGTTCATGCCCCTCGATGACTAGCTTGAGTGACAGAAACATGAGTCTAGGGGATGTGCTGTTGCCACAAGGGGGAAAACAACGGTGCTTGTGCCCGCGGGTGCAAGGATTGTTTACTTTACGCAAAGTTCTTTTAATGCAGTTGTCTGTTGCTTTGAGTTTACACTATGGGTGGGACTCGCAACTTAATACCAGCGAGATGTTCTGGATAGATATCTCAAGGTGGATGATTAGTAGTAGATGCAGATGGATTTCGGTCTACTTGCCTTGGCGTACCGCCCATGCTTTGAACCTCTACCTTTCTTGCAACATAGTTAACATTGGTTTGCGCACATAATTCTGTCAATTACCCAGCTGTAATTCGTTTACCTCACATAGCTGTTTTATCGTCTTTTGGGAGAGAGACATCACTAGTGAACATCATGGGACCCCGGTCCATATTACCATCACTGATCACATCCGCTATTTACATTCTGTTTTTACTACTATTTGCAGCAATACCCATCACTATTATCACTTGCGTTTGATCCTTTGTAAACGACAAGGCCGGAGGGATTGACAACCTCTCTGTACTCGTTGGGAGCAAAGTTATTTGTATCTGTGTGCAGGTCCACGTTGATTGCTAATATCTGGCGCCGTTAGCAGTTGACACCTTCTTGTTGAAACTGGGAGTCTCAGGGGAAATCGATCCTTGGTATCTTTGCCAAGGGAAAACTTCCGCTACACTGCATCTCAAACCTTCCACTTGGGGTAACCAACGAGGGGCGAGAAGCCATCACTCGTTGGTAGAGGATAATAAACTCAGATGTGGTGGTGCATTGGCTTTCTGACGAAGGAAGTTTAGCATTATGTTTGGTGGCGGGGTTCTGGTTGTGTGGTGCTTTGTCTTGTTGGCGTACGTCAGGATCGAGTGTCCAATAAAAACCATGTATAGTCATAGTGGTACCAGAGCTAAACTTTGTGATGCGTCTGATCGATGCAACGACCTAGCTTCGGCACCATTTTGTGGCCTCGTGGTATACTCTAGGTGGTGCGGGTGGTTACGTCTCGCAGGGTTATGTCTTTGGATGGATGACAATGGCTACCGGTTAATGGTGGGACTCGGGCATTTGTGCATATTCAAGGAGAGTGAATATAAACCGGCTACTGTTACTCTCAAGGGCATCGTTATACGTCATCTGAGGGGTCGTATGTGGTGCCACATCTATCTCCTGTTTGTGCAATCCATGCTTCAGGTGAAACACTAGACCAATGTCTTGTTGGGTCAGATGATGGTGATGCCTATGGCGTTGTTTCCCGTTGCCCTTCTTGAAGGCCTCGGTTTGTTGCACAATCTCAATGGTGAGTTATGTGGTCTATAGCTTTAGGGGCCTATGCATGTTCATCATCATGGATGGGTGATGGCAATGACCCATTGCCCTTCTCGAAGGCCTCAGTTTGTTGCATGATCTTAATGGTGAGTTATGTGGTCTATAGCTTTAGTGACCTACGGATGTTCATCATCGTGGATCAGTGATGGCAATGACACTTGCGTTGCGATAACCTGGAGGGGACATATGGTGTCTACTTTAAAAAATAAATCCCTAATTTATAAATTATGTACAAATTTAAGTCCAGACATGTTGTTAAGTAGCTGCGTACAACTTCGTCTTTGGTGGCGGGTTGTAATTTGTTTGATTCAGAAATGAGTAAATATGGACACCAAATCCATTTCACATTTCTAGACCTATTAGAGCATCTCTAGCAAATCACTTAAAAGAGCGAAAAATGTAAAATAATCGTTGTTTTACGTTTTTGGGCCAACCGACTACATCCCTCAAAATTGGCTGGCCCGTATATTAATTTTTTCGAGGAAAACCTTAAAACGAGCCTCCAATACTTTACATGTTCAGGATTCGTGGCAATTTTTGTCAGTCCCCTTAAAATAAAAAGATGATTGATGGGAGGGAAGTTTCAGGTCGTCCAACCACTGCCGGCAGACGCCGCACTCCAACCCCACTGCCTTCGGCCAAATTTCCGGCGGACAGGCCTGATTCGGGCAGGAGCGCCCGCCTCTCCTCCTGCGACCGCCACTGGCCGACGCCGTCCTCCAACCCCGTTGCCTCCTCCTTCCCCACGCCGGGCTCCCTCTTCCATCGCGTGTCGCCACCGCCGCCAAGGCATGACCTCGTCACACCTTACCTCAACGGCCCTGGCCTCCCCGGTGCTCCTGTCGTATCCGCACCGCACCGCACTCCCTCCCCCGTCACCCCGTGCCTGCCTGGATTTCGCCGGTCAGACGCAAGAAAGGAAGAAGAAGATGACCACGGGGAATGTTCGGTTTTGCTGCAGTCCGGATGGTACCCCAAAACAGGTTTAAGATTTTCCATTATAATCGTTTTACAGTACCCTGAACATGCTCTCACGGAGCGAGATCGTTGGAAGCTCAAAGTATGGTCCACTATTTTATGTTCAAATGCCTAGCTTAGGTATTTACGATTTGAGAACGCGACAGTTCAACATTAATTTACACGCGCGTGCATATCATCGACACCGCTGCTCGATCACTCCGCGTAGCGCCCGTCTCGCCGCCGCAGCGTCTCTCCCGGCGACGAACGGGTGCATGAGCAGCTCCCCGACGGACGCCCGCTTCCGGTGGTCCTTCTGTAGGCAGGCGGCCACGAAACCCCGGAGCTCCGGCGAGGCCGCGCCGTCGGGAAGTGCCGGCAGCTCGCCGAAGCAGACGGCGCACATGAGCGCCGCCCAGCTCGGCTCCTGCCCGGCGGGGAGCAGCGGGTACCGCCCCATGAGGAGCTCCAGGACGGTCACTCCCAGCCCCCACACGTCGGCGGCGTAGGGGTCGACGGGGCCTAGCTCCTCTTCGCCGTCGCCCTGCAACGTCCGCTCCGTGTCGAATCGCTCGGGGCTCATGTACGCGGCGGTGCCCTCGTAGGCCGCGCGGTACTTGCCGGCGCGGGAGACGACCTCGGCTATGCCGAAGTCGGCGATCTTGACCTGCCCGTCACTGTTGACCAGAAGGTTCGCAGGCTTGATGTCGCGGTGGACGACGCGGCGCGCGCGGAGGTACGCCAGGCCGGACAGCGCCTGCGCCGCCACCTCAGCCAGCGCCGCCTCCGGGAAGCCTCCCTGGCCGGCGCGGACGAGCGATTCGAGCGAACCGCCGTCCATCAGCTCGAGGAGCAAAGCAGAGTCGCCGGACGCCGTCGGGAGTACCGAGTGGCACCGAACGATGTGAGGCGAGTCGACGCGCCGCACAACGGCCACCTCCTCGTCGGCGCCGGGATGGCCGCGGTGAATGATCTTGAGCGCGTACAGCGCCGACGTGCGGCGGTGCGAGACCTTGTGGACGGTGCCGCCGTTCCCGCGCCCAAGCACGGAGAGCCTGTCGAAGTCGAAGTCGCTCAGGCGGAACTCGCCGTCCGGCCGAGCCGCCGACGTGGACGGCGTCGCCGCGGTGACCGGCGCCGGGGCGGGGCACCGGAAGGCCCACGTGGGAGCGTCGAGCGTCAGGTGAAGCTGCGGCAATCGTCTTTCTCTGGCAGCCGCCATGACCTTGATCGCCGTGTGTGTTTTGCAAGAACTCTATTCGAAGTAGGATGATGAAACTGATGATTGAGCAATGGATGATGTTTGTATGTGGATGGATGTGAGGTTAGCTTTATACTAGGATGTGGCGGCGCAAGTGCCCCTACCTTAAATTTGGCTGACTGTGCTGAGATTTTGATGTGCAACTTCCTAATCTTTTTAAATATTTCTTTTGAAAACGATGTGAAAATCTGCTTAATTATCTTAGTGCAAGAATGGATATTCATGATGTTATTGAATCTGAAATTTACGGAGAGTTATGCCGAAGGTTTCCTTCGAAATACCCCCGCAAAACATTTGCTTGGTAGAAAATGGACGGGTAGGTTTATACCGGATGCTTGGGTCACCATTTTGGGCATCAAACTAGCACAATGGGAGGAACCCTGGCTCCTCGGAGCTCAGTGGATTTTGGTCGTCAGATTCGTTTCTTGATGCGTTCTGGACCGTAGGATCTCGCGCCTGGAAGACCTTGGCCGTTGGATCAAGCCGAAACACTGCTACA
The DNA here is from genome assembly GCA_902687465.1 of Secale cereale. Taxonomy (NCBI): domain Eukaryota; kingdom Viridiplantae; phylum Streptophyta; class Magnoliopsida; order Poales; family Poaceae; genus Secale; species Secale cereale. The sequence continues at coordinate 33,433,446 of LR738712.1, forward strand.
ATGAATAGTAACTTTTTTGCAGGTTTGCTTACTCTGGCGTTACAGTCTTGCCTCGCTGACGTGTGGGCTCGATTCCTAGAGGGCCGCGCCTATCGGTTGTCGTGGTTGGGATGGTGTGTTGTGTAGTTTTTACACTAGTTTCGTTCATTATGTTTGTTTCCGTCCCGTATATGATACTCCCTATGTAAACTAATATAAGATCTTTTAGATTACTACTTTAGTGATCTAAAGGATATTACGTTAGTGCATCTCTCCCCGTAGTTTTTTGGGTCGAAAAACGCTTGTGGTTGGTAAGATACATTTGTAAGCTTAGTGTGAGTAACAAGTTCGATGTATGTATCTGGCCTAGGCGGAGGAACTTGATTTTTTTCATCTTGAGCCATTCGATCTCCATTCACATTTCCCGTGATCTATTGTACTATACCCTAAGAGCATCTTCAGCCACGTATCTCTAATTCGGCACCTCAAATGCCCGCGGACGCGCCCGGTCAGTGACCGGGCGTGTCCGTTTTAAGCCCCTATTTTTCGGTTCGTGCAGACACACTTCTCTTTTTTTTTTTTCTCATATGTCCGATCACTTGCATGTGATTGATGGAGATGAAGAGAGAGAAAGAAAAGAAAGAGAGAACGTGGTCTGGGGTGGGGACACGTCCTACGTGGCGGACTAAACGGGCGCGCGCGGGCGCGTCCGCGAGCGCTCGTATCCTCCCAATATTTGAGACGGATATGAGGGTTTGCGGACAACCCGAGCGTATAGAGATGATATGAGGGTTCGGTTGGGTCAATTTTTTACTACTTTTTGCTTCTCTCTCATGTTCGGTCAGTGGTCACCGCGCCCGCCCGATCAATTTGAGGAGTTCGGCTGTAGATGCTCTAACAATAATTGCCGCCTCGTCATTCTGTAGCTCCCGCCACCGCCTCCATCTTCTCCATTTTCTTTTGTGACTGTGCTATTAATACATTGTTAGACTAGCGAAGTGTTACACAAGAAAAATGTTCAAATATATACACTACATCAACATAATGTACATCTATCTACAGTGTCAGAAAGTTCCAAACATAATTTAAGTCGACAAATCCAGTTAAGAAAGTCAAATTTCACCTCATAAGCACTCCTTTTGTAAACTAATATATGACATTTTAGACACTTGACGCAAGAGGTGGTAGGTATTGTTGGATATTATGATCTTAAAGACTAAACTGTGGCCATTATGTCCTAAAGATTAAAGATTTGGCTTAAGTGAAAAATATCTGAAAGGCTACAGTGGTGAACAGTAGGGCGGTGCTACAGTTCACCTATTCTGATGAGCTGCCCTGATCAGGGGCAGCTCATCAGCCAACACATGGTGTGGGCCCCCCTGGTGCACAGCACAAATATATAAAGAAAGAGAGAAGAGGAGAAGTGACCACGGCTGCTTTTTGGCTGGCTGCTGCTCTAAGGAAGAACACACACACATACTCACTTTGCCCTCTCTCTCTCTCTCTCTCATGAAAATTAGGCTGCTGATCAAGCCTGTGCTGGAGCACCGGGAAGGACCTACACAGCCACCAGATTGTGTTCTTGGTGGAAAGGAAGAAGTAGAGGAGATGGGTGGATCAGCAGATCAAGGTATTATCCATCTCCTAATTGATTTGTGGCTCAAATCTTGTGCAAGATGATCCTGAGATCATCTATGACATCTAACAATGGCACCAGAGCCTGCTTGCTCAAGATTGAGCCCTTCTTAAGCTCATCTTTATGTCTTTATGCTGCTGTAAGGGGCATATGTTTTCTTTCATGTGTTTATGTTGTTATTAAGCTCAGGTGCATATCCTAGATGCTCTTATGCAAGCAGTTTATACTCATGTCAAATCTTTGCTAGATCTGTTTGATCAAGCTAAAGAACTAAAGGGCTCTTCTTGTTTATGATAAGGATCAAGCTGCCGTTAATGATTAAATACAGCTTGAATCCTTTTGAGCCCTATAAATGATAGATCAGTCTTGATCCGTTTCAATTAAGCTAAAGGTTCAAGCTGTTCTTATCAAAGCTTGAATTTTTTTTTATTTGGCCCTAAAATTGTTTAAGTAATGGCCCTGACAGATTGTGCCATAATTAAGGGGTTCCATATTGATGTTAATTAAAGGGGATCAAACATATGATGCAAGCCTAAAGGAGAATCCTCAAATTTCTGGAACCCTAAAACTGAAACTCCCCAAGTTCCTCCCTGTCAAGTGGCCTGTGGTTTCAATTCATGTTCCAAATCAGAGGGGAATGAACTAAATTGAGTCTAAATACTAAAGTGTTTCCCCAATTTTTGAAACCCTGGCTAATAAAATTATGCAATTCCTCTTGGAATTGATATTGTGGTTTCGGTTAAGGCTCAATTAAAGTGGGGATTGAGTGTTCTAAGGCAAACTCTAATGCAATCCCCAAATCCCGAAACCCTAAGTTAAGAAAATCCCCAAATTGGGATGAACCCTAACCCTAATTATGCAATTTTCCCCAAATTGGGGCAAATCCTAATTCTAATGATGAAAATAAAGAGAGTGGGATCTTACCTAGAGGCTGGGGTCCTCGTTGCCGCCGTGCAACGTCGCCAAGGCCTCTCCTTACGCCGGCAGGCTTGGCTGGGCTCGAGCCCGAGCCGCCTGGTCACCCACTACGCCAGCTATGGCTGCTGCTCTCATCGCACGCCTGCTGTTGAGGTAGAGGCAGCGCTGCGCTGGACCTGATGGCAGCGCACGTCGTCGCCGCTGCGGGGGACGTCCGCGCGCGTGCGGCTGCGTTGCACAGGACGCTGGCGAGCCCCGCTCGACAGAGCCTCGCGCAGGCCAAAGCCGCACGGGACCCCGGCGAGTGAGGCTCACCAGCGCCATCACCCTCCTCTGCCTCTCGCAGGCATTGCCGCCGCTTCTGTCTCTCTCCCTCTCTTGCGGTCGTCGCCGTCGGGTGGGAGGAGAAAGGGGATCGGGGGAGGGGAGAAATGAATTAGGGTTAGGGGGTGCTGGGCTGCTCGCCCATTTTGGCCAAACCAGCGGCAGCTGGACCGGCAGGCCATCACGGACTAGGCCGGCTTAAAGGCTAGGGGAGCCAAGGGGAGCTGTCTGGGCTGGCTGGTGCCTCTCTGGCCCAGCTCAGCAGCAGGAATCTTTTAGCCTTAAAAAAAAGGATGGGGCTAAAAGAAAATCTCTGTTAAGGGCAGAAATAAACTCAGGAAAACACCAAGTATTTTTTCCTGATAATGATTACATTTTATGCAATAAAGTGAGGGCTAATTTGATGTATAAATTATATTGGCATTTTAATTCTTGTTATATTTTAATACATCATGTCATGCCATGTTAAATTATTTAAGCTGCAAATTAATTATGTTTAGTTAATTTCTTCTTTCATGGCATTCTATTTTAATGTCGAATATTATTATGATCATTATGACATAATGTTTCTGCAAAATAGAGACTTTCATGGTATTATATTGTCCTTAATATTTTCTAAGGCAATTATGTTATGATTAAATTTTTCAAGGTATTTTATTATGTCTTGATCTTGGAATAATGATATTTTATCCAAGTTCATAAAGTGCTTCTCTAATCATTTTCTTATTAGAGAACATTAAGGTCTTCTAAATTTAAGTGTGGCCTCAATTAAATAATATTTTGAGCGAATAAATTAAGTTTTGGGGTTTTTTTTTTTAATGCTCTTTTATAAGTAATTATGCCAATTATGAAATGGCCCTAAAGTAATTAAGGTTTGTTGCTCAAATAATGTGTTATTTTGAATGAGGCCTTTATGTCAATGGTGTTCCCCAAAATTCAATCAATGATTGATTTGTTTCAAGAAATTAAGTGGCCTCTGATTTGAGCTATAATTATGTTTTCGGCATAAGGAATACCTAATGTTGACTTTTCATGGTCATATTCTGACAAAACCATGGATTGTCATAATTTAGTGCCCACCGAAGAAATATTTTGTCCTTAAGCCATGCATACTTAATGAGGCCACTGTATTAAATGTCTCTGACTAATGAAGTGTGGTCTGTATTTACCATTCTGGCCAAAGCTGATTGGTGAGTACATGACTGCAAAATTTTATTGTTCTTGTCCACTTCTGACCAAAGTTGATGTGGACTGGATCAATAAAAGAAGAATAAAGAGACATGATTTTAATTAAGTGTGGTTGATGTTTATCATCCTGGCCAAAGCTGGTTGATGAATATCTGACTGCAAAATATTTTGCTGTTCTTGCTCACTTCTGGCCAAAGCTGATGTGAGTTGGATCAGTAAAAGAAGCTTGAATATTAAGAGGCTATAAAGAGTGACTGGTATTTATTATTCTGGCCAAAGCTGATGTGGGTCAGATCAACAAAAGAAGTTCATGATCTGGGAAAAGAATTCTAATGTATAAGGCTTTCGGACAATTTGAAACAGGCCACAAATATTAAGGTACTTTTGGGGAATCAAACTAAAGGACATAAAGCAATTAATTAATTATTAAGTTGTTGAGAACTTATACTTACAATTGAATTGCATGCTTCCGCAATTAAGTGCCTCTGATTAATGTCGTGATTCATGGCTATATATGATCATTATCATGATCATTAAGTTGTCTTTTGACTAAATTGTCTCCAATTAAGGTGGTACCAAAGGGAAACTTTGGTTGGAGACTTAATGCTATTTTGGGATAAGTTGTGACACGTGAATTCATTCTGACCAAAGTTGATTGGATTCATGTGTCATTCCCTAAAGACTAATGTTTACATGAAGAATTATGTTTTGTATGATCACTATTAAAATCTGTGATCATGCATTTTATCCCTATTGCTAATGTTTACAATTCAGTCATAAGTTCTTCGGCTGATTTAATGTCTTTTATGAGTAATGATATAAGTTTACGAATATATATCATTGTTTCATGAGGTCATGCATAATGAAAATCTAATGAGCTCCCGTCAAAGAAACTTTGATTATTGAGGTATTAACAAGAATCCGATAGGCTTCTTGTTTATTAACATCTAAGGGAGCAAAACCCAGTAAAGAATCTGGGGAGTATGCCAGTAAGGATCTGGGGAGTAATTCCCTAGTTCTGTCATAATGAAGTTGTTTCTGGCATTAATGGAGTAGCTTAAAAGCTCCTTAAGGTCATATGAGATCATTTTGGTCTTATGAATACTCAAGATTTAAGATTTGAGACATGATGAATTTGTGGAGCTTTTGAGTTCACTTATATTATATTATTTGCAATAAAGTTTATAAAGTGGGCTGGAATTAAGCTCAAAAGTTTTTGTATCCATAAGGAATTTGGATACCATAAATATGTTGTTATTATGACCTCATGGATAAAAAAAAGGTTTTGAGGTGAAATCTTTGAGATTGGACTGGAGGTTAATGTTAAAGACTATGGAAGTTTTCCATTAGCACACAATGAAGTCCTGTATCCTCCATTCCTATAATGTGACTTATGTTAATTCTATAAGTCTTCTCCTCTGTAAGTGGAATATTCATTATAGAAGTTCGTCGAAATGTCGAGCTATAGTTTCGTCCACATTTCGAGGGGGAGGATTGAACTTCCTTCTTTAACTTCCAGGTATGTTGTATATTTAAATTCCACTCTACTTCTAAGTAATTCTGAAGTAATTCTTTTGAAGTAAAGCTAAGTGTAGAATTATGAATGAAGGTTGAGCTTTTGTTAGGTACCACTTCTAGCCAAATTTTCTTAAGTCTTCATTTGAATTTCCATCTCTCAAGGGCATCATTATTATTATCTCAATGCATGATGATTATGGTGATAAAGAACGATTAAATTGCCCTTTTGATGTTGTGCCTTATGGTTAGCCTTTTCGTTCCCTCTGATGTTTATGCCATATTATGTGATATCTCCTAAGTGAGATAAAACATTTAATTATGCTCTCCATAATAATTCTCCTAAAGATCCAAAGGAGGATAATGAAAAATTATAATATTCTGAAATAGAGTATGATGTTGAAAAGCTAAAGGGAGAGTAGTTGATTCTAAGGGCTTTATGGTAATTATGAGCTCCATTGAAAGAGGAGCTATTCCTAACTCCCAGATAGCCAAAGTAATTCTTGGCAAAAGTTTTTTATTAAAGTTTAAACAACACGTCTTGTTGAAAGACTTGTTGGAAAAGAATTAATGTGAATGGGAGTTTGAGGAAATAAATTATGAAAGGTGAAATATGATCACCATTTTAGAGATGGAAATTTCATATTATTACTTTTCTTTTTTTGCATAATGAGGAATCAGTCATGATGATTAACTAATTTTTGAGGCAATCAGTATTTGATAGTGGTACAAAGCTCAATAAGAATTAAGTTTAATAAGGAATTTATGATTAGTCAATATTATGTTGACAATAAGAGATAGGGATATTGCATAAGACCCGAGGTTTTTCCTTGGGGCACTAAATTAATCTTAGTGATGTTCTTTGCATTTTAAAGATTCACTGAGATTGGTCCATAAAGGGGAGTGTTAAGTTCATTCTAAAGATTTATGATTACTCCCTCAAGGGCGATAAGTTTTCTCATGTTGTTACCAATGTTTAAGTTCTTATGCGCCCTTAAGCTTTGAGACCGGGATAACTGACAGACAAAAGTCCAGGACTGGACCCCTGGAAAATTTATTAAGAAAAGCTTTGCCTTGTTGGCATAAGCACTAAAGTAATGATGTGTGATACATCACACTAAGGGATTGCATGCTTATGTTCATTAAGGTAATTGGCAAGGTGTGAATTTATGAAAGATTTATCCACAAAAGTTTCACCCTTGCGGGGGGAGCCATATTGTGGAATGGCTCTACCCAATTCTCTTTAAGGCATCATTAAAGATGCAAATTAAAGTTGTGGCATGCTTTAATCCCTAAAACTTTTAAGGTATGGATTTGTGTCCCTGATCCATATAAATTTAAAGAATAAGGAGTTTCCTTAAGATTATTTATCCCAGAATTTATTATGTAAGAGTGCAGATTATTCGAGTAACAAGTCAAAAGGTATCTGTCAGACCTATGACATTGTGAAAGATTAATTCCAGAATCAGCCAAATTCAAGGCCTTGATGAATTGAGTTTTAAGGCTCAACAAATATGTATTAAATCTAAGGCATAAGTGTTGAGCATCATTTAAGTTTAATGTCTTGATGATGAATTCATAAGTGTTATGCTAAGGTATTAAAGTTATTAAAGCAAGTATCATATTTAAAGGGGCTTGCCTTCTAATGTTGCCGGCATAAAGATTAAATGGCAGCCTATAATTAAGGGACAAATTTATGATTCTGGAAACAAAACATATTTCTCTTCTTTTCCAAAAGCGCGCGCATAAGGATATGCACTAGAATATATGAAGAGAAACTGCACTCTTGGGACCATTGCAACACCATCTCCCCACAAACCTAAGGGGGTTTGTTTCTTCGATGGAATGATGTACTGTGGTCAATTAGATTAATGGTACTTAATTGACCATTGTATCTTATTGGCTCTGTATAAGTTTCAACAAAGGAATGAGCCCATAAGTTTTTCAAGTAAGTAATAAGTTAATGGAGCTCATAAGTTAAAGAGGTTCCATTTCGAGATGAGGTGGCATATTGTAGTAACCGGGTTCTGCGGTATTGACTGGCCGTTGCAATCCTTTTATCTCGTATGTCATTTTATTAAGAAGTGGACCTATAAGTTTAGCCTTACGATCAAGGGGGAGAATGTTGGATATTATGATCTTAAAGACTAAACTGTGGCCATTATGTCCTAAAGATTAAAGATTTGGCTTAAGTGAAAAATATCTGAAAGGCTACAGTGGTGAACAGTAGGGCGGTGCTACAGTTCACCTATTCTGATGAGCTGCCCTGATCAGGGGCAGCTCATCAGCCAACACATGGTGTGGGCCCCCCTGGTGCACAGCACAAATATATAAAGAAAGAGAGAAGAGGAGAAGTGACCACGGCTGCTTTTTGGCTGGCTGCTGCTCTAAGGAAGAACACACACACATACTCACTTTGCCCTCTCTCTCTCTCTCTCTCATGAAAATTAGGCTGCTGATCAAGCCTGTGCTGGAGCACCGGGAAGGACCTACACAGCCACCAGATTGTGTTCTTGGTGGAAAGGAAGAAGTAGAGGAGATGGGTGGATCAGCAGATCAAGGTATTATCCATCTCCTAATTGATTTGTGGCTCAAATCTTGTGCAAGATGATCCTGAGATCATCTATGACATCTAACAGGTATCTCATAATTTCATATGTGAACAGTAAAGCAAGGTACAATTCAGAACATGATATCCTTTCCAACATCACGAAAGTCAAATTTGCTAGTGTGTCCGTAGCATGGTAGGTACCGCGAGTCTTGCATGATGTTTTTTAAGGGTTTGTATTATTTCTTTTACACACACTTTTTGCTTTGTATGATTATGTTCATTTCCCTTTGCTATATATGCGTGTGTTCTATAATTCATGTACTCTGACTAATTTTGTTATGTGTTCCATCTTTCAAACAAATGTGACTGATTTTCGAAGAAGTGTCAAGTGGGGCTAGATAGGTATCCGTTCCGCTAAGAAGCTTGATTTTGATACTAATCCATGACACTCGAGAGGACCGCCGTCGCTAACAAACGCTGTCATCTTTATTTCCAAGTGACGCGGATCAGTACCTCTTAATTGGTAAGCTTAGTGGGAAAGCATAGGCCTAATTCAGGAGATATTTTTCTCCGAGGGCGGCGGAGGAGATATTTACCACTCCTAGGATGCATATTGTGTAAGCGAGATGTATTGATAGATAAGACTAGACAGTGAGATGGATGCTGATGGGTGCGGGTGTTGTTGGACCATGGAGTCAGCAGATCATATCTGGTTCAGGTTGAGGCGTTGAGCACAAGCTTGAAGAATGAATGCGGTGCCAACGTCGACCATCACGCACGGCACGACTGCTTAGCACACCATGTTGGCCCGAGATTAGTTTGGTTGTGGAGTCAGGTCATGGTTCTCATCTTCTTTGCTTTAGGATATTATTATAGTTCCTCTGTGTTCGTTAATTGCACGTGTATAGCATTCATGTACCGTTCTTGCAACATTCTTTAGCGAATGGTGCCTTGTCCCCCCCTCCCCTCTTTCCCCTCCCCCACTCTCCCTGTGAATTTTACTTGCTGTCGATGTCGAGTCGGGGTAGCCGGTGTCGAGGAAGTCGCCATGGAGCCGCGTGCGCAATGAAGCGCCGAGTTAGTATGGGCGCTGTGGTGTCGAGGTAGTGGTGCGCTGGGAGGAAGACGGTGTTGATGACGCGTCGCGGCGGGTTTGCCAAGCCCGAGGACACATCGTGGACGAAGGCACACATCGGTGTTGCCAACACCGGGCATGCGTAGACGGACGAAAACGAAGTTGACGAAGCGCCGCACCAGGCTTGCCAGGCCCGGGGACACGTCGTGGATGAAGGCACGCATCGGTGTTGTCAGCACCGGGCATGCGTAGACGGGGACCTGCACGAGCTGTGCGCCATGTCGGATAAGTCGGAGAGGCCAGCAGAGAAGGACTCGACGACGGTCGCGGCGCCAATCAGCGCGGGGCCGATGTCGCCCGCGGTGGTCGGAGTAGACGAAGTGGTCGGGGTAGATGACGACGACGCTGGCGATGGGCTGGTGCTGGTCGAAGACGAAGGGGGGCGAACGGGCGGCTGCGGCGGCTACGGGGGTAGCGGCGGCGGTGCTCGAAGTAGGTGAAGTACCCGACAGCTTGACGAAGACCGGCGCGGACAGTGGCGTTCCCGCGCCAAGGGAGGCGGCGCGGCGCATACCACGGGAGGTCGACGCGAGGAGACGGTGGGGTACCGTGGGCCGCAGCGCTCCGGCCCGAAGGGGCGACGCAGCGGTGCGGCGGCGGGCAGGTCAGGGCGACAGTTGAAGACCTCGGGGCGGCGACAGGGACCGCGGGCCGTGGCACTACGACCCGAAAGGGGCGGCACAACGGCGTAGCGTAGGTCGGTGCAACCGCGGGGACGGCCTCGGGACGGCGGCGTGGACCACGTGTCACACTCGCTACGGCCCGACGGGGCGATGTAACGGTGGCAAGAGGGTCGGTGCATCCACGGGACGGCCTGGAGCGGACGACCTCGGGGCGGCGGGGGACCGCGGGCCGCGACACTACGGCCCGAAGGGGCGGCGTAGCAGTGACGCGGGTCGGTGCAGATAGGAGAAGAACCACGGGGCGGTGGCGCTGCAGCCCGATGGGGCGACGCAACGGCAGCCGTTGCTCGATCGGTAGAGGGGCGCGTTGTACTCGGAACGGTCTTCACGGGGCCTGCGGAGGCGCGCGCAACCGACGGGCCAGGTCGGTCGCACGGCGTAGATGAGGCGGATCGCGGCGGCGGGCGGGTGATCAATCTGATCGCGCGCGAGTTCGGGGACGCCGCTTGGTGGAGGTGGGGTGGCGGCGAAGTTCGAGATGAAGCCGGCGATGACGGACGGCGTGTGACGTCGTGCGACCGGCACCCGGGCTGCCAAGCAGTGCCGGTGCCCGGGCAGCGAGGCCCGAGCGACCAACGTAGTAGCGGCGCTCGAGCTGAGACAGTCGACGAGCCTGACGCCGCCGGAGTCGCGGTCGGCGAGGTAGACCGCCGGGCCACCGTGCAGACGCGGCGGAGGCGGGTGGCGTGGATAGATGGACGGACCGGCGCGTTAACGACGACTATGATTGGCCGCCGCATGGCGCGAGGCTGCCGGATGGGCGATGCAGGTGTCCCGGTCGGAGCACGGCGGTCACGGCCGGCGCAGGGCGACGGGCGGGCCGACGCGCGGACGACGGCACTGAGGGGCCGCCTGTCGCGCGAGGCCGCCGGGTCGGTGAAGTAGCCGCCAGTCGCTGCCGAAGTCGAAGTAGAGGCGCGTGAGGTGGACGACGGCGGCGAGCGACGCAAACCGATCTTAGATCGGAAAATCAAAAAGAAACCGCCGATCAAGATGACCGACGGGAGAGAGAAAAATCTGAGCAAGGGCTCGGGAAAAAGACTTTTTAGGACAGCCGGTCAACATGACCGGCGGACGAACCCTAGGTACGGGCGGCGCGGCCCCGGCGGCGATCATGAAGATCCGCTCCGGAGGCGGCGCGATGCGGAAGCGATGGCGGCTAAGGTTTGGATCAAGATTAGGCTGATACCATGTTAGAAGGGATATAAAGAGGATTGATGGAATAATTCATTGTATTGCTTAAGCCTCGTGAACATATATATATAAGAGTACAAAGATCAACTTGAAGTACAAGACAAAGCAGCACAAATTCTAGTCTATCTAATGTTTCCTAATTAATCTATATAGTCAACCGTTTCGGCACAGCTGCTTCGAATGCAACGGCCCCATATTTCTCGTGGTGCCACGTCCACGCGGTTTCAGACTTCGGGCTGTAAAAGCAAACTCATCATATCGGCCCGATCTACATAATAATCGTCAACAAGATGGTGATTTTAGCCCAAAATGGCACTCTGGCAGAGGCCATGTGGCTCATAATCGGCATACTGTATGGAGGCAGGCCCGTCCAAGACCATGTGCGAACTGTGCGACGGCACAGGGCCCCATTTGCAAAGGCCCCATATTTGGTCTCTCCCTAAGTATTCCTTTTAACTGGAGTTTTATTCACTGCAGCCCGCTACGCACAGGGCACACTAGAGTGGCAAAGTCGCTATTCCGCACGCTGCTCTCGCCGCTTGCTAGTCGCCATGCATAGGCTAGTGGCAGCGTATGCAAAGTTCCACGAAACTGGTACAACGCCAAGTCGAAGCAGCCGACGGCTGAGCGCCAAGGCATCACTAGTACATCACTCTTTCAGTAGCGCCTACAAAGCCTTGTTGAATTAGAATATGTTTCTATTTAAAAATATATTAATGAGTATACATGCAAACAATTATAATGAATAATTATATTCTTTGTCGTTGGTTCATCTTGGCAAACACTATATTGATTGAATAACCATCTGAATTATTTTCTTTTCATCTTTTTGTGTTTATATACACCAGTTTATCAATCAACTGGCTAGGTACTAAATTCATCATGCATGTTTCCAAATATTGCTTGGAATAAAAAATATTGAAAACTATATAATTAAGTGAGACTATCCTTTAGTCATATTAGTCTTTTAATTACAAGAGTTTTAAAAAATCTAGGGCCCCAAATTGCATTCTGCACCGGGGCCCCAAATTCCTCAAGACGGCCTGGTTGCCCCGTAAATAAGCTCGAATTTGGAGACTGGGGAGGAAAGTTCCGGCTTCTTTCTCCCCACGTCACGGTCGAGATTCGAAGTTGTGTGGGACAGGTACACGAACCACCGTACACAGATAACCACCGGCGAGCCATGGTGAACCAATAGCCACCCGTCCATTAGTGGCCTCCACCGCGGCCTCCGGTTCCAAAGGCGGCTGTTCGAATAGCCATGCGGCTTCATCCCCGTCTATAAAAGCTCGATGGAGAGGCTTCCCATCACCAAAGCCCTATTCGCTACCTCCCGCTTCTCCCCTCCCATCTCCTCCACCGCCCCGGACAATGCCGTCACGCAAGGACGCAACCTATTCGCTCAATTTGGCGGCGGAGCGGAACCTCTTTTCCTAGAAGCCGCACACAGGCACGAAGCTCCATTGTGGCAGGCGGCGGCGGATCTAGCGATTGTGGGTGAACCACCGCTTCCCGGGGGATCCGGCGGCTCCACTAGCCACGGGTGGCATAGGGTTAGATTAACCTGAGCTTAAATTGCGCCAATCTTTCAGTATAGAGCTCTATCGATTTCTTAGGAGAGTTCTTTACTGAAGGACAGGTGTAATTCATCAGGCTCTGGGAGATCACGCTTGTTGCACGACTGAACCCCACTCAGTAGGATGTGGCGGTTTGGCCTTGGAACGCCAGGAGTATACACCTCGGCCTCTGCATACCAGATGTTTTTCAGAGGCGCAATCAGGGTTGCCTACACGCCATGGTATTATCTGCTGGTTGCAAAATGAGAAAAGCAACACATGCATGAAGAATACTCCCTCCATTTCAAAATAGATGACTCAACCTTGTACTAACTTTAGTACAAGGTTGAGTCATTTATTTTGGAACGGAGGGAGTAGTAGTGAATATTACACATCTTACCTCTCATATTTGTTCATCTGACCCTTGGCACCACCCAACGGAGGGTGAAGGAAGAGGCCAGCTGCAGCAAAACCATGCTCCACATTCCCTTGCAAGAAGAAAATTCTGAACTGAAGGTGTCCATGCCGGACTGTATGCAGCGTGCGCCCGCGGCAGGGCCGTCTCCAGAAATTCGGGTCCCGGGACGAAAATCAAAATTGGGCTCAAAATTTCGAAAACGGTCATATTACATGAGAACTAATATAATTCAAGCATACTCTCAGTTTATTACACAACTCCAGTCTGTTTTATAGCCTAGCACCGTTGACAAAGAAATTCATTATCAATACCTAGTCCATGGACACATGATGATAATATCATCCTACTCGGCTACTCCTAACTAGGTCGGGGAGATCAAAATTAGAAATCTACCAAATACATGGATAATAAATTAAATTGTATACCTAGTAGATGGAAGCCTGGGCGATTGCCTATGGCGGAAGCACAGAAGGCAGTAGTGGTGAGCGGACGACGTTTCAGGCGAGCAATTGGCGGAGGGAGCAGCAGACGACACCTTGGGCGATTGGCGGAACCACGGAAGCCGCAGGTGAGCGATTGGCGGAAGGCAGGAGACGATGTCTGCTCGTTTGGCGGAACCAGGCGAACCGGCGAGGTGTTAGTGATCGATGGGAACACTTAAGAAGGCCTCGTGAGCTGGCTTTTTGTTGATGCGTACGTTGCTTAGGCCTTGTCGTTGGATTAAATGGCAAAATATGATTATATTTGTATACATATACTAGTAATACTCAATAATTTGGGGGTCCCAATTTTTTGAGGGCCCTGGGCGCTCGCCCATCTTGGCCACCTCCATGGACGGGCCTGGCCCGCGGCACGGCGAGCTCGCCTTCGTACAGCCGAAGATGTTTAAACTAATCTGCAGGAGAACAAAATTGAATTTCATCATCCTAGACAGAACCAAAATTAACCACTCTGCTAGAGTTGCTCTAACGCAACACACATCTTACATTCTTAAGAAGTTGATCCCCACTATTACCAATTCCCTCAATGTGCACACTGTCCACATCACCTTTATGCCAAGTCAGCATTGTTTTTTTAGTTAAGTGCAGCTGCCTACCGAAACACATACACAATACTACTTCTGATGGAGTACTAAATGGTTCAGTTTCAAACGTAATGGAGTACTAAATGGTGCAGTTTCAAACGTAGGAGCCGGGCAGCTTCTCTCCTGTTTCCTGTTAATTAATGCATTCGATACAAACGTTTCCAATTGTAAGAGGCGAACAGTCTCTCCTTCAAAATAAAAGGCAATGCATCTCGATCTCACACCCCTTGCCTACACGCACCTCACTGACGTCCATGGCCAGCTCTCTCTCATTCAATAAAAAGGAACCCCCTTTTTCTCCTAGCTACAGCCAGCGACGAGTAGGCGACCTCCGCATGAGCCCACTCCTCTCCCACGACGCCGGTCTGCCTGATCTCTACCTCCTCTCTACCCTGGATGGGCCGCGGTTCTGTTGCCGGCCGGAGGCTCATCTGGGTGCAGAAGCCTGATCTCTTCCTACTGCGGTCGGAGGCCTCCAATCCTCCATGGCAGGAGCTCTACCTGAGCAGCAGCAGTACGACTCACGGGCCATGACGCAATAAGCAGACAACAATTGATCCACATCGAAATCGCTATCTAGAGATATCAATGGCGTTCCATCCCCTCTGCCGCTGGGTGTAGACGGGCAACGGTGATTTGCAAGATGTCCGGACTCCAGAAAGAGCTGAAAAATGTAAGACAACGAGTAGTACCTTCTTCGTTCACCAACTGTACATGTTGGTGATTTATCCCTTTCACCATTATCTGGCCATTTGTGTTTGCAGCTTTTACATCACATCTAATTATATTAACACCATTACTTTTTGTGATAGATCTGTTCTAACGAGTGTTGGCACATATGTATTTCATACTTCAGCTGTTTTGCATCATCATCTCATTGTATTATCCTTGCTAATATTCTCCGTGATCAAGTTTTGCTGTGCGCAGGCCGTTGCCCTGTTCCTGACCTCCTCCGTCTTGCCCATCATAAATAAGTTGCGATGTTGCCTATTAACTGAGGTGGGCAAATATATTACTCTTCTAAACTACATATACGTGATTCCTTTTGCTCTGTTAATAGTTACACATATTATTGTGATTTGTAATAACTAATCTTGATTTTTCGTATGTGTACATATTTTTTCTTGCCAGCTGCTTCTCGCCAATTTGGATGAGGCATGGTAAATTATTACTGCACCAGCCTTTCTTTACTGAAGTGGTTTTCACTGCTGCATGGAACATATGGATCATGAGGAATGGGAAGGTTTTCAGAAATGAACAGCCTTTTTTCAGGAAGCGGAGACACAATTTCATCCATGACATGACCCTTTTATCTCACAGGATTAAATGTAAATACAGGGATAGTTACATGGACTGGCTAGCTAACCTTCCTTAGATATTTGTCTTATCGTGAGCACCCCGTTGCTATCCTTGAAGAAACTGAGCGCAAGACTCGCAACAAGTCCATCAAATTCTTGAAAGTGAAGTGGTCACACCATACCGACCGAGAAGCTACATGGGAACGAGAAGATCATCTCTGTTCCGAGTATCCCTCTTTCTTTCAGTCCTAAATCTCGGGACGAGATCTTTTTGAAGTGGAGGAGAGTTTATAACGCCCCGGATGTAAAACTTCCTTATATGGCAATATATGCCTCGTTGACTTAATCAATTCCATTCTGGGCTCTTCCTTCATTTCGGGTTTCTTTGTTTGTCCCTTGTGCGTGTGTTGCATGTCACCATGTCATTTCCATTATGTGCATTGCATTGGCATAGTCTCACTTGCATCCGCATGGTAGTTGCATCGTCTCCGTTGTCCGTTTCGGATTTTGACTCTCTCACACATGTCCGTCGCACCTCTCAAGCCTTTGTTTTGTGAGTGGGTTAAAAACATTCTCAGAATGGGCCGAGAGTTGTCATGTGGTCTTGGTATATCACCGGTAGACCGCCTGTCAAGTTTTGTCTCGTTTGGAGGTCGTTTGATACTCCAACGGTTAACCACGTGGACCGAAAACCCCTATCTCTTTTGTCCCAGCACCCCTCCACAACAGCCCACTAGCCCAGCACAACCACCTCCATCCTCTCGGTCATTGGATCGTGATCGTGTGGGCGAAAACCGCACCTCATTTGGACTCTCCTAGCTCCCAGAATCTATAAATAGGCCCTCTCCCTCGAAATTTTCGGGCAAACCCTAGCTCCTCCTCCCTCTGCGCCGCGCCGGACACGTCCGTCCGCCGCCGGACACGTTCGTCCGCCGCCGGACGCGTCCATCCGCCACCAGCCACGTCGCTCCGGCCAACCAGGCGACGACACATCAGCGCCACCGCCCCTCCGGCCAACCGGCG
>LR738712.1:33450734-33469440 GCA_902687465.1 Secale cereale
CCCCCCCCGCCTCTCTCTCCTCCCTCCACCGCGCGACCCGCCGGGGCCCAAGCGGGGCCCGCCCGACCCGAACGCCGTCCGCCGCCGCCAGCCCGCTCACGCGCCTCGCCCTCCCCAACGCGCGCCGCCGCCCGGCTCCGCGGTCGCCCCCGCCGGCCGCAAGCTCCCCGTCGCCGCGCCTTCATCCGCCGCCGTCGGCGCACACGACGCCCGCCGCCACGCGCCACCGCCCGCCGCCCGCCGCCGGCTCCGCCCTCGACCTCCGTCGCCGCCGCCGCCACCTCCGGCCATCTCCTTCCTCAACTGCGGCGAGGTCCGGATCGGGATCTGGAATTGGACCAGATCCACCACCTCGCCCAACCAAACGTGCCTCCGTCCGCCCAGATCTCGTCATCCCGCTCTGTCCCGTCCCGCATTGACTTTTCACGAGGTGAAAATTCCACCAAGTCCCGGATCTGTGTAAATTTCATGCCCTCTTCATCATGTCACAACTTTATGCTCGTAGCACCGTTTTGCATGTATAATATATCGAAATGTTCGTCTCGAACTGCTCTACATGTTAGCATCAGTTTCCTGCATGTTTGGGTTTATCTAGATATCTTAATCTTCGTTGCAAGACTGCTTCGTGATGTTACTGTTTTAGCACTAGTTGTCTGTTAACATTTTGTTGGCATGTTTGTGAGGTCATAACTTGGTGCATGTTGGTCCAAATGGAGTGTATGATATGTCAAAATGTTTGTCTTGTGATGCTCTTCATGATGGATGCATTTGCATACATGTTAGGTTGCATTATGCCATGTTTAACCATGTTGCAAAAATGCATGTGGCTGCTAAGTTTCTGGAATTGTTATGAGATGATGATTTGTCTTTTTCGTGTGAATTAATCCATGTGTCATATGACCTAGGTGTCAACATGGGTTTTGCTCATTGGAATGTGCTCTACATGATAGGTTTATTTTCATGCCATGATATGTCTTGAGATGAGTGCAGCAAGCTTGTTAACATGCCATCATGATGTTAAATTTCTGCTAAGGCTGAATCTGTTAATTTTTATGCCATGTTTCCATGAGACTACCATCATTGTTGTGCATGGTTAGAGTTGTCTAGTGGGTGTTCCTTGATGTATATGTCATGCTCTAGACATCCATGCTCTTTTATGCCATGATGCCATGCTGTAGCTTGTTCTTTTGAGGCCCTCTAGTTGCTTCAAAATGTTTTCTGTCAGCATGCCCAGATTTTGCTAAGTCTGGATAAAGTTTTGCACTTTTGCTATGCTGTTTGTGACATGTTCTATCATGTTGTAGAAGTATACATGTGGTTATTCTTGAAGAGCATGTTATGTATGTTATTGCATGCCTTTTGCTTGCATGATGGCTTGTTGTAGCTTGTTGTTTTATGCACTCAAGTTGCTATAAAATATTTCTGTCAGCTGGTTATCAGCAAGTTCAGTTTTGCCATGTGAATAACTAGTGTTCTATGCATCATATGACCATGTTCTTGCCATGAGTAGCCTCACAAACATGTCTTCTTGTTGTTGGTTATATTCACATGCCATGATATGCTTTGAGAGGAGTTGCACAAGCTTGCAAACATGCCTACTTGTCGTTGTTGCTGCCATGCCTTGTAATTTTCACTAAGTCTGAGAAATCTGTTAATTTATTGAATCTTGTCATGCTTGTTTAATTGTGTTCCAGCAAGTTTTTGGGTGTGCTCTGAGTTCATGCTTGTTAAAGATCATGTATATTTCACATACATGTCTTTTGTCTTCATGTTTTGGGTGCTGTAGCATAATTATACCTTGCTCCAAAGATGCCATGTTGCTGTTAACTGCAGTTTTGCATTGCATCTTGTTTTGCTTGTCATTTCCAAACCGTGCATCCGTTTCCCATGATCTTTATATTGATTTCGATCGAAATCTTCCCATCTATCCAATGGCTTGCTTGGTTGCCCAAGATGAAGCCATTTCCAGCATCTTCTTTAGGCTCGAGAGCTTCCTCATGCATACGCACATCATACTTGCATCTCATGTCATGTCTTGCATCATGTTGATTGTGCATTGCACCGGGATTGATCTTGTACCGTTGTTGTGCTCTTGTGTTGGGTAGAGCCGGGAGCCGATATCGAGTTCGAGGATCTTGTCGAGACTGAGTTTGAGGAGCCATCTTACCATCCCACCAAGGACTTAACAGGAAAGATGACCGTTCCCCGATATCACCTCTATCTTTGTCTTGCTAGTTGTCTCGCTCTTTAGCTATGCATCGATGCCTATTCTTGTCTGGTCAGCCTCCTATGTTGCGATGAAACACTCTAACCTCCTTCCTAGCAAACCGTTGATTGGCTAAGTACGCTTTTGCTCAGCCCCTCTTATAGCGTTGTTAGTTGCAGGAGAAGTTTGAAGATTGCTCCATGTTCGGACTTGTTTATTGGGATAACACACTATATATATCTTAACTAAATTAATGCACATATATATTGGTAATGGATGGAAGGCTTGGCCTTCTGCTTGGTGTTTTGTTCCACTCATGCCACCTTAGGACCCGATAAACCGGTGTTATGTTCCTTGATTTTGCGTTCGTAACACGGTTGGGGTTTATGGGCCCCCCTTGATAATTCGCACTGCTTAAAGCTTTTCCAGCAAGGCCCAACATTGGTACTACATTTGCCTAACAACTAAAAACTTGCATAGGGAGTTATAAACCCGAGTTCTTAATCAACAACCCGGGTCAGTGCTCCTCATGAGTGTTGGTCCAACTGGGCAGATTGCAGGGCCACCTTGGGGAAACCCAAGGGCTGGTATTTTCCTGTAGGATGTCCCATCCGGTCGTGGCCTGAGACGAGATACGCGCGGCTACTATCAGGGTGTCGGCACGCCGGGAGGTCTTGCTGGATTAGTTTTACCTTTGTCGAAATATCTTGAGTACGGGATTCCGAGAATACTCGGGTCTTCCCAATTTGGAGTTGCGACTTCGCGGATCGTGAGCTTGTGATGGGCTAAGTTGGGAGACCCCTGCAGGGTTTTGAACTTTCAAAAGTTGTGCCCGTGGTTATGTGCCAGATGGGAATTTGTTAATATCCGGTTGTAGATAACTTGACACCATATCCTTAAGAATACACTACTTGTTTGAGTATCGTGATTGTCTCTTTTCGAAGGGGTTTCGGAAAGTGGACACGGTGGGGTTATGCTTGAACGTGAGTAGCTAGGATCACCTCTTGATCAACTTTGGCGACCGTTGGCACATATTCTCATCTCGCTCTGAGTTCGTAAGCTAGTGGCTTAGTGCTTGCTGCAAACACTTTATTACCTCTCCACACCTAAAGGCTTTGTTAGTTTTGATACCCGGGAATGGGATTGCTGAGTCCTTGTGGCTCACAGTTTACAACACACCAGATGCAGGTACAACCAAGTACGATGCAGGAGATGGATCGGAACTTCACTGGGAGTTCGATGAAGAGCGTGGCGTTTCTATGTTACGTATCCCGACAATCAGTATTGGTACCTACTAGGGGCGATCAGGACTTGTGTTTCTGGTATCTTTTCTCGTTTGGATTTCGTCCGTAGTCGGACCCTGTGTTATTTGAATGAATGTATGCTATTGTATTCATGGTGTGACGTGGCGAGTGTAAGCCAACTATTTTACTCTTTCATCCCTCATCTTTTACATGAGTTGTGCAAAGATACCACGCTTGCGATCATTCTAGAATGTGCTTATGTCTCTAAGTCATGCCTCGACACGTAGGAGATATAGTCGCATCCTGGGCATTACAACTCCCCCCCTTGGGCGCGCCACACCTTGGCCGGCCTCCTCCTCCCTCCCCCCTTTATATTGATTTTTTTCAAAACTATCATATTTTTTATAGCAAATTCTGAAACTATAGCACCCAATGCAAAAAAATATCAAAACTATGACCCCGTCCGCCTCGTGTGGGCCGAAAAGGGAGTTTTCGGCCAGGATTTGGTCGAAAAGGGCTTTTCGGCCGTGCCTTGGCCGAAGAGGTGCGGACCTAGGCCGAAAAGACCTTTTTGGTCAGCAGTAGGCCGAAAAGTCCCTGGGGCCCATATTTTTCACGTTAACGGGTGGCCGAAGCTGCATGGCTCCACTCTTCGCCTTATGTTAGGCCGAAATGATTTTTTTTGTTTTGGCTTATGAATATTGTGCAACCATTTCCCATCTTAGACATTGAAATAATATGTTTTCGCACAACCCTTGGGCCCACCTTGGGAAGGGTTGCGTGAAAATATATATTTTCAGTGTCTAAGATGGGCGATGGTTGCACAGTATTCATAAGCCAAAACTAAAAAAAATCATTTCGGCCTAATAAAAGCCGAAGAGTGGAGCCATGCAACTTCGGCCACCCGCTAACGTGAAAAGGTGGGGCCCGGGGACTTTCGGCCTACTGCTGACCAAAAAGGTCTTTTTGGCATACCACTAGTAGATAAAGGGTCTTTAGCCCCGGTTCATTTGGGCCTTTTAGCCCCGGTTCTGGAACCGGGACAAGAGGGTCGGTACTAATGCTCTGACCCTTTAGTCCCGGTTCAATCCAGAACCGGGGCAAAAGGGTGTCCACGTGGCCTGTGCACCGAGTCCAGGCAGGAGGGGCTTTAGTCCCGGTTGGTGGTACCAACCGGGACCAAAAGGCATCCACGCGTCATCATTTCTGTGGCTGTGGTTTTTGTTTTTTTTTTGAAAGGGGAGGGGGGTTTTAGGTTTTGGGGGTTAATTTAGGTGTTTCATATATTGTGTTAGCTAGCTAATTAATAGAGAGAAGTGTTCTCTCTTATGTCCGTGCTTGGTCGACGCTACATACTACACATACGTATATAGAGAGGACTAGAGTCACGCTAGCTAGCTAGCTAGCTGCTAGCTACTAAGCAAACGAAGGAACAGAAGATCTCGTATAATCAACATATATATATATATATATGCATACAGAGAGAAGTAATATCGACCACCTCTCCTTCTCCGAGAGATTGGTCGAACAACAAGTTCTCGTATATCTATCCGACACTACCGGGCACATATATACAATAATTATCTCTTACAAAAATAATCTCCTAACACATGGATGCATGGTCCACATAGTATTCTCCGTCTTCAGCGATCACGTGTTCAAGGAAGAATGCCGCCAATTCCTCTTGAATTGCTCGCAGACGATCTGGTGTTAGGAGTTCATCCCGCATCCGAAACATCTAATTTGAAGTAGGGGGTCAATACATGAAATGATGCTATAAATTTGTGAATATTATTGATTGCTTACGCACTTCAAATTGTTCATCAGTGTAGCCCCGCTCACAGGTCGTGTGGCGGATGGACTCGCAAATGTAGTATCCACAATAATCATTCCCGGGTTCCTACCACAACCACTTTACAAGAAATAGAGCTCAATCAAACTGATAAGCAAGAATGCCAAATTGGTATTGATGAAACTAGCGCTTGAATCAAGATATAGGAGATGCGCGCGCGGAACATGCTACTATATAGTACTTACTTTCGGGTATCTAAATTGTAGCTTCTTCGGCAGTCCCGGAGCTTTTTTGATGAATTTTTTCCAAGCCCTGCCAGACAAAGGAAACAATTAGTTGATATCAGAAATGAAATTGCTGATATATATGCATGGTGGATAATATTGATCGATTTAACTTACCTGGCTAGCATTTGAGTCATGTCCGCATACTCCTCGGGATCTTTACGTTTAGAGTCGAAGACAGTTACTATTCCCTTCTCAAGCTTAATCTCTAAGAGAATATAGTGGAAGCTGCGCACGAATGCATGAGATCATCAATTACATCACTATGAACTTGACTGATATATAAGGGAAACCAAATATGCACAAGACATTAACACTCACTTGAAGTTGTAAGGAAAGAGTATTATATCTTTGTTTTCATTTACCACCAACGATCGTAGCAAGTTGGTCTCGGTATCGCCGGGACGCAATTTAACCTCGGTTGCATCTATGAGGTATGTGTTAATAAACCCAATATCACCTACTTGTCTTTTCTTCAATTCGACGATCTTCAATCTGCATAATATAGTGAGGATAATTATAAATACATGCAATGAAGATCAGCTATATAGAGAGACTTAATGACAGAAGTAGTACTACTTACAGACAGTAGCAGGTGATCGTTGTTTTATCGAGGGCCAATTGATTGAAAAATTGATAGAACTCCTCAAATGGAACAGGCAACAGGTCAATTCCAACGAGGTCATGCTCCGGTTTAACTCTCAAATACAAGTTATTCCTCCCCCCAGACTCTCTGCAGATTTTCATGTACCAATCATGCAATCTTCGCATATTCGTTGATAGAGATCTTTCATTTTTGACGAGAGGCTTTTTGTACTCGTATCTTTCTATCTGCATGTCCATGAAATCATAGTGTACATCGTCGGACGCGTAATCTGCAAGATTGGTATAACCGGGCACCATCCTCGGATCATTAGCGACCATGTCGCTAGACACATTGAGCGGGGGGCACGATTGGTTCGCTTGTTCGCCGAGCTGGGCAATTTGTTTCCCAGCTCGCCCTTCTGCTAACCTCTGATCACTTTTTGTACTTCCGGACCGCTTGGCATCTTGAAATGTCTTTTGAATAATGCGGTCATAGTTGCCCTTCGGCTTACTTTTCGCTGGTTGCTTCAGGGCAGCAAGAGTGCGCTTTGCTTTCACCGCATCTATCTTCTCCTCCGGAGGTGGATGTCTCTGTGCTTTCAACCCTTCAAAAAAGTCCTTCACTTCGCCTTCAGCGATCTTCGTGTTTTCCTCGTCGGACCTCTCGTACGGTAACTTCTCTAGAGGCGTGAGAGAAGGACCGAATCTGCATCGCCTCCCGCCTCTGGCTGTACTGGTAGACGTCGCCGGACCAGACGAAGCGGCTGTCTTTTTTACTTGCTTAGGCGCCGGAGCAGGAGCAGCCGGAGCGGCGGCAGGTCTCTTTCGCCCTTGCTGATTAGGCGGAGAAGGAGGAGCAGGCTGTCTGCTCGGGCGCACCGGCGGCGAAGGAGGCGGAGTGCCGCCACGCGCCGGCGGCGAAGGAGGCGGTGTGCCGCCACGCGCCGGAGAAGGAGCCGGAGTGCCCTGATGGTCACTCGCCGGAGAAGGAGCCGGAGTGCCCTGATGGTCACTCGCCAGAGGAGGAGGCGGTGGAGGAGGCGGAGTGCCCTGACTCGTCGGAGGAGGAGGAGGAGGCGGAGGCGTCCAGTTCAGAATGTTGATTAGGTCCTTCCGCCATAGGCATGGAGTCTTCAGTGAAGAACCCAGCCGAGTCTCCCCTTCACCGGTAGGGTGGTCAAGCTGGAGCTCCTCAAATCCCTCCGTTATTTCGTCGACCATCACCCTAGCATATCCTTCTGGAATCGGCCGGCAGTGAAAAGTGTCGTCTGGTCCAGAAGGATAAACAGAGCCAGCAGCCGCCTTGACCTTCAGATTCATCCACTGTGCCATAAGGTGGCAATTT
This sequence comes from Secale cereale, assembly GCA_902687465.1. Taxonomy (NCBI): domain Eukaryota; kingdom Viridiplantae; phylum Streptophyta; class Magnoliopsida; order Poales; family Poaceae; genus Secale; species Secale cereale. Next base: position 33,458,191 of record LR738712.1, read on the forward strand.
TGTGCCTGCGTGATAGCATCCACAGGATTCCTGGCAGTAGCCGTCAAGGCAAGCTCTGGCTGAAGCAGCTCAGTGGAAGCCACGCTGCTTCTCCGCTGAGATGGCGGGGTAGCTTCGGGGGAAGCTTCGGCAATTCTTTTCTCCCGATCTGCTTCCCGTTCCTCTATCGCTTGTATTCTGGCCCGCAGCGCCTGGATTTCGGTCATCTCCATTTTCTTCCTCCTGTCGTGGCATTTGTAGCCTCCTGCGTCCGGAAACCCAGCACGCCACGGAAGGGAGCCTGGCGTGCCTCGTGTCCGTCCAGGGTGCTCAGGATTCCCGAGGGCCATTGTCAGCTCGTCGTTCTCTCTGTCGGGGATGAACGTCCCTTCATGCGCTGCTTTGATATACTGCCGCATCTTCCTGAGTGGTGTTTCCAATTGCTTGTCCGTCCAAATGCACCACCCTGTTACAGGGTCCAAGGTTCCGCCAGCCCCGAAGTACCAAGTCCGGCAACGTTCTGGCCAGTGCATTGTCTCTGGTTCGATCCCTTTCTGAAGCAGATCATTCTCAGCCTTGGCCCACTTAGGCCGGGCTACAAGGTAGCCGCCCGACCCCGTGCGATGGTGATGCATCTTCTTCGCAGCATTTATCCGGTTTGTCTCCGACATCTTCTGACTCTTTTCCGACTTCTTATGGGCCACAAATGCGGGCCAGTCATCTTTGATCTTCTCATATATGCCCACGAATTCTGGAGTCGTTTTATCTCTGACAAACGTATTCAGTTTTTTCTTCCATGCCCTGAATTGGTCTGCCATCTTCGAAAGTGCAGCAGACTTGATTAACTCCTCTTTAACTGGCTTCGCCGGATCAACCTCTCGCGGTAGGACGAAGTTTGACTTCAGCTCAGTCCAAAGATCTTCTTTCTGCATATCAGTGACATAAGTCACCTGAGCGTCGTTTGCAGCCGGCTTTAACCATTGATGGATGCTGATCGGGATCTTGTCCCTAACCAGAACCCCGCACTGATTAACAAATGTGTTCTTTGTGCGGATGGGTGCAATCGGCTCGCCGGAGCGAGATATTTCTGAGATCTCAAACTTTTCATCCGGCCTCAACTTTTTCTTCGCTCCTCGTCTCTTTACCGAAGATTTGCTCGATCCGGAGGGCTAGAAAAGGAACAAAGACGAGAGTTAATGAATGAATCAATTAACTAGTCAGCACATGCTTAACTAACATATATACCTCCTGGCCGGACTCGGTTCGGTCACCGGAGCCAGCATCACGGTCTCCTTCTTGCACCGGCATTGGGTCACCGGAGCCGTCCTCACGGTCTACTTCTTCCATGTGCATTGGGTCACCGAATTCATCAATATCATAGCCTAGATCTTCCAGCCGCAGCTCTTGTTCGACCTGCTCATCGGTGTCGTTGAGATACGACCTGACGGCATTTTGTCCGTGTGCGATTATGTCCATCAACATCGCTTCTTGTGCTAGGTCTCGGGTGTTGTCGTCCATTGTTTCTACAAATATTTACAACATGCCAATTATTATTCAAACATGACAGATGGATATAATAATGGCAAACGTAGAACTAGCTTCAACCCTCGACTGCTCGGCGATCCACAAACCCTAGACCCCCTCATGTCACATTTTGTCTAGCTAGTGTCAAAGGATTCAACAAAACCAATACTTCATCATTAGGCGAAAGTAATAGTAGCATGATGGTACGAAGCTCTCCAAAGTTGTTTTGGAACGAAGTCCCAGATAAGATAATCCGTAACAAAAGACGGATTATCCTATCAGGAACTCCGTTCCAGAACATCTTTGCATAACTTCGTACCAACATGCCCCGGTTACTTCTGGCAAATGATGAAGTCATGGAATTCTTCAATACTTTGACACTAGCTAGGCAACCTCTCGACCACCCCGACTTCTCGGCGATCCACAACCCTAGACACCATCATGTCACATTTTGTCTAGTGTCAAAGGATTCAACAAACCAATACTTCATCATTAGGCGAAAGTAACAGTAGCATGATGGTACGAAGCTCTCCAAAGTTGTTTTGGAACGGAGTCCCCGGATAAGATAATTCGTAACAAAAGACGGATTATCCTATCAGGGACTTCGTTCCAGAACAACTTTGCATAACTTTGTACCAAAATGCCCCGGTTACTTTTGGCAAATGATGAAGTCATGGAATTTTTCAATACTTTGACACTAGCTAGGCAACCCCTCGACCCCCCCCCCCCGACTTCTCGGCGATCCACAACCCTAGACACCCTCATGTCACATTTTGTCTAGTGTCAAAGGATTCAACAAACCAATACTTCATCATTAGGCGAAAGTAACAGTAGAATGATGGTACGAAGCTCTCCAAAGTTGTTTTGGAACGGAGTCCCAGATAAGATAATCCGTAACAAAAGACGGATTATCCTATCAGGAACTCCGTTCCAAAACATCTTTGCATAACTTCGTACCAACATGCCCCGGTTACTTCTGGCAAATGATGAAGTCATGGAATTTTTCAATACTTTGACACTAGCTAGGCAACCTCTCTCGACCCCTCGACCCCCGACTGCTCGGCGATCCACAAAACCCTAGACCCCCTCATGTCACATTTTGTCTAGCTAGTGTCAAAGGATTCAACAAAACCAATACTTCATCATTAGGCGAAAGTAACAGTAGCATGATGGTACGAAGCTCTCCAAAGTTGTTTTGGAACGAAGTCCCAGATAAGATAATCCGTAACAAAAGACGGATTATCCTATCAGGAACTCCGTTCCAGAACATCTTTGCATAACTTCGTACCAACATGCCCCGGTTACTTCTGGCAAATGATGAAGTCATGGAATTCTTCAATACTTTGACACTAGCTAGGCAACCTCTCGACCCCCCCCCCGACTTCTCGGCGATCCACAACCCTAGACACCCTCATGTCACATTTTGTCTAGTGTCAAAGGATTCAACAAACCAATACTTCATCATTAGGCGAAAGTAACAGTAGCATGATGGTACGAAGCTCTCCAAAGTTGTTTTGGAACGGAGTCCCAGATAAGATAATCCGTAACAAAAGACGGATTATCCTATCAGGAACTCCGTTCCAAAACATCTTTGCATAACTTCGTACCAACATGCCCCGGTTACTTCTGGCAAATGATGAAGTCATGGAATTCTTCAATACTTTGACACTAGCTAGGCAACCTCTCTCGACCCCTCGACCCCCGACTGCTCGGCGATCCACAACCCTAGACCCCCTCATGTCACATTTTGTCGAGTGTCAAAGGATTCAACAAAACCAATACTTCATCATTAGGCGAAAGTAACAGTAGCATGATGGTACGAAGCTCTCCAAATTTATTTTGGAACGGAGTCCCAGATAGGATAATTCATAACAAAAGACGGATTATTCTATCAGGAACTCCGTTCCAGAATATCTTTGCATAACTTTGTACCAAAATGCCCCGGTTACTTCTGGCAAATGATGAAGTCATGGAATTCTTCAATACTTTGACCCCCGACTGCTCGGCGATCCACAACCCTAGACCCCCGACTGCTAGGCAACCTCTCGACCCCTCGCCCTTCGGCCTCTCGGTCCCTCGACGACCCTCGACCCCTCGACCTTCGGCCTCTCGGTCCCTCGACGACCCTCGACCCCGGCCCCCCCTAATGTCGAAGTTATCGGGGAGGGTGTATATCGACATAGACATATCCGATAAAAAAAAGAGGAAGAAGAAGAAAAAAGGAACCGCTAGAGGAGAAGATCGAAGAAAAAAAAAGAAAAAAAAAGGAGAAAAAGAAAGGAATAGCCTCTCCTCTTCTTCTTTCTTTCCTCTTTCTTATTTTCTTCTTTCCTATCCTTCTTTTTCTAAATTTGTAACTTTTGCATATATAAAACTTTCTATATATATTTAGCATATATAAACAAAAAACTATATAGCCACATACACATATATATACATCACATATACACACATCACATATATACAGCAACTCCCTAAGAAAAAATATATTTATATACACATAAATATATATTTAACATATATATTTAGCAAATTCCTAAGAAAAAAAAAGATATACACATACATATAAATACAGCAACTATATATACAGCAACTATATATACTGCAATTTATATAAACATAAAAAAAAATATACACATATATACATATATATACAGCAATATATATTAAACATAAAAAAAAGGGAGCCCTCTCACATCGGCAGGGCTGGGCGGCGCGACGGCGGCGGGGCGGGGCGGCGACGAGGCGGCGTCGGGGCGCGGCGGCGCGACAGCGGCGGGGCGGGGCACGCGGCGGCGCGGGGCGACGGGCCGGCCGGGGCGCGGGGCGGGGCGACGGCGCGGGGCGCGGCGACGGCGCGGGGCGGGGCGACGAGGCGGCGTCGGGGGCGACGGCGACGGCGACGGGGCGACGGGGGCGACGGCGACGGCGACGGGGCGACGGGGGCGACGGCGACGGCGACGGGGCGACGGCGACGGCGACGGGGGCGGGGAAGGAGCAGAGGGAGGCGTCGGGGCGGGGAAGAAGGAAACTGCCCAAATTTTCGCAAGTGATGGTTATATAGGAGGGGCATTAGTCCCGGTTGGTGGCTGAAACCGGGACTAATGCCCCCCTTTAGTCTCGGTTGCTGCCACCAACCGGGACTAAATGTCCCTTTTCAGCAGCCCAAAGGGCGGGAAGGAGGGGCCTTTATTCCCGGTTGGTGCCAGCAACCGGGACTAAAGGGGGGTATTAGTCCCGGTTTGAGCCACCAACCGGGACTAATGCCACCCTTTAGTCCCGGTTGCTTCCACCAACCGGGACTAAAGGCCTTGCCGCGGTGCGGTGGGAAGTTTAGTCCCACCTCGCTAGTTGAGAGAGAGCAGCACCAGTTTATAAGCCCCGCTGCCTCTCTCCTCTCGAACTCCTCTGAACTGCAGGCCTAAGGGCCTAAACTGACACTGCTTTGCTTGTGGGCTTGCTGGGCTTTCTACGGGCCTGAATCCTGGCCCATAGTTGGGTTTCTAGTCGTATTCAGGCCGTGTGGGCCCAGCAGGTGGCATATTTTTTATTTTTTTTCTTTGTTGCTTTATTTTTTAGTTTTGTTTCTACTTTCAACAAAATACTTACTGTTGCTATTTTTATTTATTTGTTTTCTTTGTTGCTTTATTTATTTGATTTTGTTTCTACTTACAAAAAAATACTTATTGTTGCTATTTTTTTTCAAGTTTTTTTGTTTTGTTTTCTGCATTATTTATTTTCTTCTGTTTTTTGCTTTATTTTTTAATTCTTTCTGGTAAAACCAATTACAAACTTTCTGTTAGTGCAAGTAGTATTCAAATTTGAATAGTTTAAATTTGAAATTATTTGTTTTCTTTGTTGCTTTATTTATTTTATTTTGTTTCTACTTACAATGAAATACTTATTGTTGCTATTTTTTATTTTTTTGCAATTTTTTTTGTTTTCTGCATTATTTATTTTCTTTTGTTTTTTGTTTTATTTTTTAATTCTTTCTGGTAAAACCAATTACAAACTTTCTGTTAGTGCAAATTTGAATAGTACAAACTGACAATGATATCATACTCGTTTGTTACAAAGTTGGCATGGTATCATCATAATAGTTGCGGAAAAAACTCTTCACTTTTTCTTCGCTTGTGTCATTTGCTTATTGCGCCGTAACCATGGATAATCTTCATCGTTTATCAGGATGCTTGGGTCAGCCTTGACTTTGAAGGAAGGAATTTCATGAAACTTTTCATAATCTTCAGACATGTCTGTCTTGCCCTCCACTCCCAGGATGTCCCTTTTTCCTGAAAGAACTATGTGGCGCTTTGGCTCATCGTATGATGTATTCGCTTCCTTATCTTTTCTTTTTCTCGGTCTGGTAGACATGTCCTTCACATAGATAACCTGTGCCACATCATTGGCTAGGACGAACGGTTCGTCAGTGTATCCAAGATTTTTCAGATCCACTGTTGTCATTCCATACTGTGGGTCTACCTGTACCCCGCCTCCTGACAGATTGACCCATTTACACTTAAACAAAGGGACCTTAAAATCATGTCCGTAGTCAAGTTCCCATATGTCCACTATGTAACCATAATATGTGTCCTTTCCCCTCTCGGTTGTTGCATCAAAGCGGACACCGCTGTTTTGGTTGGTGCTCTTTTGATCTTGGACAATCATGTAAAATGTATTCCCATTTATCTCGTATCCTTTGTAAATCAATACAGTCGAAGATGGTCTCCTGGACAACAAGTACAACTCATCACAAACAGTGTTGTCACCTCTGAGACGTGTTTCCAACCAACTGCTGAAAGTCCTGATGTGTTCACGTGTAATCCAGTCGTCGCACTGCTCCGGGTGTTTGGAGCGCAGACTGTTCTTGTGTTCATCGACATACGGGGTCACCAATGTAGAGTTCTGTAGAACTGTGTAGTGTGCTTGAGACCAAGAATAACCGTCCCTGCATATTATTGAGTCCCTTCCAAGCGTGCCTTTTCCAGTCAGTCTCCCCTCGTACCGCGATTTAGGGAGACCTATCTTATTAAGGCCAGGAATGAAGTCAACACAAAACCCGATGACATCCTCTGTTTGATGGCCCATGGAGATGCTTCCTTCTGACCTTGCGCGGTTACGGACATATTTCTTGAGGACTCCCATGAACCTCTCAAAGGGGAACATATTGTGTAGAAATACGGGCCCCAGAATGACAATCTCGTCGACTAGATGAACTAGGACGTGTGTCATGATATTGAAGAAGGATGGTGGGAACACAAGCTCGAAACTGACAAGACATTGCGCCACATCACTCCTTAGCCTTGGTACGATTTCTGGATCGATCACCTTCTGAGAGATTGCATTGAGGATTGCACATAGCTTCACAATGGCTAATCGGACGTTTTCCGGTAGAAGCCCCCTCAATGCAACCGGAAGCAGTTGCGTCATAATCACATGGCAGTCATGAGACTTTAGGTTCTGGAACTTTTTCTCTGCCATATTTATTATTCCCTTTATATTCGACGAGAAGCCAGTCGGGACCTTCATACTGAGCAGGCATTCAAAGAAGATTTCTTTCTCTTCTTTCGTAAGAGCATAGCTGGCAGGACCTTCATACTGCTTCGGAGGGATGCCGTCTTTTTCGTGCAAACGTTGCAGGTCCTCCCGTGCCTCAGCTGTATCTTTTGTCTTTCCATACATGCCCAAGAAGCCTAGCAGGTTCACGCAAAGGTTCTTCGTCACGTGCATCACGTCGATTGAAGAGCGGACCTCTAGGTCTTTCCAGTAGGGTAGGTCCCAAAATATAGATTTCTTCTTCCACATGGGTGCGTGTCCCTCATCGTCATTCGGAACAGCTAGTGCGCCGGGGCCCTTTCCGAAGATTACATGTAAATCATTGACCATAGCAAGTACGTGATCACCGGTACGCATGGCGGGCTTCTTCCGGTGATCTGCCTCGCCTTTGAAATGCTTGCCTTTCTTTCGACATTGATGGTTGGTCGGAAGAAATCGACGATGGCCTAGGTACACATTCTTCCTGCACTTGTCCAGGTATATACTTTCAGTGTCATCTAAACAGTGCGTGCATGCGTGGTATCCTTTGTTTGTCTGTCTTGAAAGGTTACTGAGAGCGGGCCAATCGTTGATGGTCACGAACAGCAACGCCTTTAGGTCAAATTCCTCCTGTTTGTGCTCATCCCACGCACGTACACCGTTTCCATTCCACAGCTGTAAAAGTTCTTCAACTAATGGCCTTAGGTACACATCAATGTCGTTGCCGGGTTGCTTAGGGCCTTGGATGAGAACTGGCATCATAATGAACTTCCGCTTCATGCACATCCAAGGAGGAAGGTTATACATACATAGAGTCACGGGCCAGGTGCTGTGATTGCTGCTCTGCTCCCCGAAAGGATTAATGCCATCCGCGCTTAAAGCAAACCATACGTTCCTTGCATCCTTTGCAAACTCCTCCCAGTACTTTCTCTTGATTTTTCTCCATTGCGACCCGTCAGCGGGTGCTCTCAACTTCCCGTCTTTCTTACGGTCCTCACTGTGCCATCGCATCAACTTGGCATGCTCTCTGTTTCTAAACAAACGTTTCAACCGTGGTATTATAGGAGCATACCACATCACCTTCGCAGGAACCCTCTTCCTGGCGGGCTCGCCATCAACATCACCAGGGTCATCTCGTCTGATCTTATACCGCAATGCACCACATACCGGGCATGCGTTCAGATCGTTGTATGCACCGCGGTAGAGGATGCAGTCATTAGGGCATGCATGTATCTTCTGCACCTCCAATCCTAGAGGGCATACGACCTTCTTTGCTGCGTATGTACTGTCGGGCAATTCGTTATCCTTCGGAAGCTTCTTCTTCAATATTTTCAGTAGCTTCTCAAATCCTTTGTCAGCCACAGCATTCTCTGCCTTCCACTGCAGCAATTCCAGTACGGTACCGAGCTTTGTGTTGCCATCTTCGCAATTGGGGTACAACCCTTTTTTGTGATCCTCTAACACGCGATCGAACTTCAGCTTCTCCTTTTGACTTTCGCATTGTGTCCTTGCATCGACAATGACCCGGCGAAGATCATCATTTGGTTCCTCTTGATCTTCAGCAGCTTCACCCGTTGCAGCATCATTGGGCACATCGTCTGGTTCCTCTTGATCTTCACCAGCTCCCCCCATTGCAGCATCACCGTATTCAGGGGGCACATAGTTGTCATCGTACTCTTCTTCTTCGCCGTCTTCCATCATAACCCCTATTTCTCCGTGCCTCGTCCAAACATTATAGTGTGGCATGAAACCCTTGTAAAGCAGGTGGGAGTGAATGATTTTTCGGTTAGAGTAAGACATCGTATTCACACATTGAGTGCATGGACAACACATAAAACCATTCTGCTTGTTTGCCTCTGCCGCATTTAGAAACTCACGCACGCCCTTAATGTACTCGGAGGTGTGTCTGTCACCGTACATCCATTGGCGGTTCATCTGCGTGCATTTATATATAATTAAGTGTGTCAAAAACCATTACAGAACATCATAAATAGATAATTAAGTGACCAAATGGATAAAAGTTCATCATCACATTAAAACCAAAGTACATACATATATAGTTCTCATCTAACAACATATAGCTCTCCATACACATCGAAACTATGTAAAACATTTCAACGCGAAAACAAATGCTATCATAATCGCAACCAAGGTAACAATTGATCCAACGGCATAATGATACCAAGCCTCGGTATTAATGGCATATTTTCTAATCTTTTTAATCTTCAACCGCATTGCATCCATCTTGATCTTGTGATCATCGACGACATCCGCAACATGCAACTCCAATATCATCTTCTCGTCCACAATTTTTTTTATTTTTTCTTCAAGAATTTGTTTTCTTCTTCAACTAAATTTAACCTCTCGACAATAGGGTCCATCTTGATCTTGTGATCATCGATAACTTCCGCAACATGCAACTCCAATTCCATCTTCTCCTCCTCCATTTTTTCCAATTTTTTCTTTAACGAAATGTTTTCCTCTTCAACTAAATTTAACCTCTCCACAAGAGGGTCGGTTGGAATTTCCGGTTCAACTACCTCCTAGACATAATAAAACATCTATGCATGTCAGGTTGGTCGGCATAACTATCATAAGCACTAAAACAAATAGTTATAAATTAAAGATAATATACCACATCCGAATCGTAGACCGGACGAGGGCCCACGTGGGCGGATATCAAAACCATCGCACTATATAATAACAAGCAATAATAAACGTAAGAAAATTAGACAAATATCTATCAAAAGCAATAATAAAAGTAAGAAAAGCATGGACATAACAAGAGGCTCACCACGGTGGTGCCGGTGACGAGATCGGCGGGGGCGATCGACGGCGGCGAAGACGGGGACAGGACGTGACGGACCGCTAAACCTAGACAAATCTCGGAGAAAATAGAGCTTCGAGAGGAGAAAAGCTTAACTAGTGTGGCTCGGGCATTCCACCGAACACGTTGTGTGCATAGAAGGTGAGCTAGAGCACCACTAACCCCTCTCCCCCTCGGCCAGAAAAAAAAACAGAGCAGTGAGCTCTGCTCTTGAGTGAGGGGGTTTATATAGGCAACTCACTGGTCCCGGTTGGTGCTACAAACCGGGGCTAAAGGGGTGCCTTTGGTCCCGGTTCATAAAACAAACCGGGACCAATAGTGGTGGGCCAGGAGCAAGAGCCATTGGTCCCGGTTTTTAGCTCCAACCGGGACCAATAGGTCCAGACGAACCGGGACCAATGGCCCACGTGGCCCGGCCGGCCCCCTGGGCTAACGAACCGGGTCCAGTACCCCCATTGGTCCCGGTTCTAGATTGAACCGGGGCTAATGGGCTGGACCAATGCCCTGTTTTCTACTAGTGTACTACTGACCAAAAAGGTCTTTTCGGCCCAGGTACGCACCTCTTCGGCCAAGGCACGGCCGAAAAGCCCTTTTCGGTCATATCCTGGCCGAAAACACCCTTTTCAGCCCACACGAGGCCGACAGGGTCATAGTTTTGATATTATTTTTTTTCCTTTGGGTGCTATAGTTTCCGAATTTGCCATAAAAAATGATAGTTTTGAAAAAAAAAAATCCTTTATATACGTGGGAGGAGAGCACCCCAAAGACACACAAGCCAATCTTTTAGCCGCGTGCGGTGCCCCTCTCCACGGTTACACACATCGGTCATATCGTTGCAGTACTTAGGCAAAGCCCTGCGCCAGTAACTTCATCATCACCGTCACCACACCGTCGTGCTGACGAAACTTTCCCTTGTCCTCAACTAGATCAAGAACTCGAGGGACGTCATCGTGCTCAACGTGTGCTGAACACGAAGGTGCCGTACATTCGGTACTTGGATCGGTTGGATCATGAAGATGTTCGACTACATCAACCGCGTTACTAAACGCTTTCGCTTTTGGTCTACGAGGGTACATGGACACACTCTCCCGCTCGTTGCTATGCTTCTCCTAGATAGATCTTGTGTGATCATAGGAAAATTTTGAAATACTACGTTCCCCAACAGGCCCATACAACTGTGCTTGTTGTGGAATAAACCTAGCCACCCCAAAATTTCATACCCACATGGAGATGTTAGAATACTCAACATGTACGAGAGCAACATTTTCAAGCTCGAGTGATGATAAAATAAATTTTTGGATTGCACTGTTGCATTGGGATGTGTGTTTTAAGTTCCTTTTGTTAGAAATATGAACTATTATACAATTGGAATACATGAGTATTTGGAC
>LR738712.1:33469475-33489710 GCA_902687465.1 Secale cereale
CCCCCCACACACACACATTGTAGACATGTACCACATAAAATACTCCATATGATGTGATGGCTCGGTATGTCAGAGGTGTTCATAGGGGTAGGGCGTGCGTGCATGCGTTCATAGGGATGAGTGCATGTGCTTATGTATGAGCATCTACGTCTGTAACGTGTTAATTAAAAAAACTCCCTCTCCCCACAACTCCACCAGTTCCATATAAAATTTAGCTACATCACAAACTTTCCATATGGACGATCCATTCAAATGTAGTGGTCAAACATGTATCCATGTCTGGGACATCAGAGAAGTAAGAAACAATCACCTACATGGAAGTTGGCAAAGGAAAATATGTATTCCAATAGCCTAGTCAACCATACGATAATAGCTAGCAGCTTAGTCGAAGATCTTTTACAACATAACCGACAATCTTGATAGAAATTTTCATGTCAAGGTGGATGGCGGAAAAGACCTTTGCGCAAGGTTTCCCTGTTGGGTACCATACGATCAATATTTGCTTTGTCGGGGATTCCCTACTTGCGGGGCAAATCATCTCTCATGGATAATCTTTGACAGGCCTTGTCAGCTAATACAATCTATTTACTCAAAATAGAGTTATCTGAATATTTTGGATTGTCAAAAGACTCTAAATACTAGTAATTATAATATCTCTCTATGCTTCAATACATATACCACATGAACTGTCCTACATGATTGTGATCCATATAATGTGATAGTTGATGCGAATCCTATTGCTATGCGATGGATAATTATTGTATGTTTAGATTATGATGTTTGATTCAACAATGTATAGATTTATATTGTTCTTTAATTCGTTTATCTATTTATTGGCCAGATTATACGAAAGATCGATATGGGAATATTGTGCATTAGACCTCTATTACTGAAGTATTTTTGGTGACAATTTGAGAACATAATTTTAGAAATATTTGCCTAACTAAAGGATAATAGAATTGTCTGGGCATTTGTACCATGGGTAGTGAGAGAAATTAATTTCAGTTGTATATCATCTTGCTTAATGCAATACTCTGTTTATTTATTACCCGAGGTGAATACACAAGGATCGTGGAGAGATGTTGCTAGTAAACATATAAATCCCTATCCAGTTTCCTGCATATGAAAACTTCTCCAAATACCTTTACATGCACTTCTATTTTAGTTATTTATTGAAAATACAAAATTAGTTCCAACAACATTATCTTCTATCTCTTGTTGCAACTAGAAAGGCTAGCGAGATTGAGTCGCTAGAACTATTGAGGACATAAGAGAAGTTCTGAATCTGTCTTGTGGTGCTACTCGAAAGAGGTTAGGGTTGTTATCGTTGTGGATTTATACATTTGTTCCTAAAGTGAGGGGAAATTACCACTTACATCAAACCTCTACATTTGGAGGCCCAACAACTATTACCTAGCACTAGTTCCTTGGAGTAGCAAGGAGATGCATGCGGCAATACTCTTATATATATCGACATACTCTTATAGAGATCGATGCGGAGGCCTGAGGCATCACCAAACAATGTGAGTTTCAAGGATCAGCGCAATGTCTCTAGGGTCAATTTCAAGAAAACAATTACATTATTCGCAAATGTCGATACTCTATGAACTCTTCGATGGATCTCTAAGTCCGTGAACATCTTGCTCCAACCACCCACTTGAGCATTATGTGTAGGGTGTCATGGCGAGGAAGAACAATGCTGGTGACAAAGAATCTCCTTTGTAGGTCCCTCGCTCCAAAATCAATGACTTGTTTCTCCGCTAATCATAACTGTGGTGGATGCTGAGCGGAGAATGCAACATATCTAGTCGTGCCAACAGGAGCATAACCGTCTGCGAAAAGGGGTATTAAGGAGAAATTTCTAGGCAAGTGAATTGAAGGCTTTTGGAATGTCGCCTTTTGTTAAGCTAGCTCAAACCTTCCTCCAATGGAGGAGCACACCGAGTTGAGAATCATCTTGAAATTTTTGTGAATCATGTCATTAGAGCTGAAAGCGCTTTAGGCTTGAGAGATCAATGAAGGAAGCATTTGTTCCAACTAATATGCCAAAAGATTGGAAAACATCTTAGAGAAACCATGCACCAAACTATAGGTGGTAATGCTTGATATTTTTTGGATCTTCTTTTTTTTTTACACAGGTGAACCATCATGAAAGAGTTAATGCATGTATCACCCTTTTCGTGTCAAACTGATGCTAACCAAATATTTGATACTTTAACCTTACACCAAACGCGAACATCCTAGTTTGAGAATTTTGATCATCCTCACTGTACTCGCACCAGACATGTATGTCACCTTTCTCTCTAGGTGTGTGCAGACATGTCCAAGGCGAACCTTAGGGGGCTGGCGGGTGGCCCAATGGCCCATTACACACCCTGAGATTTCTCAGCGTTCTATATATCATAACAAAGTAATTAGAAAAAAAAAATCCTAGATTGGGCCTCATTCATATGAGAAGTTCACAACTAGCCCACTTTGGCCCCAAATTCTGGATTCAACAGTCTGGTGTGAGCGATAGTTTCAAAATCGGGACTTCACAAAAACAAGAGCTCGTATTTGGCAACCTATGTGGGGATAAGTGAGCAATTACGCATAGGGCCAACACGATTGCTGCTAAATGGTCGGTCTAGTGTGGGACCTAGTGTTGTCTATTTGTTCAAGAACTGAAAAAAGGTTCCTGTATTTCAAAAAAATCTTAGTTTTTCAAAAATGTTCAGGAATTCAAGGAATGTTCGTGTGTTCATTTTTTTTTCAGAAATTAGGAAAACGTTCGTGAACACAAAATATTTCTGAATTACAAAAATGTTTGCGGTTTCAAAAAATGTCTGGGTTTCTAATTTTTTTCATGAATTAAGCAATATTGACGTTTTCAAAAGTTGTTATCAATTTTTAAAAAAATGTTCATGAGTTAAACAATGTTAAGTTTCAAACGCTTTTCTCAAATTTTAAAAAAATGTTTGCGAACTTGAAAAATGTTCACAATTTCAAAAACTATTCACGATTTTTTTTTCAAAACTTAGAAAAATGTCCATGGAATTAAAAAATGCTTGTGAAATAAAAAAATCCACAGATAGAAAATTTTCATGAATTTAATAAAATAATAGGGAATTTGAAAAAATGTTCATGAACTAAAGAAAATTTAAAAAATTGGAAAATATTTGTGAATATGAAAATAAAGAACTAATAGAATGAAACCAAAATTAAAATAAAACCAAAAATAGCAGCACTAACAAGGTATGCGTTACCTCACTATCCATCGACCTACGCGGCAAATAGGATTTACTGTAAAAAACAAGAGCTGGGTGGAAAGTATATTTACAGCTCCTGGAATTCAAACGTGGGTCCACTGGGTACAGGCCGAGGCGACCAAATCTGGCCTAATAAGGGCATGTCCAATGGGGGCGCTAGCAAAGGGGCGCTAGGAATTAATTCCCGGTCAAAGGGTAGTTGGACTCTCAATTCCTGGCATCACATGAAGCATCGGCGCAAGAAGTGGAAGCGGGCGCTTGTGCTTTTTTACGTTGCGGGATACAGGGCTGGTGCAGCGGCCCGTTCTTCCTAGCGCCTACGAATTAGCGTTCAGCGTTGAAGCAAACCAGCGCTTGGATATTTCTTTAGTTTTACCATATATTTTTATTTCCCTAAGCGCCCCTATAAGCGGCTGGCATTGAAGATGCCCTAACCAACTTAGCTAGACCTGGTGGTCTAACAAATGATTCTGAAAAACATTTTGTCAAATATGAATGATAGTAATCCTACTATCTAACCTTCATTCATTCTGCCCCTCTAAAAAGAAAAAAGAAAACTTCATTCATTCAGTAAAAGTAAAGTCAGCTGGAATCATGAACCACAAGATTTGCCGATTCGATCGCCGTTTCGGGGTTTTAATACTATTGTGTGAGCTGCTTCTTGCATAACCTGGCATGTGTCGTGCCAACTACTAACAAGTATTTTGATCCAAATCACTCCGCAAAAAAATAAAAAAATCTTAATCCATACCATCATGTTCTGTTACTAAATCAATCAAGTTCAAATAAATAAAATCCAAAAGAGCGGTGTTTCGTCACCATGCTCCAATACTTGTCATCTATCTCTACTGCTATAAAATTCCCAGTTGGTGATGATGGTGTGTCTGTCATTCGTCATTTCTGACAGTTACACCTGCATCTAACGATCGTGAGATAAGTTATGGCCTTTTTGCAACAATATCCCACTTCTCTGCTTCAATTTGCAGAAAACTAGTTAGTATCTTGAAACCAACCACATCCCTCATCCCTGCCTCGCCTCATCAAAACAGTCCGAGGAATATATTTTAAGTAAAACATAAGGACTTTGCTAAAATCCTGCCGTCCGGAAAATAGCAATAGATCCGGACGACCTCCCTTAATCACGCATGCGGTTACATGCAATGCAAACTCCCTCCCGTGCGCACATGTAGACTCCCTTATACTCTCTCTGTACCATAATATTTGTCTTTCTAGCAGTTCAATTTGATGGGAGTACGGCAAGAGAGAATTGCATGCGGCGTGTTATTTCCAGTCAGTTTTAAACATGCATGCATATAAAACAAAAAAGGTGATGTCAGCAAAGATTCCATCTAAAACGAAAATTCGAAATATTTTGTAGCTCAAACCATCACCCTGATTGAAAATTTGTCTTTACATAAAAGAATCGTCGCGACGAGACCTTCGAAACTAGATCCCATATTGGTATGTTCCGCCGATTTTTTTTTCCGGATACAAAGTTATCACACGAGTGCTACACAAGTTATCATGTTGTTTACAAAGAGATTATTGGGGTAGAAAAAATCATGCATACTTTATAGGATATAAAATGCTAATGTCATCGAAATTTCATCAAAATTCAAAAAGAAATTAAAATGTTTTGTAACTCAAACTGTCGCTCCGATACAAAAAAACATTTTCTCATAAAAAAATCGTTGTGACAAGACCTTCAAAACTAGATCTCGTGTTGGTACATTTCGATGATTTTTTTTCTGGTCAAAGTTACCATGAGTTGGCAAACTAAGTTATCAGCTCTGGTGTATGTATATTACTATACTATTTACACATGAGTTATCGGGGTTGTTTTTGAACAATCCCCGGTCAAAAAGTTACCATACAAGGACTAAGTAAGTTATCAGTCAGTTGTGCGTATTTTTCCATGTTATTTACACATAAGTTATCAGAGTACATTTTTGACGACTTTTTTCCGGATCAAAAAGTTACCATGATGTTTGTATGTGAGTTATCATCTCTACTGTGCATAAATCATCATGTTATTTACATAGAAGTTACCGGCTATATAGTTTCAAATAAAAGCCCCCGGGCAAAATAGTTACCATGATGGTTGTAAGTAAGTTACCACGCTGATGTGTGTAAATTACCATGCTATTTGCCCAGAAGTTATCGGGTGGTATGGTTTCAACAACTTTTTTCTAGGTCAGAAGTTACCACGGTGTTTGTACGTGACTTATCACATATGCGTTGTGTAAATTATCTCTCTATTTACATAGAAATTATCGGGGGTATATTTTCAACAATCTTTTTTCCCTCAAGGTAAAGTTACCATCGTGTTTGTGCATACATTATCACATGGCGAGAGAGCAATGACAGCATGCTAGCATGCATGATGGACCATGGTTGGACAACGACATGCTCACAGCCGGAGGACCACCGGAGCGACAGCTGCAACATGCAGTGGGTGTTTGTACCTAAATTATTAGGTCCGGGAACCTATTATCATGTTATTTTTATACAGATGTTCTTAGAGTATGTTTCCAAATATCTATTTTACACGGATCAAAGTTATCGTTGTGTTTGTACCTAATTTATCATGTCTGGAAGTGTATATTATCATGTTATTTACATGAGAAGTTATTAGTGGTATGTTTTCAATAAAAAAATCATGGGTCAAATTTATCGTGTTATTTGCACCTAAGTTATCAGGACCGGGAGTCTATATTATCATGTTATTTATACTAAAAATTATGAGTGGTATGTTTTTACCATATTTTTCCCTGAGTCAGAGTTATTGTTGTGTTTGTACCTAAGTTATCAGGTTCGGGAGCGTATATTACCATGTTATTTACACACATGTTATCGGAGTATGGTTTCAATAACTTTTTTTTCAAGGGTCAAAATTATCATGGTATTTGTACCATAGTTATCAAGTCCGGAAGGGTGCATTATCATGCAATTTACAATGAAGTTATCGGTAGTATGTTTTTAACATCTTTTTTCCACGGGTCAAAGTTATCAGATGTTTGTACCTAAGTTATCAGGTCCGGTAGCCTATATTACCATGTTATTTTACGCAGATGTTACCAAAGTATATTTTCAACAGATGTTTTCAAGGGTCAACGTTATTGTGGTCTTCGTACATAAGTTATTTGGTCTGCGATGTGTATATTACCATGCGATGTGCAAATAAGTTATCAGGGGTGTTTTTCAACAACTTATTCTCCGGTTTAAAATTACCCCTTGGTATTTATATGCAAGTTATCAGCTATGTGGAGTCTAAATTATCATGCTATTTATATAGAAGTTATCATGGTGGTTCAGATTTTAGCGTTTTCATAAATGTAATATGACATTTACTTGACACAAACTGCATTTACGGTCCCTCCTATTTATCTCTTGAAACTGAATTTAACTCTTAATTTACCCAAGCTGCATTTCACAGAGAGAAAATGGAAAAATGGAAGCCTGAATTTTCTGAAAACTAATAGTAGACCTTGGCCTCGTACACTTTCTTCAGAAAAAGAACACTAAAAAGCTGAATTTTCTGAATTGAAACGATGCATTTGTACTCGAGCATGTTCTAGCTGCTGCTGCGGATGCTCAATTGGCACTCTAATTTGGACGATACACACTGAATTGGTACTCCAATTGAAAGAACATGCGGTGCCCCCATGTTTAGTTTTGGTAATTGATGACAATCTCTATGGACTAATGGTTGCGTTGAGTTATATTTGAGGGGTTTGTCCATAGGCTTTTCTTGAAGTCCATGTGTTGGTTTCAAGGAGAGTTTGTGATGACCAAGGTGCTATTAAGGAATTATCCAAAGATTGGTCTTGTGAGTGTTGAGCTTATTAAAAGTATGTCTTGAAGAAGAAGAGTGTGTTATCATTCATGTTTACCTTCAAGACATCATCCAAATGAAGAGAGTTGGAAAGATTCAAGGTTGATCAAGACTAAGTCAAAGAGTGAATCAAGTTGATCAACACACAAAGCATAGAAGATGTACAGAGAGGGATCAAGCGATCCCATAGTATGGTAGGCATTGTCAATTACGCTTTGTGTACTAACCCATGGTCTTTGTGAGAGTTCTATGTGGGCTTAGGTTATCTTCCATGGGCTTGCGTCAAGAGGTAGATCACATACAACCCATGGAGGATGACATCAAATCAAGGTTGTGGTGTGCAAGTTCAAGTGATGCATCATGAAAAGATCAAGTGCTTGAAGCTTGCCATTCATTGTGGTGACAATGTGTTGGAGATATGCCCTAGAGGCAATAATAAAAGTATTATTATTATATCTCCTTGTTCATGATAATCGTTTGTTATTCATGCTTGAATTGTATTGTACGGAAACAACGATACATGTGTGAATACACAGACCACAATGAGTCCCTGGTAGGCCTCTAGTTACCAGCTCGTTGATCAACAGATGGTCACGGTTTCCTGACCATGGACATGAGATGTCGGTGATAACGGGATCACATCATTAGGAGAATGATGTGATGGACAAGACCCAAACTTGAGCATAACACGAGATCGTATAGTTCGTAATGCATAAGCTTTTCGGTGTCAAGTATTTATTCCTTAGACCATGAGGTTGTACAACTCCCGGACACCGTAGGAGTACTTTGGGTGTGCCAACCGTCACAACGTAACTGGGTGGCTATAAAGGTACGCATCGGGTATCTCCGAAAGTGTATGTTGAGTTGGTACGAATCGAGACTGGGATGTTGTCACTCCGTATGACGGAGAGGTACCTCTGGGCCCACTCGGTAAGACATCATCATAATGAGCTCAATGTGACTAAGTAGTTAGTCATGGGATGATGGATTACGGATCGAGTAAAGAGACTTGCCATAACGAGATTGAACAAGGTATCGGGAATACCGACGATCGAATCTCGGGCAAGTACCGTACCGATGGACAAAGGGAATAACGAACGGGATTAAGTGAATCCTTGACACAGTGGTTCATCCGATGAAGATCATCGAGGAACACGTGGGAACCAACATGGGTATCCAGATCCCGCTGTTGGTTATTGACCGGAGAGTGGTCTCGGTCATGTCTACGTGTCTCCCGAACTCGTAGGGTCTACACACTTAAGGTTCGGTAACGCTAGGGTCGTAGAGATAAATGCACGTGGAAACCCGAAAGTTGTTCGGAGTCCCGGATGAGATCCCGGACGTCACGAGGAGTTCCGAAATGGTCCGGAGGTAAAGATTGATATATGGGAAGTCCAGTTTCGGCCAACGGGTGATCTCCGGGGGTCACCGGGAGCGTCCCGGGACCACCGGAGGGGCCCCGGGGGTCCACCGGGTGGGGCCACCCATCCCGGTGGGCCCCCTAGGCCGCGAGGGGATGTGTCCAGCCCTCTGGGCTGGCGCACCACAAGGTGGCCCACCTCCCCATGCGCCTAGGGTTAAAACCCTAAGGGGAAGGGGGGCCACCACTTGCCTTGGGGGAGGAGGACTCCTCCCTGGCCGCCGCCCCCCCTTGCAGATTGGATCTGCAGGGGGCTGGCGCCCCCCCTGGCCCCCTATATATATGTGGGGGGGGAGAGGGCAGCCGCACCCAAGCCCTGGCGCCTCTCCCCCTCCCGTCACACCTCCCAACTCCCACGCAGGGCGCCCGGCGAAGCCCTGCTGCGATCTCCACTGCATCCGTCATCACGCCGTCGTGCTGCCGGATCTCTGACGACTTCTCCTCCCCCCTTGCTGGATCAAGAAGGAGGTGACGTTGCTGCACCGTACGTGTGTTGAACGCGGAGGTGCTGTCCGTTCGGCGCTAGATCATCGGTGACGAAGAACGTGAAGAGTACGACTACTTCATCCTCGCTTCGTTGAAAGCTTCCGCACGCGATCTACATAACGGTATGTAGATGCACTCTTACTTGCTCGTTGCTAGATGTCTCCATAGTTGGATCTTGGTGAAGACGTAGAATTTTTTTGAATTATGCTACGTTCCCCAACAGTGGCATCTGAGCCTAGGTTTTATGCGTAGCATCTTGCACGAGTAGAACACAAAGCAGTTGTGGGCGTATGATCTTGTTCAACTTTCTTACCGTTACTGTCAATCTTGATTCGGCGGTATTGTGGGATGAAGCGGCCCGGACCGACTTTACACGTACGCTTACGTGAGACTGGTTCCACCGACAGACATGCACTAGATGCATAAGGTGGCTGGCGGGTGTCTGTCTCTCCTACTTTAGTCGGATCGGATTCGATGAAAAGGGTCCTTATGAAGGGTAAATAGAAGTTGACAAATCACGTGGTGGTTTTGGCGTAGGTAAGAAACGTTCTTGCTAGAAATCCTATAGAAGCCACGTAAAAACTTGCAATAACAATTAGAGGACGTCTAACTTGTTTTTGCAGCATGTGTTTTGTGACGTGGTATGGCCAAGAACGAAGATGTGATGAATGATATATGTGATGTATGAGATTGATCATGTTTTTGTAATAGGGAATCACGACTTGCATGTCGATGAACTTGACAACCGGCAGGAGCCATAGGAGTTGTCTTAACTATTGTATGACCTGCGTGTCACTAAATAACGCCATGTAATTACTTTACTTCGTTGCTAAACGTTAGCTATAGTAGTAGAAGTAATAGTTGGCGTGACGACTTCTTCAAGACACGATGATGGAGATCATGATGATGAAGATCATGGTGTCGAGCCGATGACAAGATGATCATGGTGCCCCGAAGATGGAGATCCAAGGAGCAAGATGATATTGGCCATATCATGTCACTTTAATTGATTGCATGTGATGTTTATCATGTTTATGCATCTTGTTTACTTAGAACGACGGTAGTAAATAAGATGATCTCTCACTAAAATTTCAAGTATTGTGTTTCCCCTAACTGTGCACCGTTGCTAAAGCTCGTTGCTCCGAAACACCACGTGATGATCGGGTGTGATAGGTTCTAACGTTCGCATACAACAGGTGTAAGACAAATTTACACACGCGATACACTTAGGGTTCACTTGACGAGCCTAGCATGTACAGACATGGCCTCGGAACACGGAAGACCGAAAGGTCGAACACGAGTCGTATAGAAGATACGATCAACATGAAGATGTTCACCGTTGATGACTAGTCTGTCTCACGTGATGATCGGACACGGACTACTCGATTCGGATCGTGTATCACTTAGATGACTAGAGAGATGTCATTCTGAGTGGGAGTTCATTATAATTTGATTAAGATGAACTTAATTATCATGAACTTAGTCTAAATTCTTTACAATATCTCTTGTAGATCAAATGGCCCACGCTCCAGTTTCCCTCAACTTCAACGCGTTCCTAGAGAAAACCAAGCTGAAAGACGATGGTAGCAACTATACGGATTGGGTCCGTAACCTGAGGATTATCCTCATAGCTGCCAAGAGATCATATGTCCTAGAAGCACCGCTAGGTGATGCACCTGCTCCCGATGCGGACCAAGACGTTTTGAACGTCTGGCAGTCGCGTAGTGATGATTACTCCCTGGTTTAGTGCGGCATGCTTTACAGTTTAGAATCGGGGCTCCAAAAGCGTTTTGAGCACCATGGAGCATATGAGATGTTCGAAGAGCTGAAAATGGTTTTCCAAGCTCATGCCCGAGTCGAGAGATATGATGTCTCCGACGCATTCTACAGCTGTAAGATGGAGGAGAACAGTTCTGTCAGTGAGCACATCCTCAAGATTTCAGGATTGCACAACCGCTTGTCTCAGCTGGGAATGAATCTCCCAGATGAAGCGGTCGTTGACAGAATCCTCCAGTCGCTCCCACCAAGCTTCAAGAGCTTCGTGTTGAACTTCAATATGCAGGGGATGGAGAAGTCCATTCCCGAGGTGTATTCAATGCTGAAATCAGCGGAGGTTGACATCAAGAATAAACATCAAGTGTTGATGGTCAATAAAACCACTAAGTTCAAGAAAGGCAAGGGTAAGAAGAACTTCAAGAAGGACGGCAAGCAAGTTGCCGCGCCTGGCAAGCCTGTTGCCGGGAAGAAGCCAAAGTATGGACCCAAGCCTGAGACAGAGTGCTTTTATTGCAAGGGAACGGGTCACTGGAAGCGGAACTGCCCAAAATACTTAGCAGACAAGAAGGCCGGCAACGTCAAAGGTATATATGATATACATGTTATTGATGTGTACCTTACCAGCACTCGTAGTAGCTCCTGGGTATTCGATACCGGTGCAGTTGCTCACATTTGTAACTCAAAACAGGAGCTGCGGAATAAACGGAGACTGGCGAAGGATGAGGTGACGATGCGCGTCGGGAATGGTTCCAAGGTCGATGTGATCGCCGTCGGCACGCTGCCTCTACATCTACCCTCGGGATTAGTTTTAAACCTGAATAATTGTTATTTAGTACCAGCTTTGAGCATGAACATTGTTTCTGGATCTCGTCTTATGCGAGATGGATATTCTTTCAAATCGGAGAATAATGGTTGTTCTATTTATTTGAGAGATATGTTTTATGGTCATGCCCCGTTGGTCAATGGTTTATTTTTGATGAATCTCGAACGTAGTGATACACATATTCATAGTGTAGATGCCAAAAGATGTAAAGTTGATAATGATAGTCCCACATACTTGTGGCATTGCCGCCTTGGTCATATTGGTGTCAAACGTATGAAGAAGCTCCATTCGGATGGACTTCTAGAGTCTCTTGATTATGAATCATTTGACACGTGCGAACCATGCCTCTTGGGCAAGATGACCAAGACTCCGTTCTCCGGAACAATGGAGCGAGCGACCAACTTGTTGGAAATCATACATACCGATGTGTGCGGTCCAATGAGTGTTGAGGCTCGCGGAGGCTATCGTTATGTTCTCACCCTCACGGATGACTTGAGTAGATACGGGTATATCTATTTGATGAAACACAAGTCTGAGACCTTTGAAAAGTTCAAGGAATTTCAGAATGAGGTTGAGAATCAACGTGACAGAAAAATAAAGTTCTTGCGATCGGATCGTGGGGGTGAATATTTAAGTCATGAATTTGGCACACACCTTAGGAGCTGTGGAATTGTTTCACAATTGACACCGCCCGGAACACCTCAATGTAACGGTGTGTCGGAACGTCGAAATCGTACTCTGTTGGACATGGTGCGATCTATGATGTCCCTCACCGATTTACCGCTATCTTTTTGGGGTTATGCTTTAGAGACTGCCGCATTCACTTTAAATAGGGCTCCGTCAAAATCCGTTGAGACGACTCCATATGAACTTTGGTTTGGCAAGAAACCGAAGCTGTCGTTTCTGAAAGTTTGGGGTTGCGATGCTTATGTCAAGAAACTTCAACCTGAAAAGCTCGAACCCAAATCGGAAAAATGCGTCTTCATAGGATACCCAAAGGAAACAATTGGGTACACCTTCTACCACAGATCCGAGGGCAAAGTCTTTTTTGCCAAGAATGGATGCTTTCTGGAGAAAGAGTTTCTCTCGAAAGAAGTGAGTGGGAGGAAAGTAGAACTTGATGAGGTGACAGTCACCCCTCCTGTACCGGAAAGTAGCGCAGCGCAGGAAACTGTTCCTGAGGTGCCTGCACCGACAAGGGAGGAAGATAATGATAATGATCATGAAGATACAGATCAAGTTACTACTGAACTTCGAAGGTCCACAAGGGCACGTTCCGCACCAGAGTGGTATGGCAACCCTGTCCTAGAAATCATGTTGTTAGACAACGGTGAACCTTCGAACTATGAAGAAGCGATGGCGGGCCCAGATTCCAATAAATGGCTTGGAGCCATGAAATCCGAGATTGAATCCATGTATGAAAACAAAGTATGGACTTTGGTGGACTTGCCTGATGATAGGCACGCCATAGAAAACAAATGGATATTTAAGAAGAAGACAGACGCGGATGGTAATGTGACCATCTATAAAGCTCGGCTTGTCGCTAAGGGTTATCGACAAGTTCAAGGGATTGACTACGACGAGACTTTCTCTCCCGTAGCGATGCTGAAGTCAGTCAGAATCATGTTAGCTATTGCCGCATTCTATGATTATGAGATATGGCAAATGGACGTCAAAACAGCATTCCTTAATGGCTTCCTCAAGGAAGAGTTGTATATGATGCAACCGGAAGGTTTTGTCGATCCAGAGAATGCTAACAAGGTATGCAAGCTCCAGCGCTCGATTTACGGGCTGGTGCAAGCATCTCGGAGTTGGAATATTCGCTTTGATGAGGTGATCAAAGCGTTTGGCTTTATACAGACTTATGGAGAAGCCTGTATTTACAAGAAAGTGAGTGGGAGCTCTGTGGCATTTCTCATATTATATGTGGATGACATATTGCTGATGGGAAATGATATAGAATTCTTGGAAAATGTAAAGGCCTACTTGAATAAAAGTTTTTTAATGAAGGACCTTGGAGAAGCTGCTTACATATTAGGCATCAAAATCTATAGAGATAGATCGAGACGCCTCATTGGTCTTTCACAAAGTACATACCTTGACAAAATATTGAAGAAGTTCAATATGGATCAGTCAAAGAAAGGATTCTTGCCTGTTTTGCAAGGTATGAGATTGAGCAAAGCTCAGTCGCCGACCACGGCAGAAGATAGAGAAAAGATGAGTGTCATTCCCTATGCCTCGGCCATAGGTTCTATCATGTATGCCATGCTGTGTACCAGACCTGATGTGAACCTTGCCATAAGTTTGGTAGGGAGGTACCAAAGTGATCCCGGTACGGAACACTGGACAGCGGTCAAGAACATCCTGAAGTACCTGAAAAGGACTAAGGATATGTTTCTCGTTTATGGAGGTGACGAAGAGCTCGTCGTAAAGGGTTACGTCGATGCTAGCTTCGACACATATCTGGATGACTCTAAGTCACAAACCGGATAGGTGTATATTTTGAATGGAGGGGCAGTCAGCTGGTGCAGTTGCAAACAGAGCGTGGTGGCAGCGTCTACATGTGAAGCGGAGTACATAGCTGCTTCTGAAGCAGCGCAGGAAGGAGTCTGGATGAAGGAGTTCATCGCCGACCTAGGAGTCATTCCAAGCGCGTCAAGCCCGATGACTCTCTTCTGTGACAACACTGGTGCTATTGCTATTACCAAGGAGCCCAGGTTTCACAAGAAGACCAAGCACATCAAGCGCCGTTTCAACTCCATCCGGAATTATGTTCAAGATGGAGATATAGATATTTGTAAAGTGCATACGGATCTGAATGTCGCAGACCCGTTGACTAAACCTCTTTCACGAGCAAAACATGATCAACACCAGAACTCTATGGGTGTTCGATTCATCACAATGTAACTAGATTATTGACTCTAGTGCAAGTGGGAGACTGTTGGAGATATGCCCTAGAGGCAATAATAAAAGTATTATTATTATATCTCCTTGTTCATGATAATCGTTTGTTATTCATGCTCGAATTGTATTGTACGGAAACAGCGATACATGTGTGAATACACAGACCACAATGAGTCCCTGGTAGGCCTCTAGTTACCAGGTCGTTGATCAACAGATGGTCACGGTTTCCTGACCATGGACATGAGATGTCGGTGATAACGGGATCACATCATTAGGAGAATGATGTGATGGACAAGACCCAAACTTGAGCATAACACGAGATCGTATAGTTCGTATTGCATAAGCTTTTCGGTGTCAAGTATTTATTCCTTAGACCATGAGGTTGTACAACTCCCGGACACCGTAGGAGTACTTTGGGTGTGCCAACCGTCACAACGTAACTGGGTGGCTATAAAGGTACGCATCGGGTATCTCCGAAAGTGTCTGTTGAGTTGGTACGAACCGAGACTGGGATGTTGTCACTCTGTATGACGGAGAGGTACCTCTGGGCCCACTCGGTAAGACATCATCATAATGAGCTCAATGTGACTAAGTAGTTAGTCATGGGATGATGGATTACGGATCGAGTAAAGAGACTTGCCATAACGAGATTGAACAAGGTATCGGGAATACCGACGATCGAATCTCGGGCAAGTACCGTACCGATGGACAAAGGGAATAACGTACGGGATTAAGTGAATCCTTGACACAGTGGTTCATCCGATGAAGATCATCGAGGAACACGTGGGAACCAACATGGGTATCCAGATCCCGCTGTTGGTTATTGACCGGAGAGTGGTCTCGGTCATGTCTACGTGTCTCCCGAACCCGTAGGGTCTACACACTTAAGGTTCGGTAACGCTAGGGTCGTAGAGATAAATGCACGTGAAAACCCGAAAGTTGTTCGGAGTCCCGGATGAGATCCCGGACGTCACGAGGAGTTCCGGAATGGTCCGGAGGTAAAGATTGATATATGGGAAGTCCAGTTTCGGCCAACGGGTGATCTCCGGGGGTCACCGGGAGCGTCCCGGGACCACCGGGGGTCCACCGGGTGGGGCCACCCATCCCGGTGGGGCCCCTAGGCCGCGAGGGGATGTGTCCAGCCCTCTGGGCTGGCGCACCACAAGGTGGCCCACCTCCCCATGCGCCTAGGGTTAAAACCCTAAGGGGAAGGGGGGCCACCACTTGCCTTGGGGGAGGAGGACTCCTCCCTGGCCGCCGCCCCCCCTTGCAGATTGGATCTGCAGGGGGCTGGCGCCCCCCCTGGCCCCCTATATATATGTGGGGGGGGGGAGAGGGCAGCCGCACCCAAGCCCTGGCGCCTCTCCCCCTCCCGTCACACCTCCCAACTCCCACGCAGGGCGCCCGGCGAAGCCCTGCTGCGATCTCCACTGCATCCGTCATCACGCCGTCGTGCTGCCGGATCTCTGACGACTTCTCCTCCCCCCTTGCTGGATCAAGAAGGAGGTGACGTTGCTGCACCGTACGTGTGTTGAACGCGGAGGTGCCGTCCGTTCGGTGCTAGATCATCGGTGACGAAGAACGTGAAGAGTACGACTACTTCATCCTCGCTTCGTTGAAAGCTTCCGCACGCGATCTACATAACGGTATGTAGATGCACTCTTACTTGCTCGTTGCTAGATGTCTCCATAGTTGGATCTTGGTGAAGACGTAGAAATTTTTTGAATTATGCTACGTTCCCCAACACAATGAACTTGTGAAGATGTGCCGAAGAGTGGCTCACCCATAGTGAAGTATGTGGGAGCAATCTACTAGTCTTCACCGAGCCAACGAAATCAAGAAAGGTGGTCCAACTTGAGGTAGTCAAGATCGTCTACATCTAGCTCAAGTGGACTTTGTGCAAGGCAAAGGTTTGCCCTTGATAGGTTCTCTATTTTACCGGTCTCATGGTGGTAGTTGGGAGACCGGGTTATAGGATTGATTGCCGTAGTATCAAGGGGGGCTCTCAAGTGGGTAGCTTGATCGTATCGTTCGTAGAGAGCTCAAACCATTGCATGCTTGCATCATATTTCTGGGTTCTTGTTTGGTTTTATCCTTGTGAGATTTGGAGCTTATGGTCATCTTCTTGACAAGCTTGAGTTCATCGAAAACAGAGTTCACATGCTTTTTCTATTGCGTTTTCAGTGTTGGAGGTTTTACGGGTCTCTTTCGAGGAAGGGTTCTCTCCATTTTCTTATGGGCCTTTTCTCATTTGCTTCTTATTGTTATTTCTATCAAGATTTTGTTAGGTCATGTCATTAGCTTTCCAACAAACTTGATTTCGTTGAATTCGGAGTCCGTTTGCAAAAGTTATGTCAGTTTTGGTGTCCCCAGAAGGGCTGCAGCGGTACTACCGCAAATGGGAGCGGTACTACCGCTTGGAGCGGATGTAATTTTTTACTTCCGTGGCTACTTCCGCTCCGGACCAAAAACTCGTCACAAGTCCAGCGGTGATAGGCACGGATGTAATTTTGTAGTACCGCTCCCAAGCAGTAGTACCGCTACCCTTAGCAGTAGTACCGCTACCCCTAGCGGTAGTACCGTGAGGTCAAGCGGTACTACCGCTCCGACGGTTCTTCTAGCCTTTTTGCCTCCTCGCTGTTGTGTTTCGAAGGGATACTAGCGCCCTAGCGGTAGTACCGCTCCTTGGAGCGGTAGTACCGCTCAGTGCGGGCTGTGAGCATAACGGTTGGATTTTCCCCCACCTATAAAAGGGGGTCTTCTTCCCCAATGAACCTTATCATTTAAGCTTGTGTTCTTCCTCCATTGTTGACCTTCTTCGAGCTTGCTATCTCTCAATCCCTCCATGGATTCTTGCTAGTTTTTGGGCGAAAAGAGAGAGGAGATATAGATCCACATTTCCACCAATCACTTTCTCCTCTTTGTGAGGGGAACCCTTTGGATCTAGTTCTTAAAGTTCTTCATGTTCTCTTCTTCGTTCTTCCTCTTATTTCCCTCCCTAGCATTAGTTGCTTTGGTGGGATTTGGGAGAGAAGAACTTGGGCACTCCGTGTGCCCTTGCCATTGCATTTGGTGCATCGGTTTGAGTTCTCCACGGTGATACGTGAAGGTTACAAGTTGAGAAGCTTATTACACTTGGGTGCTTGGTACCCTTGAGCTTCTTCCTCTTGGATGCTTGGGCGCCCTAGACGGTTGAGGTCACCTCGGAGCCATATTCCATTGTGGTGAAGCTTCGTGGTGTCGTTGGGGAGATAGCCCCATCCTTTGTGGTGTTCGGAGCTCAATCATTGTGGTGTAAAGCTCCGGACAAGCGTCGGGGTCTCCAATTAGGTTGTGGAGATCGCCCCGAACAATTTGACGGGTTCCGGTGACCGCCCCCAAGGGTTACCAAAGTGTACGGGTTCGGTGACCGCCCCCAAGGGTCGCCATTTGTACGGGTTCGGTGACCGCCCTCAAGGGTCCCTTAGTGGAATCACGGCATCTTGCATTATGTGAGGGCGTGAGGAGATTACGGTGGCCCTAGTGGCTTTTTGGGGAGCATTGTGCCTCCACACCGCTCCAAGCGGAGATTAGCATCCGCAAGGGTGTGAACTTGGGATACATCGTCGTCTCTGCGTGCCTCGGTTATCTCTTACCCGAGCCCTTTACTTATGCACTTTACTTTGTGATAGCCATATTGTTCCTTGTCATATATCTTGCTATCACCTAATTGTTTATCTTGCTTAGCATAAGTTATTGGTGCACATATGTGAGCCTAGTTATTGTAGGTTTTGTGCTTGACAAATTAATCGTTAGGTTTATTCCGTATTTGTTCAAGCCTAAATCGTAATTATTTTAAAGCGCCTATTCACCCCTCCCCCATAAACAACATCCACGATCTTTCACCAATTGAGCACCGAATAGCTGTTATGGCCAATGCTAGCTCCCGAAGTGCAGTTTCTTCAGAGGCCAAAACTGCAATTTCTTCCAAACTGGTGTTGTTACCATGTTATCTCAACATGAGTGCAAAACAAAATGATATGTATAAGCAGCTGCAGGGAGCAAAGCAGAGGATGGATCCAGTGCAGAACACTCTTTTCTTTTCTTCAGTGGACCATAGGCCATCTCTAGTGCAAGTAGGTTCTGAACCACCGGCAGGGAGAGCACGTGCACGGACTATAGCGGAAAATACATGTAAAAATGGCTTGGCAAGTTGTAAGAACTGAAATTACTGAACTGAAGCTAGTAGAGTAGAGCCATGGGCTGCCGAGGTAAGCCACTAAATTCAGCCCTGCAACTTCGGTTAAGCAGCCAAAATGTGGTCGAGACCTTGCATCGGCTTCCAAGATGTGAAGAAGACATCATTTCTCCATAATTCTCAGCATATACGTACTTCAACACAGACTACAACAGCAGCGGCGAAACCATGTGCACGATGTGCAGCAGCCGGTCCCTCGGCGGCGGCGTCGTCTTTGCGGCGAGCATGTCGAGAATCGCGTGGGCGCCGCACTGCTGCTGCAGCTGCTGCTTGGACAGCGGGGGCAGGCTGGCGCCTCTGAGCTTGCCGCCGACGCAGCGGCGCCGGTCGAAGGAGGTGATGGGGCCGAAAAAGTGGTCCATCGGGGACGACAGGATGCTACAGCCCAAGTTGGTGACGCTCGCCGTACCCAGCGCCGTTGCCGCTAGCGCCGCGGCCTGCTTGGCCGCCACGAGGAGCTGCTGCTACACTTGGTCTCACACCTGGTAGCTCTCCTTGGTCACCTGGCGCAGGAGGAAGGAGATTGGGCGCCGTCGGGGGAGAGAAAGGAGGAAGGGATAAGGTGGATCGCGAGCCGTTCATTTTCTAACTGACGACGCGGGATTCGTACGTGCCTGACGCTATCCGGCAGGAATTTAGCTTTTCCGAAAACATAATATATTTTTAATAAACAAGTATTATTCTACTTCGGTTCCGTTGCAACGCACTGGCACATTGCTATTTATGACTTTTTTTTTCCAATGATAGGAAAACAGCAAAACTACTCATTTTACTTTGTATGTAATCATTTGTTGAAATCTCTAGAAAGACAAATATTTAGGAATGGGGGGAATACAAAACAGCAGCCATACGAATTAATAGCACTACTTGTTTAGTCTTAGCACATTGCAATCAACCAACTGAAGCTTTCACTATGGTTATGACGCGCTTTCTTGTAACTCGATGGGTCGATATTTAATTATTTATATCATAATCTACTCGAGATATTCATGGATCATCGTTGCTGCTATAATCATCATGAGGGCCAGAACGCATGGAGTATTCCAGTGCATTGCGTTAGCATAATCCGATAGATCGTCCAAAAGAGACGCCATGGCGGCTACCAAGTAAATAACCGAACATACACTCTCTGTCAGAGGGGTTTACTGTCGGTGTCATTACGTGCTTGCATACGTGAGTGCGGGAGATCGATCGGCGGCGACATTTTTATTAGTACCTAGCCATCGCCCACCAGTGCAATTAACTGGTGCTTGCAGTTGCACACAGTGTCACCATCCATGCGTAACAATGTAAGCCTGGGTTTTGCCCCACCGGTTAACAAGTGACCATTGGGCCTTCACAAGAGTGAAATCTAAAGTTTAAAATCGCTAATCGTGCATGGGAAGCAATCTTCACAAGAGTGAACAAAGTTTGCTTGGGAAGCAATGGGGAAGTGGCATTAGCTTGGAGTGATTGTGCTTATTAGTTTACCTCAACAATTTGCAAGAATCCCCCCCCCCCCTGATT
>LR738712.1:33489772-33570257 GCA_902687465.1 Secale cereale
GGGGGGGGGGGGGGGGGAGCTTCATCTGAAAATGGAATTCAGGGGTACTTGGGCGTACTTTCCTTTGCAAGTAATACAAAAAGTATCATAACATATATGAACTCGCGAGATACTTTAATACCACGCGTCACCTAAGTTGTATCTCCATATAAGTACTAGAACTACTTGTCAAAACCTATGCTGGCTATACGAAGAAACCGACAGTTCGACATGAAGTACCATAGTGTACGTTCGGCTAAAAGGATAATTTAACACAATCTAGCTATCAACTGCAAAACGGTGCACACAATGCAGGGATAGAGAGACTCTCGTGTGATTCGTCCGAGGGTTACTTAGCGAGGTGTGGCCTGAATTTCTAGGGTTGCAATCTATCGGATCCGCCGACGAATTTTTCCTCCTCTCAACTCTCGAAGGTTCAGGGGAAATCCTCAACAGCATCTCGAATTTCTACTTCCTTTAAATATTTGTTTGGACTGGACTTTTTTTTTTTTGAAACAAGGCAAAAGATTTGCCATTTTCATTAATTAAGAAGAAGAGAATTGCCTGGTTAATTGGCGGAAAACCAGGCTAAAACCGATACAACTCAACCCACATGACAAGGGCACCACCGGCCAACCTGGCCATCGACATGGGACACAAAGCTGCAAAGAAGAAAGGCATTCGCCGAGGAGTCGCAAGCGTCATCGTCATCACCAGCTGCCTCGAACAGGCGACTCCGACTTCACCATAGAACTCCAACCTCGAAGCCAACCCGCAAATAGCTGCATAGAAGCCACGTCGACACATGCCACCGGATGGCCACACGCGCAGGCAGCCGACAGCTCCGACTTTGACGACGAGCCTCACCAAGGAAATATGCAGGACTTGCGCCGACCATGCCCACAGAAGAGGACCTCGGACACGCCAGGAAAAACCGACTACCGAAGTCCACGCCGCGACCCGAGCTCCTCTCGACGACTTCATCGTTGCCAAACAGAAACCAGCGCCCCGCCTCAGCAAACCACGCGGCGAAGATGCCGCTATCCACCAGTCTCCCGGTCGTAGCCGTCTCCGAGACGATGCCCACAAGGAGGAGAAAGACGCGAAGATGCCTCCATAGCCCGACCCAGAGGATCTGAGGTTTCCCTCCGGAGCCAAAGCCGTGGAGAGGAGGAGCATACCTCCACGACGACGCTTTCAAGAAAGATCACGACACCCGCGGGTACCGCCGTCGCCGGCTCCGAAGAAGGCCGAAGCAAAGATTTCTCCCGGAGGTGCGCCAACCAGCTTCCACCACCGACCGCCGCTCACCGGCCACCACCTGCTGAGGCCGACCTCATTCTGGCCACGGGATCCCACGATCCACCGCGACCAGACACGCACCACCCCCTGGCCGAAGCCGCCGTCCACCACCGCAGCACCACCGTAGCCACCACCACCGCAGAAACCAACGCCACATCACCAGGAGCAGCACCTAGATCGGAGCCGCTCGAGCGAAGCAGCTGAGCAGGAGCGGGCCGTCCACCCGCAGCACACCTCGTGCACCCAGATCGGAGCCGCTCGAGCGAAGCAGCTGAGCAGGAGCAGGCCGTCCACCCGCAGCACACCTCGTGCCCGGGAGAGACCAGCCAGTCGTCGCGCCCGCTCAGTCAGTCGCTGCACCCGACGAGCGCCAGCCGTCGCCGCGCCCGGCAGTCGATCTGCGCTCCACGCACACATCCAGAACCTCCACGCGCACGAACGCCGTCCACGCCCGTCGTCCACGCCCAGGCCACGCCGGGAGCTCGATCCGAGGCCGCCGCCTCGGAGCCCCATCCACCACACCGAGCCACCAGCACAACCGCCAGCACCACCACGGTGCCCAGCAGCCGCCGAGGTCCGGCGCCACCACGCCTGCCGGCAGCCATGGCCGAGACACTACCGGCCGCCAGATCCAAATCGCACTGGACCAGAACAGGGCAGGGACCCCGGGCCGCCTCTACCGCAGGCCACACCACCGGACGAAGCACGTCCCACCATCGCAGCGAACGCGCTGAGCCGCCGCCGGAGGTTCACCGCACTAAGCCGCCAAGAGCCCCGTCGGAGGAGCTCCACGCCGCCGCAAGAGGGGAGGGGCCCGCGCCTGGGAAAGACCCCGCCGCCACCGGCACTGCACGGGCTTCGCCCGGTAGCGGCCCACGGTGGCGGCGAGGGGAAGGGGAGGGAGGTGGGTGGCCGGCGGCGGGGTCTGGGGTTCCCCCGTGCCGCCTCAGAGAGGGACGCGGGGGTCGGGTGTCGTTAGGACTTGGACTGGACTCATGAACCCATGATAACAACTCCTTTTCTTTTAGAGGCAGGAACGGGAGATGTGAAGCAAAGCGGGCAATGCGGATCGCCTCGCGGCGGCGCCTGACTCTGGCTCCCTGCTGGTCGCCGACGCCGCCGGCAACCGCGGGATCCCGTTTCTCCTGCCTGGGTTCCTCGGATGCGGAGGATCCATCGCATGTGACCGGTGATTCCGCTCCTGGCTTCTCCCCCGTCTCACCCTCTGCCACTCGCCGGAGAAAAACCGATGAAGAACTGGCGGAGGAGTTCTGGGCAGATATCGGTTACCCTACGCCTGCATCTAGAGTTTGGGAGAGACCAGCAGGTAGTCGGGTAAGCGTTTCTTCTCCTGTGTGCAGGGCGGACATCGATGGTGATCCCCAGCCGACGTCTCTGGAGGGCGAGGCAGTCTCGTTCTGCTCAGTGGCGGCGGCGGCTGCTGCTCCTCATCATGGAGCCTCGAGGATCTCGGGCCGGATGAGGCCCCTCGTCAAGCCATGGATCGGCCCCGTCCCCCCACCTCGAGTATCTCCTCAGCGAAGGCTGGGCGATCTACTACCGCAAGCTTTCCTCGGCGACGATGGAGGTTCGCCGGAGTTCCATGGGCCGCCGTACATCTCGGGCCAACCCGGACGGGCCGTCTCCGCGCTGATGGTTGCCAATCCGCCATCATCGGGCGCTGCGTCCTATCCTGAGCGTCCACTTCGGATGGTGAATCTGGGTCGTTGGCTTAGCCATATGTGGGCTAAGAACGCACGAAGGGTAAACCCTATTTTTCTTCGTTCCTTCGCTGTCGTCGTCGCCTCTTCCTCGATGAATCGGGGCGACTCCTCCACGCCGCCGGGTTTCAGCCTCGGCCAGCATGTGTTGCAGCCGTCGGCACCGTCTCAGCCGGACTCGTCCCAATTGGGTGGCGCGCCAGGCTTCGCTCCAGGAGTATTCCAGCCCGTCCAGACAACGCCAGGCTACATCTCTGGCCAACAAGGTCTGCAGCCGACTGCTCCGCCTCAGCCGGGCTCGTCTCATACGGGCGGCGCGCCGGGTTTTGCTCCTGCTGTCTTTCAACCTACCCAGACGGCGCAGCCGCATGGATCGGCGCAGCAGCCATCGATGTATCACCAGCCGCTGCAGCAAACTACTCCGTATCAACCGCAAGTTCAGCAGACGTTTCTTCCAGCCCCGGGTCAGTATTTGCCTCAACAGCAGGTTCTTCCTCAGCCGATGTATGGGTATTCGCAACAGCAACAGCTACAACCTTTGCAATATACTGGCTCGGTCGGCGCGCAGATGGCGGCTGGCTTCAGTGCTCGGGCGCCTCAAAATGCGCCTACCGCTGGCGCTCAAGCGGGCACTCGTCCTCGGAAGCCCAAGGGGGGAAAGGGTCGTTTCAAGACTCATCACGGAGCTGCTGCACCATCCCCTCCGGTGACCCCTGTCATGCCACCGCTGATACAGATGCCCGTTGCTTTGCCCATGATGGCAGTGGGCGTTGGATTACAATCACCGCTGCAGGTGTAATGCCCAGGATGGAGTTATACCTCCTACGTGTCGAGGCATGACTTAAAGGCATAAATCCATCCTAGAATGATCTCAAGTTTGGTAATCTTTGCACAACTCATGTAAAAGAGGGGATAGTAAACAGAAAATAGTTGGCTTACACTCGCCACGTCACAGAATTACAATTCAAGTCTCAATCATCATACATTAAGAACATCACAACCCTCTAAGGGCAAAATCCAAATGTCAAAGTACCAAACTCAGATAAATAAACCACAGGCGGATCGAAACCTAGTAAGAGTCTCCACTACTGATCATCCGGGTATCGCACATAGTACCGACTACGCTCCTCGTCGTACTCCCAATCCAGCTCGGTGCCATCACCTGGATAGCTCACAGCTGGACCTGCATCTGGTGTGTGAAGTAACTGTGAGCCACAGAGGACTCAGCAATCCCGTCTCTCGGTAACAAGACTATCAAAGCCTTTGGGTGAGGATAAGGCTGAAGAAAAGAATAAGTGTCTGCAGCAGCAACTAGCATCTAGCTTACGTAAGTGAGAGCGAGAAGAGAAGGCCTCGGCGAGAAGTGATCACGAAGTGATCCTAGCTACAAGCTCCACAATCATAACTCCTCCGTGTTCAACTCCCGAATCCCTATTCGGAAATTGACAGTCACGGAACACACGCTGGTAGTGTATTAGAAACATTGTGTCAAGTTATCTACAACCGGAATTAACAAGCTCCCATCTGCCACATAACCGCGGGCACGGCTTTCGAAAGTTCAAACCCTGCAGGGGTGTTCCAACTTGACCCATTACAAGCCCACGATCCGCGGAGTCGCAACTCCAAAGTGGGAAGACCCGAGTATCCTCGGAATCCCGTGCTCAAGATATACCGAGCTAAGGTAAGGCTAATCCAGCAAATCCTCCCGGCGTGCCGACACCCTGATAGTAGCCGCGCGTATCTAGTCTCAGGCCACGACCGGATGAGCACAGCGTACAGTGGCCGAAATACCCAAGTTGCCAAGGGGGGCCCCGCACACGACTCTAGTTTGGACCAACACTCAAATCGAGCACTGGCCCAGGGGGGTTGAATTAATTAAGCCTCGGGTTAATTACTCCCTCGGAAAGTTTTAGTTGTGTTAGGCGAATAGTACCAATGTTGGGACTTGCTGGAAAAGACTTAGCACTTAGCGGTTTATCGAGGGGGTCCCATACACCCCAACCGTGTTAGGAACGCATAATCAAGGAACATAACACCGGTTTATACGGTTCCTAACGGCATGAGTGGAACAAATCACCAAGCAAAAGGCTTAGCCTTCCACCCTTGCCAATATATAGATGATTTCATTTTAAGCATTTATATAGTGTGATATAACCCAACCAAACTTCAACATGAAGCAAGCATCTTCGATCTTCACCTGCAGCTAGCAATGCTATAAGAAGGGCTGAGCGAAGCGTACTTAGCCAAGCAACGGTTTGCATAGGTAGGTTGGTTAAACATGGCAATTGGCTACAAGTAGGAGGCTGACAAGAAGATCATGGGCATCGAGGCAAAACTATAGATCGAGACTACTAGCAATAGGCAAAGATAGTAATGTTATCGGGGTTCGGTCATCTTGCCTGAAGAGAAGTCGTTCGGATCGTAAGAAGGGTCCTCGTGCTCAACCTCGTTGGAAACCTCGTGCTCGTGCTCGAACTTAGTCTCGGCTTCCGGCTCTAAACAAAACAATCACACCAAGCACCAATCAACAAGATGCAATGCGCACTCGAAAAAGATGAATGCATGATGGATGCACTAAGGATGCACACGGAGCACGGCAAATATCACTCAAGAAAATCACCTCAAAACATGATAACAATCTGATATTAATAATCTACACAGAAAATCAATCAAGTTTGATATAAGATTCGCTAAAATCGGAGTTACGGGCTAAAAGTTATGCCCGAAACAAGATTTGAGCGAAAGCTGAAAAATACAGCAACATAGCAACTTCGGAGCTCAAAATAATTGAGCTACAGCATTTAAATAACATGGTAAAGGGCATGAACACAAACTAGACATATAGTACAGCAACTAAGTCCAAAGGTGCACCCCAACGGAGCCACGGATCAATAGCAATGATCTTGGACATATTGAACTTGACAATAAAATTCTGGCAGCAGAATTTTATTGAAACTTTGGAGCAAAAGATAAACATGCTACAGCCACTTAAATGGACATATGAGGACATGAATGGAAAGACAACAATATATACTACAAGGAACAATCAAAATCCACTCCAAAACTATCATACTTTGTCCTAGAACATCACACGAACATGGCATCGGAACGTTACAGATTTCAGACTTGGTGAAAAACCACTAAGTCCTAAAACAGCAACAACATCATAGCATATAAAAGAGCATGTTTAAGTCACCTCGAAACTAAACATGGCAAGAGGTAAGCACCTCATCAAAGTATACATGAAGGTGATCCCGAAACACACAAGCATGCATCATGGAGGTAAACACAACGATTGCAACGAGCTCAACAAGATGGCATTTCATAACAAGTGAAACAACATCACAGCCACATGGCACTTTGCAACGATGATAACAAGGCAATGATAAATCTATCATGCAACCTATCACATACAACACGTAGAGCATGGCAAGACGAACACGTGGACATGTCATTTGCATCATTCGGACAAACGAGCTAAAAGATATCACATGGCAAAGGTGGCATAAAAATAACACATAGCAGCAGTTTAAATCATGATGCACTCTTGCAACAGCAAAACAAGCACCTAGATGATCTCTAACATGCAAGACAACAACAGGTAAAACGTAGAGCAAGTCTCCACGAACGTCTGGACATGCTACACGCGCGAAACGGAGCAGCAGGCAAAAAGTTAGAGCAGGTCAAACATAGCATCACAGAATTAGATCTCAGGGACTTAGATGAATTAGGAGCAACCTTAGGCAGATCTGGATCTGAAGAAAAGATGACGGGCCGGAGGCTCTGCAGCGGCGGCGGCCCAGTCGAGCGGAGGCGG
Source organism: Secale cereale (assembly GCA_902687465.1). Classification (NCBI taxonomy): domain Eukaryota; kingdom Viridiplantae; phylum Streptophyta; class Magnoliopsida; order Poales; family Poaceae; genus Secale; species Secale cereale. The sequence goes on from LR738712.1 coordinate 33,496,592, forward strand.
TGCTGCGGTCGGGGATGGGCCGGCCTGGTCGCGGCGGAGGGCGACGGCCCAGCGGCGCGAGGCTGGCGGTGGCGCTGCCCGGCGCTGGAGCGCGGAGGCCCGGCGAGGCGGCCCACTGAGGCGGGGAAGCCTCACGCAGCGGGAGCCCAGGCTGGCGGGAAAGGCGAGTGGGCCGCGGGGATGTGGTCCGCGCAGGCGTACGGGCCCGTCGCGGTCGGGCGGTCGGCGGAGGAGGCGAAGCGAGGCTGGGGCGCTGCGGCCTGGGCCTCTGGGCCGGAGGGAGGCGAGCGGGGCGACGAGAGGATCGCGGTGGAGGTCCAGGGGCGAGGGGGTAGCGGGCCTGGCGTGAGAGCCTCAGGCGATGTGGTCCCTGGGCCTCCCGATCGACTACAGAGGAGGCGATCGAAGGCCCCGGCGCGGAGGAGGCGGATCCAGTCGCTGGGAGGGTCGCGACGTGACTCCCTGGCTTCGATCTGGAAATCTACGAGGAGTCGACGACGGCTGGTTCCCAGGAGGGAACTGGCCAAGTGGAGAAGGGGGGTTGGTGGATCTGAAAAAAAATGAGGGGGGAGAAGTGGAGAAGACAACTAGATGCCCAAATTAGACTAGGGCCTAATATATATAGCAGTTTTTAGGGTTAGGGGGGAATTTAGGGGCGCTAGGAGCCCTCCGATCGCGATCCGACGGATCCGATCGTGGGGATAGATTTAAAAGGCCTAGCAGGAGATAAAAGACTGCAGTAGGGGTGTTTCCGGGACACAAAGTGAAGGCACTTTGAACCCACACGAACAACGGATGGAATAGTCAACGGAGTCCAAACGAGACGAGATTGGAGAGGCGGGTTGCACACAACAAAACAACAACACAGACAACAACCTCGCGGCCCACCGGTAACGTTACACGCCCGAACAACAAAGTAGGCCTACGGGACGTCACGGACACGTGAGGGAGCTCCGGAACGCGAAACGGACAACGGGAAGAAACACGCGGAACCGGATGCAACCGACAACACAAAAGCAATGCAATGCACATGTCTACATGATATGAATGAATGCCACACACTCACACAACAAAACGACGAAAACCCGAAAGACAAAGAACCCAGAATGGAAGTAGATGAAGCCGGAGATATATTATATACCCAAAAGGGAAAGTATTACATCCGGGGCATTACAGCAGGTCAGCGCCCCATTACAGCAGCCTACCATCCAACATTCTGGGGCAACCGAGGGGGCTGCCACCTCTAATAAGGCATGGTGCTCCAAGTGCCAGGCCGCAGGACACACAAGTGAGGATTGTGAGACACAGCAGTACTGTTTTATACGCAACAAGAATAACCATCCAATGACCACGCGGCGATGTCCTGCTCTAAAGTTGCCGAAGCCGGTGGCGATGTTATGTGGATATGGAACCGAAAGCATGGCTTTTTTTCATATGCCTGACAATGTCTGCAGGGAAGATCTTGCACCACAGGATTCACTCACGGCGCTAGTATCTATTTCTGGTGGCTCTATCACTCCTAGCATCGTGGAGGCAGAGATTGCAAAAATAGCTCAGTACCAACAGCAGTGGACGTGGGAGGCCATTCCGCATGGCAGGGACGCTTTCCTCATGTCCTTCCCAAGTGAGGAGGTTTTACAGAGAGTGACTGGCTTCGCCGTTTTCATCAAATCACATAATGTAACTGTAGAGTTTAAGCCATGGAATTCTGAGAAGATACCACATTGCTTCGAGCTCATCCCTATCTGGGTTCATGTGCATGGGGTGCCTCACGCTCTCCGACATTTCTTGGGGCTGTGGGCAGTCGGCTCCGTGATTGGTTCTACACTTGATGTTGATCTTCTTTGTCTTCGCCGGAGAGGAATTGTTCGTATCCAGGTAGCGGTATTGAACCTTGATTCTTTCAAAAGCAGCACACTTGACTCTCTTTCTTCTGATGTGGTGGTTCAAAGGAAAGGTTATGAGTTCAGATATAGTCTTGAGAAGGCGGATTTTAATGTTGATAGTGACTTTGTACCCCGAGTTTGGGAGCACGGTGATGACCCAGGGGGAGACAAGGGACATGACAGGGAGGACGCGCTGAGGAACAATGATCCAAGCAAGAGGTCCAGACCCACTTCATCATCCACCACGTCGGATCCTTCTTCTTCGGGTGGTGTAGTGCCCATGCAGATGACTTCCGCTGCCATACCAACGGCAGGCTCCGTCATGGCATCTACAACGCCGTTGAGGGGGCCATCTCCCTCGGGCTCAGCCTCTAGGCCTCGGGCAGAGGCTGCGTCGTTGGAGCCACGGCAAATGACACTGCCGCCCTCGACTTGCGGCTCGCCGCCGGCTTCGTCGACGGTGCCGCGGCCTACGACGCCGACGCCCTCGACTCTCTGCACACCGTCGCCTTCGAGGTTAGAGCCGCGGCCAGCTTCGCCGCCTTCGTCGTCGGAGCCGCGGTCTTTGACGCCGCCGCTCTCCACTGTCTGCCCGCCGCCGCATTCGTTGTCGGAGCCGCGGCCAGTGTCGCCGCTGCTCTCAACCTTCTGCTCGCCAACGCCTGCGATGGTGGGCCCGCGGCCTATGACGCCGCCATCTTCAACCTGTGTCTCGTCACCGACTAGCTACATGGCGGGGACTCCTACCTCTCCGACACGACGTGGTGTGATTTTCTCTCCATCAGTACGTGCGGACCAGGAGTCGGCCATGGCGGTACTTCATGCGCTTTCGTCATCTCCTTCGTCACCAGGACGGGTGCAGTCTTCAGGGCGTGAGGATGCGGACGCTCGCCCGCTTTCTTCAACTTCATCGCTGCAGCAGCCCAACACGCCTTGCGGAGTCGAGGTGATGGGTTCTGAGGTTGAGGTTACTCCTTCGCCGCTGAGGCGCAGCGGACGTCATCAGGTAGGGGCCGACGGTGCTTCAGCCACCGACGAGGATACCATGGTGAAGGCCATGCGCAGGACTGCTGCTCGCAACCTCGACTTTGAAGGTACTCCCTCTCGTAAGTCTTTTATGTCTTTTGATAATTCCAAAGTTTCTTCCAATATTACTAGACTTGGGGTGTCACTAGGACGTAATGATAAAGAGATAGATTTTTCGGTCAAGGCCCTAAAACAAGTGGAGTTCGACCGGCTTACGGTTGCTCCTAAGTTATCAAGCTTTGTTGACCCTCACGTGTCAGATGAGGAACTAGAGGATGTTGATGCCAATCATGACGGCAACCTCCTTACTCATTTGTTACAAGACACGACTGAAGTAGACCTTCATGATACCATACGGGACAATTCGCTCTTTGAGCTTGTTGCGACGGTGCGCAAGAACAAGTCTTCTTCAGCAAAGAAAAGAGGGCGCTATTCTAAGAAAGATAAGACCTCAAAACATAACTCAGTTTCAAAATGAGAGGCATGTTCTGGAATAGCAGAGGTCTTGGTGACTTGGCTAAACATAAACATATTGCTGATTGTGTTAAAGATCACTCGTTGGACTTTGTGGCCATCACTGAGTCGGGTAAACGTGATTTTCCAACTCGCGATCTGGACCACTTTGCATGTGGTTTGGACTACGTATGGCACATAATACCGCCGTCAGGGAGGTCCGGGGGAATTTTGTTAGGTATTAATGAAACTTACCTACATCTTTTATCAACGACCAAGGGGGAGTATCATATCAAATTACACCATCGAAATAAGTCTGACGGCTTCATTTGGAGTCTGGTGGCAGTTTATGGCGCTGCCCAAGACGAATTCAAGTCTGCTTTTCTTAAAGAACTAGTCAACACCTGTCGAGATAACCCCCATCCCATGTTAATCGGGGGGGATTTTAATATTCTCCGTTATCAACAGGAAAAGAACAATGACCGGTTCGACACTAGGTGGCCCTTTCTCTTCAATATTGTTATTGACAGTCTGGATTTGAGGGAGATCATGTTATCTGGCCGTCAGTATACCTGGGCCAATAATCGATCCGTGCCAACCTTTGAAAAACTAGACCGGGTGCTTGTTACCACGGATTGGGAATACAAATACCATCTAGCCTCGGTTCGGGCATTAGAAAGAATTGAGGCCTTATCGGATCATGCTCCGTTGGTAACCGATTTCGGACAACCTATCCCATGTTCTAACCATCACCAGTTTAAATTTGAACTGGGATGGCTCACTAGAGAGGGATTTTATGAGCTGGTCAAGAAGGTTTGGGCGCGTGAGCCTCGTGGTAACTCTCCCATTCAACGATGGAATAGTCGAATACGCGCATTGCGTCGATTCCTTCGTGGATGGGCCAAGCATACGGCTGGTATTTACAAAAAAGAAAAAACGCGTTTGTTAACCTTGATAAAATAGCGGAGGTGAGGCCCCTGACTGCTGTTGAGATCGAACAAAAAAGTAGTCTTAATGAGCAGATCGCTCGCCTGCTGCGTGAGGAAGAGATTAAATGGTACCAACGCAGCAAGGCGGACTCGCTGGTGCAAGGCGATGATAATACGCGATACTTTCAAATGCTAGCCAATGGTAGGCATAGGAAGAAGCGTATATTCGCCCTTGACCAGGAGCATGGCCGAATAGAAGGAGAAGTACCGCTTAGAAATTTTATTACTAAGTACTACAAAGATCTATTTGGGCCTTCTGCTGAAACAAATTTTCAGTTAGATGAATCTGTTACACATGACATTAATCAAGTAACAGATGAGGAGAACGAATTCCTAACCTCTCCTTTTTCGGAGGAGGAAATTCGTCCTGCCGTGTTTCAGATGGAACACAATAAAGCACCGGGACCGGATGGCTTTCCCGCTGAATTCTATCAGCGCTTTTGGGATGTTATTAAGACAGACCTAATTCAGCTGTTTAACCAAATGCATGCCGAGGACCTTGATATCTCCCGTTTAAACTTTGGGGAAATCATCCTTTTACCTAAGATTAAGGAGGCTTGTCGTATTCAACAATATCGACCGATATGTCTTCTGAATGTAAGTTTTAAAATTTTCACGAAGGTGGCGACTAATCGATTGAATGGGGTCGCTGACCATGTCGTAAAACCCACTCAAATAGCATTCATGTAAGGACGGAACATATTAGACGGAGTGGTCGTCCTACACGAAACTGTTCATGAATTACACCGGAAAAAATTGAACGGTGTTATTCTTAAAATTGATTTTGAGAAAGCCTACGACAAAGTTAAGTGGCCATTTCTGTTACAAACCTTGCGTATGAAAGGGTTTTCACAAAAGTGGTGTCGATGGGTAGAGAGCCTTGTCTCTGGAGGTAGTGTAGCCATAAAAGTTAATGACAACGTTGGCAACTATTTTTAGACACGAAAGGGGCTTCGTCAAGGCGACCCCGCATCTCCCATCTTGTTCAACATTGTCGCTGACATGCTGGCTACCCTTGTTGAGCGGGCTAAGCTGGATGGTCAAATCAGCGGTATCATTCCTCATCTGGTAGAAAATGGCCTTTCCATTTTACAGTATGCGGATGATACGATTCTTTTCTTGGATCATGATTTAGATAAGGCAAGAAATCTCAAACTGCTCTTATGTGCTTTTGAGGAACTTTCAGGACTCAAAATTAATTTTCACAAAAGCGAACTTTTCTGTTTTGGTAATGCTGTAGCAGATGCATCCGAATACGCCGACATTTTTGGATGCCAGCTTGGGCAATTTCCGATTCGATATCTAGGTATTCCCATTCACTATCGGCGGTTAACTATAGCCGAGTGGAGGCAGGTGGAAGAGAGACTTGAGAAACGTTTAGCCAGTTGGAAGGCCAAACTCCTGTCTTATGGGGGGAGACTGACATTAATCAATTCCGTCCTAACCAACATGGTTTTATACATGTTGTCCTTCTTCCACTTACCGAAAGGGGTTTTACAACGGCTAGATTACTTTAGATCCAGATTCTTCTGGCAGAGTGATAACGAAACAAAGAAATATCGACTTGCTAGGTGGAGTGTATTATGCAGACCTAAAAGTCAAGGGGGCCTGGGTATACAAGACCTTGAGATAAAAAATATTGCTCTTCTCAGCAAATGGGTTTATAAATTACTCACTGAGAATGGAGTATGGCAGGAAATCATCCGCAACAAGTATGTGGGATCCCATGCTATTTCTCAACTTTACTGGAAACCCGGGGATTCACATTTTTGGAGTGGTGTCATGAAGGCCAAGGAATTCTTCTTTCAATTTGGGACCTTCTCGGTGAGGGACGGCTCTCAGGTTCGATTCTGGGAAGATACTTGGTTAGGGAACAACTCACTAATGGTGCAATACCCGAGCTTGTACCGGATCGTTAGACACAAATTCGTCACGATCAAACAAGTCTTAGGACAAGTAAACCCAGATATTTCGTTTCGTAGGGATCTCTTCGGCACTCGTCTGACATTATGGAATGAATTACTCACTCGTCTAGAGGACATTCAACTATCAGATGAGCCGGATATTTTTCGATGGAATCTGCATCAGAATGGCAGATTTTCAGTCAAATCTATGTATGATGCAATGGTCCATTGTGATATCCCGGTGGATAATAGAAAATTGGGGAAGCTAAAAAATTCCTCTTAGAGTGAAGATCTTCCTTTGGTTCCTGAACAAAGGGGTCATCTTAACTAGGGATAACCTCTTACGACGAAACTGGCACGGGCCCAAGTCATGTGTCTTTTGTCAACATGACGAGAGTATCAAGCACTTATTTTTCGAGTGCAAGTTCGCTCGGGCAGTTTGGGCAGTCGTACAAGTAGCTTCAAATTTATACCCGCCACGTAGTGCACGGAATATGTTCGACAACTGGTTGAGGGGTATTGATAAACAATTTTCTGCACATCTGGTGGGAGCGGCAGCCTTATGCTGGGCAATGTGGCTCACTAGGAATGATGTCGTTTTTAACAATAAACGTGTCTCATCTCCTATGCAGGTTATCCATGCTTGTACACGATGGCTCCGTACGTGGTCTATCCTACAAAAGCCGGAGGACAGGGACCTTTTTATGATGGTGTCTACACGGTTGGAGCGTACGGCCAGGGAGGTTTTCTACCCGCATGGATGGCGGTTTGATTTACGGATCGGATCTACCGCTTCCTAGGCTGGACACGCTTTATTGTGTCGCGTTGTATCGCTTGTTTAATTTTTGTTTTTAGGTGTTGTGGATCTTTTGGCTGTGTGCATCTTGCAATGCAGAGGTCGGGCTTTCTTTCAATACGATTGTATCACCTCGATATATCTATTTAATGAAAAGTCCCTTATCGAAAAAAATGATAACAACTCCAGAACCAATGAACAGGCGCTTCTCTGAAATCCAGATTTTAGGTCGAACCCTTGTATTCACACGTTCATACTCCCACCACCTGAATGCATTTCAGTTGACTATGTGGTGGTGTAGAAAAAAAATTCCGTACAACCTTACTATCTATCGATCGGGTGCTTCACTCACCGTTCACGTCACCTGCGTCTTTCTTAATGAGTAAGATTAAGCGTACGTACATTACTAATTGCGAAGGCAGCCGCCACTATTTTCCCCAGGTGCTAACAACAATGTTAGAGTCGATTCTGTTAGCCTATCGTTTTTGGATGGAGACTGAAAAGAGATATACCCATAAGGAAGGCGATTAAAAAATGAGATCCATGAACACTAGCACTCAGGACATATTTTTATAGAAGAAGCCCATTCAGAATAGGACCGTGGAAATTCACTAGCACCCAGAACATATTTTCTTTAAAGAATCTCACCGAGGGCGAGATGGCGAAAATTCACTCCCGATGAGAGTCGAACCTTGGTCTGCAAGGAAACAAAACTACTCCATCCGTTTCAAAATAGATGACCCAACTTTATACTAGGAAGTATGTCCTTGCCACTACAGCCCAGTTTTCTGTTTTCTGATAAGGAAGAGGATAAAAGCATGGTATGTTTCTTAGATTAATCTAAGTGCTAGTTGGTCATGTGACGGCTATAAAATACTTAAGAGGGCAACTGATTGAGGGGCACTTCTCGGTGGACTTCCTATAGGGCACTCGTGGGTGCTGTGGCTAGGGAGCCAGAGGCTGACAAAACGGTTGTCTCTCATTCCAACGAACATATGGCACCGAAGAATAGTTGCTTGGGTCACCCGGGCGGCCCTCCCGTCGATGCTTCCGGACTATCCACACACCATATCTTGTTGCTGACCTCCTTGGAGTACTTTTATGTTGGCTTGGCCTATCACGCCTTCTGTCGTGTGCCGACTCTTGTCTCGTGTGGCAGCTTATCAAGCGGAATGGGTCTGATGATGGGTTATACCATCTTTCTGGAGATGCTTCACTTGCGGGAAAATTCCTACGGGGTGACGTGGAGGAGAGGGGTGGTTGGAATTTATAGAGAAAAGTATTTGTAGATCTATTTGGTTGGACATTTTCCGTAAATTTAGTATTTTCGCCCAAACATAAGGGAACCTGAGCGAAATAATAGGATGCCCCCAAAATTAGGTGGTGGGGGTGGGGGAGGCGACAATATTTAAGGTACAACAACCATGTTAGGAGATTATGTGGATTTGATAGAGCTCAAGATGGGTAGTTCCACTATTTATAGAGTCAGAGCATCTCCAACAGACGTGTTTAATAAGCGGTGCGCTGAAAAAACCTGCCTATTTGACGTATGAGAGACAAAAAACAACGCTCCAACAGAAGCTGTAAAATAGAGCGCGCATTAAAACGAAGCTGTAACTTTAGCGCACACAGGCTGCAAATTTGGAGCGCCGGCTTGTGCGCGCGGGTTGCTGCATGTGAGGCTGTCAGATTGGGCGCCGTATTTTTGTGCGTCTGGTAAACCTTCCGCGCGCAAAAACACTATTTCGGCGCTGCAAAACTTTTTTTAATGCGTCGCGCTACCGCATGTCTGTTGGAGTTGCTCTTACTAGCTTGCCGAGATGATGTTCCTTTTGCGAAAGAAAGTGGTTTCCAAGGTGTCGTTGTAGAAACTGACTGTGAGGAAGTTGTTAAACTGAGGCAGTCAAGAAATGAAAAGTCAGTGGAAGTTCATATTTTAAGAGAGATGAACTCTGTTCTCGCAAACCTACAGGGATTTGATCTTGTTGTTGCTAGGAGAACTGTTAATACAGCTGCTCATGATGCAGCTAGAGAGGCTGTGATTCAGCGTCCTAGTCAGTGGCGGAGCTAGCAGAAGATCAATGGGGGCGGAACAAAAATCTTCATTGTTTGAGGGTCAAATGCTAAAAAAAATATAAGCCTTCCTAAATAAATTTTCTTCAGGAATTGATCAAAGGCTGGGGGGTGGGGGGCAGCGCCCCCCCCCCCCCACCCCAACATAGCTCCGCCACTGGTCCTAGTGTTTACTAGCGCTGAAAAGCGCGGCGCACGCCGCGCCCGTTGTAATGCCCATTCAAAATTCTCGTGTTGATCTTGTTAAAGGTACGTAATGGAGAGCATGATTGAGTGACAATTTTGCTAGGTTGATTGTAGTTGTGGTTTTTGTTTCTTCTGCAATGCTTTGTATGAAAAGGAAGGATGTTGTACATGTGTACACTGGAGTTCGTTTGTCGGGTAGATTTACTTACAGTAGGTCTGTATGTCTGAAGGCTACAATTTTTGTCCATTTTGGTGTGGAATCATTGGGTACGTGTGTGTTTCTTTTCTTTGCATGTGGAGATGGTCTTGTTGGCTTGTTTTGCGTGTGTGCCTGGTCTTGTTATGTGAACGGTGAAAATAGCACGCTCTATTATTTTAAATTGTGCAGTGTTCCATTTTCTCATGGCTGGTGGGTGACGTGAATTATACTGGAGGCAGCAGTTGTAGTGATGCTTCTCCCTGGTTTCTAGTCACAAGGTGGACAACTGAGGCCATGTTTGGTTCATAAGTCATAGGACTTATTTTAGTCCCAACTTATAAGTCATAAGTCCCTAAAAAGTCACTACATGTTTGGTTCATGGGACTTAACATGTACTAGTAGACCATATTACAACTATAAGTCCCTATAAGTCCCTCCTTGAGAGTCTTATTTGATAAGTCCCAAATGCCCACTTTAAGTCCCTATAAGTCCCTCATGTTTGGTTTAGATGGGACTTATAGGGACTTATTTAAGTCACTAGACCAATAAGTCCCTGGAAACAAACACCCTCTGAATTTGATAAGAATTCGATGCTGAAAAAACTTGCCATGCAATAAATTGCCCTTTTATCTGTTAAGTCCTAAAAGCAATCATCATAAGCCATGGGCCACTATTTTCAACTCTGCTCATCAACTACTAAGAAGAGAGAAGGAGCAATTAAAAACTACTAAAAAGATACTCACACATATTCGCGAGTCCAATTCTGAATTCCTTTAGAAGTTTCAGCAGAACATAAGTTCAGATTTGGTTCATCTAGCAGAGCTGACACCATGATTGGCACGGTAAGAAATACTCAAATCTTTTGATTTCCTGTAATATGGATAAATCCAATTCAAATAACATACATATGGCATTATAGACCATCCTCGTCGTACGTTTCACAATAAGTGAACGGGCAATGTTAAGTAAACTGGGCCACCAACAACTGCCCTTGCTACTTCTCCATTGTTGTGATCTTATAAGCAATGCTCTGTGTGCTTGCAATCTATACATAGCCAAGTTACTTTCTCATTGTACTAACCAATGGCTAAGGCTGCTGCCACATCATTCACCAGGGAAAAGATAGTTGGATAACAGATGGGCTTACTTAACGATGACATAAGAAGTCTGGCAAATGCATTGTTTGCCCAGCGATAAACAGGTACAAATGTACAATCAGATAGTTACATTTCGCTTTTTCTGGTGGTTAGCTATTATTATCTCATAATGGCATTTGCAAAAAAAGGGAAACGAAAACATCAGAAACTCTTCTATAACATCACATAAGTACATAAGAATAGGTTAAACCAATATTATAAAAATATTTAGATCTCCCAGTGGTTGCGATGGACCAAAATACTTAGCAATTTCTTTTGGAGGAATGCATTTTAGGGAGTGTATACGAAGAGTTGTACCGGATCCATTCCTAGTCTGAAGGACGGTTCACTCCAGATACAGATAAATGAATTGTAAGTCTGTAACAACATTTGTTCACAGCATTGCGAGGGCCTTCTTCATATCATGTTCTAGAGCTTCCAGTGCATCATTTTCTAGAAGATGAAAAACAAAGATATCAGTATGTCTCAAGCAAATAATTACACCATATGATGCTACTCATATTATACCCCAAAGAGAGAACATGTTAAGGATAACAACTTGTTGGATCAAATTCATTTTCAATATTGTTCTCTGCTAACTTGCCAAAAATTAATAGCTCTCATGTTCTTACTTGAATGAATTGTAAGCTTGCATTTTCTACACAAAATCGAAGCCGTAGGAGATGCATCATACAATAAGAAAATATACTATGTTTATTGTGGGAGATCATGATAAGGCAATATAAAGATGCAATATCGAGTACTTTGCGATGCCTGAATCAGACATATGAAAGGATTATGGACAATAGAACGCGATGATAAAGTAAAATGAGGTTACTTTACGGCACTGTAACTACATTTTTCACTTTAGTTCAGCTTACTGAGATATCCATGCAAGATATGCTAAGTTATCCCAATAAATCGTATTTAGGAAAAAAGAACTACGCAATTTATCTTATTTACTTCATATTCAACTTGAGTTCAATACAGAACAATCATGTATGTTTGGTGTTAGTGCACTTTCACCCGCTAATGGTAATGGATAACCCATGGGAGGGGGTGCTTTAAACACAAATATTGCCAGCGTGTCTGAACCAATATAAGAAATCAGCTGGAACTCCTAGAATTTGTTACTGAAGAAACCATCTGCAGGCCATTGAAGTTTGCTATGCATTTTCAGAAGACAAGAGTACTATTTCAAATCAATACTATTGTGTGATAATCTGTTTCTCAAGCATCAAAAAAGCAAAACAACCTAGAGACACTTGCTTAATCCAAGAGTAGAACAAACTTTCATAATTTTAAAAATAAAGTTTGCTAAGTCATACACATGGCAGATAATTCACACTTCAAAGGTGGAAATCATTTTTTCTCCAAATCCAATAGCAAACAGTAAAAATACACATAGAAAGTAGCATTTAATTGTAAATTATAGATAGACAATAGTGAATGGATCATGATACTAAAACATGTTTACGGAGGTTAATAAAATACAGATATTTCCAACCAACATGGATGAACTCATCAGTTTCAGTGTAGTCGCTATTCTCACGACCTCGCTTTTCGGTTGAAGCAACCCATTTTCTATTTTGGATAGTTCAACAGTTGCAATTTCGTTAAAGATACTCTAAACACACACTGATGAACAACAATCCTTCGCGAAGCCCAAATATGACTCAGATGAAGAAGCGAACCACGATGATTCCTCGATTTCATCCTTACTTGACACATCAGCAACTCCAAGACATTCTTTAGATTGCTAAGAAGGATGCCTAGCTGCAATAAAGCCATTTGTCTCCATTTAACCTGAAAGTTAAAGCAAAAGATAATTAAATATCTTAAAAGAATAAATAATGCCAGGTGAACCAATTGCTAGATGAGTGTTCGGAAATCAGGAAGATCTACCTTGTTGGACAACAATGTGGCAGGATGGACACCCATCTCAAATTGCATTGCGGGGTCATGAACTGAAAGGCGCCAACACCGATCAAGATGATGTCTCTTCGGCAATAGTTTCCTGGCTCGCCTGAAAATTTGGAAAACACCAATCAAGAAGATATCTCTTCGGTAACAATCTCATGGCTGACCAGAAAATTTGGAAAATCGGCGTCGATCCCATTCAAGCCACTCTTTTATGTGGGAAATTTCTTTGTGATGACAGTTACTGGCTGCAACGCCATAGACCAAATTTTGTGTCTCTGCATCTTCTGCCAAAAATCAATAGATGATTTCCTAATCATGGATAAGTAACTCTGATTCCCCATTCCAAACAGAGAGAAAAGTCAGGGGATGAAGAAATTCATTTGGTCATCTACAGAGGAGTCCATGTGGTCGGGCGTCAGCTTCCGCCATTGCCCGCCGTGTGGCCACGCCTCCGCCATTCCCCCACAGTGTGTCAATCCAGGTTGTGGCCTAGTTGAGAAGCGGCCGATTGGGGATATCGCTGGTTAAGGCGGAGGAACACCCAGGGGAACCCGTGCCATGGACAACGGCGCAACGGAAGCGGAGGAAGACGTGGTGCAGCCGAGTCGCAATCCCGGCTGCAGATCTGTTGTAGTGCGGTTGGAGGAGAAGTGGTCGTGGTAGAGGGAGAGGGGTGTGCTACAGGGGAGTCAGGGGAGAGAACACCACGCTGCTGCCTGACGCTGCTGTTGCCACGCCGCCGCGCTGCCGTCGCTCGTGCCATGGCCAAAGAGAGAGGAGTCTGAGAGAGATAGGAGAGGAGAAAAGCGGATGGAATGGGCGCAGATTGGAGATGGGCTGGGGCCTTCTCGAAGCGTAGCTATGAGCGGCGGAAAAAAGTATTAGCGATGGGCGCTGACCGAGGTCCAGATATTTCGACGGTAAATCTCATGTAGCAGTAAAAAAAAAGTCACCCACAGTCGGCCCTAGTTTTCAAGGAACTCCGAGCAAACTGGTTTAGGGGGGCTGGCCCTGGCCCGGGGCAGAATCGTGCAGCTGGAAGGGGAGGCCGAGGAGGCCGGGGCAGAGGAGCAGGACGCACCAGCCAGACGGGCGGCAGGAGCTCAGCATCAGAGGATCTTTCTGACGAGGACAGGTTGAATGATACCGCAATGACAGAAGCAGGAGACAACCGCAAGCGCACCACGGGAGACATGGCCAAGAAGAGTCAATCCTCAAACTCCCAGGTGCAGGTGGCGCCTGCAGCCCCGCTGAAGACGGGGGAATCAGCCCTCATGCTCTTAGCACCACCGGTGGCGATCAGCCCGAGCTCAAAACAGGATACCAAGCGGGCCAAGAAAATGTCAGATGCCGAGAGTGCTCCAAAACTCTCTTTAGCAACCAAGTTTCAAGACAACATATCGGCGTCCTCCGAGGCGGAGGGTCGCCGGGCGCAATGAATACCCTTAGTTGGAACTGTCGCGGTGTGGGCAATGCCGCGACAGTAAACGAGCTTCGCGAGTTAGCGAAGAAGTTTGCCCACCCTATTCTCTGTATTGTAGAAACTCAGATTGAAAGAGGTAGGGTTGAAGCACTTGCTGGTACTTTAGGATATGATAATGCTTTTGCAATAGATAGTCAAGGGAGGAGTGGAGGCATTGGTATTTTCTGGAACAATCCAATAAAAGTGGAGATTCTGGGTTATTCTGTTTATCATATTGATTGCTCGGTTCTCGATCCTGGTAAAGACCCATGGCGATTGACGTGTGTGTATGGGGAAGCCCAAACCCAGTTAAGACATCAAACTTGGACAGTGCTAAAAAATATAAGTGGTTTGAGTACGTTGCCGTGGCTTTGCATTGGAGATTTTAATGAAGTTTTGCGTCAGGATGAACATGTTGGAGTGGGACAGCGCAGTAATGCTCAGATTCAGGGTTTTCGAGACACCGTTGATGTATGCATGCTAATGGACTTGGGGTACAAAGGTCGTCCTTGGACCTTTGAGAAGAAGGTTGCGGGAGGCACTTTCACCCGTGTCAGGCTTGATAGAGCTCTGGGATCCGCAGAATGGAGTGCTCAGTTCCCGCTGGCTAGCCTGTCCCACTTGACAGCTGCTACTTCGGATCACTGCCCTATCCTTTTGGAGATCAACGAGACCGGTGCGCCTCCAAGATGTAAGGACTTCAGGTATGAGACCATGTGGGAAACTCATGAAAATTGGCAAGATACAATTGTAGAAAAGTGGAGCTCAAATCACCCGGGTAACACGGTAGATGAGATTCGGCGCAAGATGGCGGCACTAGCAACAGATTTATCAAGGTGGAACAATGACACTTTTGGCAGTGTGCGTAAAGAGATACGATCTTTAAAAATCGAACTAGAGCGCCTGAGAGGTGACCCAGCAAGGACGGGACCAACACACGTTGAGATAAAGATTAATGACAAGCTGGTCGAGCTATATCATCGGGAGGAACTGATGTGGCGACAGAGATCTCGGATCGAGTGGCTCGCGTCGGGAGACAAGAACACGCGATTTTTTCATCTTAGAGCCAGCATCAGACGCAAAAAGAATATGGTGAAAGCATTGGCTAACTCGCTAGGCGTGCTCATTGAGGATTCGGGAGAACTCAAAGAGATGGTTAGTGATTTCTACCAGACTTTATACACATCTGAAGGAGTTACTGGACTTGATGAGGTCATGGCTCACGTTCCGGTTAAGGTGACAGCAGGGATGAACGATATTTTATGCGCACCGTATACAAATGAGGAGGTGAAGGTAGCTCTTTTCCAAATGTTTCCGACGAAGGCACCGGGGCCAGATGGTTTTCCAGCTCATTTTTACCAACGACACTGGTCGCTATGTGGAGATGAGATAACGAGGGCAGTGCTCAGAATCGTCAGAGGAGAGGAGAGTGCGGAGAGCATAAACGACACAGTGCTGGTGCTAATACCAAAGGTAACGAACCCAACTCTCCTTTCTCAATTTCGACCCATAAGCTTGTGCAACGTACTCTACAAGATAGCGTCAAAGGTGGTGGCAAACAGACTAAAGCAAATACTTCCTGACATCATATCTGAGGAACAGTCAGCTTTTGTACCAGGCAGGCTCATTACTGACAACATCATATGTGCATATGAGTGTTTGCATTTCATGAAGAGGTCGAGGGCAAAGTGTAACAGCACATGCGCTCTAAAACTTGATATGATGAAAGCCTATGACCGATTGGAATGGCCATACCTGAGGGCTATAATGACCAAGCTGGGATTTGCACAGGCATGGATTGACATAGTGATGAACATGGTATCGTCAGTGTCTTTCTCAGTTCTTTTTAATGGTGAGAAACTTGATCAGTTCCAACCTTCGAGAGGTATTCGACAGGGAGACCCTATCTCCCCTTACTTGTTTTTGATTGCAGCGGAGGGCCTTTCGTGCCTTTTAAAATCCAGTTCTCAGTCATCAGTGCTAGGAGGAATCCAGGTGGCACCAACAGCCCCGGCTGTAAACCACCTTTTGTTTGCAGATGATAGCCTGCTGTTTTTCAAAGCCAATGTTGAGGGAGCGAATGCGGTGTCAAACCTATTGAATGCTTATTGTGGTGCCTCTGGCCAAAGAGTGAATAACGAAAAATCCACAATCTTTTTTAGCAGAGGATGTCCGCAGGCGACACGTGATAGTGTGAAACTTGCTGTTCAAGTCCATAGAGAATCGCTGAGTGACAAATATTTGGGAATGCCAACAGATGTGGGGCACTCGAAGAATGGCACTTTCAAATACCTTCGTGACCGTGTGTGGGACAAGGTTAAGGGTTGGATGGAGAAGCTCTTATCGTCAGCAGGGAAGGAAGTGCTCATAAAATCGGTTGCTCAGGCAATCCCGGTTTACTCCATGGCGTGTTTTAGGCTGCCGAGAGGTCTGTGCGACAACATCACATCCATCATAAGACAGTTCTGGTGGGGTAGCAAGCAAGGCAAACGGAAACCTGCATGGGTATCATGGGAGATCATGACGAGACCAAAATACATGGGAGGTTTGGGATTCCGCGATCTTGAGATTTTTAACCTTGCTTTACTGGCCAGGCAGGCGTGGAGAGTTCTGAATAATCCTAACTCTTTGAGCTCTTTGATCCTGAAAGCAGCATACTTTCCTGATACGGGACTATTGGAGGCCGAACTGGGTTCTCACCCTTCGCAGATATGGCGTGCTATACTTGATGGAAGGGATATCATGAAGCAAGGAATCATCAGAAGAATAGGGACAGGAGAAGACACTATGATCTGGGAGCATAACTGGATCCCAAGGGATGATATGCCGCGGCCCTTAACCTGTCTGGTTCACAATCCCCCAGTCCTAGTGCATGAGCTCATCGATCAAACAACAGCCACTTGGAGAGAGGATCTGGTACGGAGCGTGTTTATACCAATTGATGCAGAGGCCATACTAAAGATTCCGTTATGCACAAGGAGAGTGGATGATTTTTGGGCATGGAGCAAGGAGAAGAGGGGTATTTTCACAGTTCGCTCAGCATATCGCATGGTGCTAAGGACCAAGCTCAGTCGCGAGAATTGGCTATATGGTACTGAGGGCCCTTCCAGCGCCGAGGAAAGTAGCAGCTGGACGTCTCTCTGGAATACCCAGGTTCCGAACAAAATCCGTGTCTTCCTATGGCGATTGGCAAGGGAGTCTATACCTACATACAATATACTACACCACCGCAATATGGCTTCGTCGCCGGCGTGCCAGGTCTGTGGGGCAGCGGACTCTTGGAGACATGCCTTGCTCGATTGTGTTATGGCGCGGAGCGTATGGGCCCTGGCCCCTGAACACTTGGTTGGCCAAATGAGCTCCTGTGCTAGCCCAGGCGCAAAAGCGTGGTTGTTCTCCATGAAAGACTCTTTATCACATGTGGAGTTCACTAGGCTGGGTGTCACTTTATGGGCAATTTGGAGTTCCAGGAGGAAGCTGATTCATGAGGGGCTGCACCAAACACCTCATGCGACGAACGCTTTCGTCGTATCCTTCATCAACGATCTCCAGGTTTTAGCGAGACCACCAGGCGAGCCTAAGGTGGCTCAACCACGGCCGAACAGATGGATACCACCTCAAGGGGGGACCTGCAAAATTAATGTTGATGCTGCACTCATGAGGTCCAGACCTGTGGGGTCAGTTGCAGCGGTCTGCAGAGATCGGCATGGAGGTTTTTTGGGAGCATCCACGATTACTTTCAATGGCATCGATGACGCTGCGACGCTAGAAGCTTTGGCTGTCCGGGAATCTCTATCACTGGCGGAGGATCTCTATGAAAATAGGATATCAGTGGCCTCAGATTGCAAAGTGGTCATTGATGACATTCAGCATAACAGTGCAACAGTTTATGGAGCTATCATTAGGGAGATTGTCGATCGTTCGAAACATTTTGTTAATTGTTTCTTTAGTCATGAATTTAGGAGCTCGAATGTCGAGGCTCACAAGCTAGCGAAACATGCACTCTCACTGGGTGTTGGCCGCCGTGTGTGGTTAGGCAACCCAGGTGACTTATCTTTCGTCCCTGTAAACATTGTGACGAGTTAAATAAAGTTTCGCGAGTTTGTCTCAAAAAAAAAAGTAAAAAAAAAGTCAAAAAATAAGAAAAATCAAACCCTTCCCTCTTTAGTATTGTTACTTATATCTTTAGTTTTAAAATGTGTAGTTGTGCAGTTGCCTTTCTACAGTTTCAGTATAACTTTGGATTGCCATTGGATGATGCGTAATTTGGTCGACGGAATAAAGCAACGTCTCGGAGTTGATGGCATCGTGTCTCTGTTGATCCCTCATATCAACAGCGTTAGGATTCATGGATGGTGTTGGCGAGGCGGCGGCGGCGACTACATCAGGTGTGTCTCTCCTTCTGCTCTGTCCCGTTGCTGTGGCGTTGTCTCCGACGTCATAGTGAAGCAGGGAGGTTTTGTCGTTCAAGAGTACGCGCAGGTGGTTGTCTACGCAAGTGACAGCTGGAAGATGGAGTATCTTGTGTTGGCCCTGTGGTCGAAGGCGGACGGTTCTGGTTTCCTTCTCCGACGTCGTCGTCATGTGAGGGTGTCAGTTCTGAAGTTCGATGACGTGTCCAGGGACATGTTGCGCCGGTCTGATTTTTTCAACGGCTATGGTTTTGCTTTTGACAAACTACTTTGAAGGTCCGTAAAGCTGTTGATCAGCGATGGAGCCGCGTCGATGTTGGGCGAAGAGGTGATCTCTCTTTTTACCTTTTGGTGGCCGCTTCGATGGAGTCGAAGGAAAGAGACAGGCGTTAGTATTTTGCATAGGATTTTCTTATCTTTTCAGTCATGTATGATCGGTGCTTACGTGCATTGTAACTTGATCTTTATTCTATATAAATAAGATATGTATTAATATGAAAAAAAAAGCAACGGATAGACACCAAAACTGTTCATTCAATATTGATTTAAAATTCCAGAGTTTTTACGCTATCTGTGCCTACAATTGGAGAACGGACAGTTCAATATCTACACGCGCTGCTCGATCACTTCCCGGAGCGCATGTCTCGACGCCGCCACGTCCCTCCCGGCGACGAACGGGTGGGCAAGGAGCTCCGCGACAGACGCCCGCTTCCGGTGGTCCTTCTGCAGGCAGGCGGCCACGAAACCCCGGAGCTCCGGCGAGGCCGCGCCGTCGGGAAGTGCCGGCAGCTCGCCGAAGCAGACGGCGCACATGAGCGCCGCCCAGCTCGGCTCCTGCCCGGCGGGGAGCAGCGGGTACCGCCCCATGAGAAGCTCCAGGACAGTTACCCCCAGGCCCCACACGTCGGCGGCGTAGGGGTCGACGGGGCCCTCCACGTCGCCGTCGCCCTGCAACGTCCGCTCCGTGTCGAATCGCTCGGGGCTCATGTACGCGGCGGTGCCCTCGTAGGCCGCGCGGTACTTGCCGGCCCGGGAGACGACCTCGGCGATGCCGAAGTCGCCGATCTTGACCTGCCCGGCCCTGTTGACCAGGAGGTTCGCAGGCTTGATGTCCCGGTGGACGACGCGGCGTGCGCGAAGGTACGCCAGGCCGGACAGCGCCTGCGCCGCCACCTCGGCCAGCGCCGCCTCCGGGAAGCCTCCCTGGCCGGCGCGGACCAGCGAGTCGAGCGAACCGCCGTCCATCAGCTCGAGGAGCAAGGCGGAGTCGCCGGACGCCGTCGGGAGGACCGAGTGGCACCGGACGATGTGCGGCGAGTCGACGCGGCGCACAACATCCACCTCGTCGTCCGCGCCTGGATGGCCGCGGTGAATGATCTTGAGCGCGTACAGCGCCGACGTGCGGCGGTGCGAGACCTTGTGGACGGTGCCACCGTTCCCGCGCCCAAGGACGGAGAGCTTGTCGAAATCGAAGTCGCTCAGGCGGAACTCGCCGTCCGGCCGAGCCGCCGAGGTGGACGGCGTCGGCGCAGCGACCGGCGCCGGAGCCGGGCACCGGAAGGCCCACGTGGGGGCGTCGAGCGTCAGGTGAAGCTGCGGCAGCCGTCTTTCTCTGGCAGCCGCCATTGGAATGACCGCCTTGCACGTCTGAGCTCTTAAGGTCGAATTTGCAAGCAGCCGACTGATGATTTTGGATTGAGCCTTCGAATTCAGATTTTTCTTTTCGAGCGAATGAGGAAATGGATGGTTCGTGATGTTGGAATTCAGGTTGCTTTATACTGCTTGTGGCGGCGGCGGCTGAGATTGTGACGAGCAACGGCCGTCCTTTTTAAATCTTTCCCTGGAAAGCAATGTAAAATGGCAATTCTTAATAATTAGTTTAGCCGACTACCTTATGCAAGATGTGGATATGCATGGAATTTGTGTCTCTACTATTTTAGGAGATTGGTGGATATACTCAGGCTGTCTTGAGACCTACATGTTGAAATTGACAGCATCTCAAGAACATGGAGAATGATAATTTCAGAACAACAACAACAACAACACATGAAGAAAGGGGCTATCTTTGGGAAATTTCAGTATTTTAGGTATTTTTGATATATAAAGTTTAGTATGGTATAATAGAAATTAGTCTGAGCTCCTACTCAGGGTATTTGAGATTTTTTTTATATAAGAACCGGGAGAAACATATTTTTTGTTTATACAGACCTTATTAACACAAAGCCCGTATTTCGTTCGAAACATATTTGTACAACAAAAGAGCCGATTGTAAGATCAGACATGTCCCCGGTTACCGCCAAATGGGTTTGCGGTCTACGTGGTTTTTGGAGTTTTTACAGCCCTTATCGATGTCTTTTTCTTCGAGGAGGCCATTTGCATCACAATTCATGGCCCTGATGTCTCCTCGTCTGTATTGATGACTTTCTGCGAGATGCTTCTACAAGCTCCTGCATTTTAGAAAGTTTGCTCTATCAAGGCGGATGCACAGAAGCGGCATTTAGGTATGTCCACGGCGCCGTCGGTGCATGCAAGAGGAAGAAGACTTTGGCACCCCAAAGATTTTGAATGTAGTATTTCTATTTATTTATTTTTGTAAGGGTGTGTTTTGTAAGTACATGCAGTAACTAAAGATAAAAGGAACGGTGAAGAAAGGCATTGCTCCATGTCAGGAAATCGAACTTGGGCCATTGGATGCAGCTTGGACGCCCCAGATCAGAAGATGCCCTTTCACCGCTGTGGTTTGAAATTGCACGGTGCTTGTTTAACTGAAGAAAGAGCTGCAGTTCTGAATAGAGGTTCAGAGGAAGAAGATTCCTAGATGCAATTCGCAATCTAAAAGTCACAATGCACTCCGATGTGCTAATGTGCGTGTTCCGAACAAGTACGGTCGGTCATTAGAAATTACTACTACGCATATGATGTTTTTTGTCCGACCTTTTGTACGGCATGGAATCCATGGGTCTCCTGCATTTTGCTTCAGGGTGTGAATTGTTCGATCTTCACCGTCATAAAAAATCGTTCTTAGTTACTCTCTCTGTCCTAAAATAAATGTCTCAAGCTTAATACAAATTTATCGTAAAGTTAGTATAAAGTTGAGACACTTATTTTAGAATGAAGAGAGTATTTCACAGTATGGCTAGTCTAAACGGTTATCCACTCCATCAAGATAATATCTTGGGAAAGTGACCCACTATAGATTAATAATGAACAAAAATCTGATTCGTTATCAAACCAACACACTCAAGGTTTGGGAGGACCGCCGTCGCTAACGAACACTGGCATTTTTAATCTTTGGTGACGTGGAACTGTTGATTCTTGATTTATAAACAGAGCGTAGCACAAATTATAGACGTTACACAGGAGATACTTTCTTTTGCTTTTTCAGGGAAATTCAGGAGATATTATCTAGAAGAAGATAGAGAGACTCCTTGAGTGAGAGAGGGAACATAATATGAAGAAAAATCCAACCGCAAAAAAAAAAATATGAAGAAAAATATGAGACTGAAGACAGAGAGGCCCGTGTTGGTGGACTATTCAGTCAGCAGATCGTATCCACTTCAGCACAACCTTGAAGAAGGAACGACCGTCGCCTCGCTTAGTTTAGCACACGCTGCACACCATTTTGGCCCCGATATATTTAGTTGGGTTCGAGTCAGGTCATGGTTTGGTTTCGATCTTGTTTGTTTAACAATCATAGTTTGATTGTCTCGCGTTTTTCCATTTGTAAGTAGTGTCAAAAACGCTTTTATATTATGGGATGGAGGGAGTACAAAGTTTACCAGGAGCACCCATAGCTCAGCAAATGTATCCATTATCCTTGTGGGAATTTTGAAGGATTTGAACTATACATTACTGAGGAACCCTCGCAAACGCCCCCTTTAAGTTCTTGCATTAGTTCGAGAAATGAAAAAGAAAGAGGATTGTTGTTATAATCAGCAAGGCCAAAATGCATTATTATTTTTCGAAATGGAGGCAAAAGTTTTGCCTCATCTCATTAATAAAGCAGAAGAGAGTTGCCCGGTTAATAAATGGAAAACCGAGCGAAAACCGTCACAAACCGCTGAGCGGCACACTCATAATACCACACACACCTCACATAAAGGGTCTCGTCAACATCACACACCGGTGTCATCGTCATCACTTTTCCCCAACAGGCGTCATCGCCCTCCCGAATCTCTGAGCAAGCGACTCCGACTTCTCCGAAGACAGATGTTGACCCAAATGCATTGAGCGTTGCAGTATCTGTACGTGCATTGTGTTGGTAATTCCTGGCATCAACTCGGTGCATAATAATATTGTTTTTCCTCTCGTGTCTTGGCGGCTGAAACCCTAGCCACCGCCAGGGGGGCAATCTTCTAGCGCCATCCTCCGGCGGCTCCCCTCCGCTGGCGACCTCGGTCGTCGGTGGTGAGGGGGGTCGCCGGATCCACGCGCATGGATCGCTTTTACTCTTTCGTAGTCTAGTTTTTAGGTTGTTTATCGTCTTGGCTCCGGCGACGACGATGACAGCGCTGAATAAAGATTCTTCGGATCCATCCCTGACGAGGCCATCGGTCCTATGGTTGGGGATGAATTTGGAAATCAGTATGTTCAAGCAAGTATGGTGTGGCGGCGGCGACATCCTCGCGGTGGACCTGTGTCCTCGGGCTCCGCCGTTGCGACGATGTTTGCTCCAGCGTCGGCGCGCAGCTTGGGAGGTAGTCCAGGAGCGGATGCATATTGTGGCCTGCATCCACGACATCTGGAAGACGAAACATGTGCTGGGTTCGTGGTTCGTGGATGGCAGGTATGGTTTCCTCCTTCGGCGTCTTAGTCGTGGTGGGGTGCCAGATCTGGAGTTCGATTGCGTGTCCGGGGTGTTGCTCCGGTCTGATTCGTTCAACGGCAAGGGCTTTACTTTTGGTGAGCCACCTTGGAGGTCCGCAAAGCTGCATATCAGCGATGGAGCCGCGTCGAGCTCGGGTGAGGAGGTGACCCGTCATTCTTTTCTTCGGTGGCTGCTTTGGTGGTGCTGGAGGCAGGTGACGGGCGTTGGTGTCAAACTCAGAGATGTTTTGCTATCTTTTCTGTTTTGTCATGTCGGTCCTTACGTGACTTGTATTTTGATCTTTATAATATGAATGAGATACGTATTATCATGAAAAAAAAACTCGCTGCATAATCCGGCGCATCATTCAAAAAAGACGCCACAAAAAGAAAGAAAGAAACAAGGCTACACTTGGTATCGCAAGTATACTATTTGACGGCTGGTTGTTCGTTAACTGAATATGCACTCTCTGTCAGAGAAGTTAACTGTCGGTGTCATTACGTACTAGCTTGTTTTCTTGAAGATGTCATTACGTACTAGCTTACGTGAAATCGATCGATTAACGTCTAATCCCTTGGGGACTTGCAGCGACGGCTTTGTCACTACCGGTCGACGGCGACATTGCTGATAGAACCTAGCCAAGAGTACTGAGTAGAAGTCAGTAGTACTTGCACGCACACTGTCGCCATCGACTACCCATGCGTAACAATGTAATCAACCTGGGTTTTGCCTCACAAATCTGGAAGTTTAGTGCCGTATGTTCATCACACATTTTTTTTTTTTTTTTTTGAAATGGAGGTGTACCCCCGGCCTCTGCATCATGAAGATGCATGCAGCCATATTATTAATAAGTTAAAAAAAGGTCAATCCAGAAAAAGGTCTTACAGCTCGCAAACGGAGCAAAAAAAAGGTGAGGAAAACCAAAATACATCAAGTCTCAAGCAACCGGAGATATAAAGAATATAGGATGGATCCTCTAGACTCCTATCCTATTATGTAATCGCCATCCAAACCGGTTGAATATAGCCCGAGCGACCATCTCCCATCGGTTGCACCCAGTAACCAAAGGCTCCCTGGAGTCCATAGGAGTGAGTAAGGACCACGTACGGATCCAAGCTGTAGCCCTGAAGATAACCTGCAAGAAATTTAAATTATGTTGTCTGTTAAAGATCATATCGTTTCTGCAGTTCCATATAGCCCATAAAAGCGCACATATTCCAATCCGAATACGAGCTGCGGTAATCTGATCAGCCCCAGCCAACCACGTCCCAAACAATGACGCAATATCAGCCGGAGGTTGAATGTTAAAAGCTATATGAATTGTCCTCCACAATAATTTCGCCAAAGGACATTCAAGAAAGAGGTGTTGTATTGTTTCATCATGACCACAGAAACAGCACCACGAGCTTCCCACCCATCTTCTTTTGATTAAGTTATCCTTAGTAAGTATCACTTTTTTGTGAACAAACCACATAAAGATTTTAATCCGCAAAGGAACCTTAAGCTTCCAGATGTGCAAAGACCTTGGGATTGGGCCAAAATTAATCAAGTCTAAATAAAAAGATTTCACCGTAAAAATCCCATTTTTAGTAAGCTTCCAGTGTATCGTGTCTGGTTGGTCAGAGAGTTGAACGTCCATCAATCTCCGAACCAAGTGTAACCATGCATCCCATCTATGACCAACAAGCGTACGTCGAAACTGGATGTTGAGGGGGGTAGTTTGCATAACTGTGCCCACGTAAGCCTCCTTTCGTTGCACAATGTTATAAAGTGATGGATATTGGACTGCCAAGGGCGTGTCGACTAACCACGTATCTTCCCAGAATCTCGTGGACAGACCATTGCCTACCAAGAATTTGACCCTATGAAAAAACAAATCCCTCGTTCTCATAAGGCCCTTCCAGAATGGTGAGTCCGTTGGTCTCATGGTTACTTGGGCTAATGTTTTAGATTGTAAGTATTTATTGCGCAAAATTTGAGACCACATACTCTCCGGTTCGGTCTCTAGCCTGTACAACCATTTGCACATAAGGCATTTATTCTTGATTTCTAGGTTCTCAATACCAAGACCTCCTTGCTCTTTGGGTCGACAAATAATATCCCATCGCGCAAGACGGTATTTTCTTTTGACCTCATCAGACTGCCAAAAGAAGCGAGACCTAAAAAAATCAAGGCGCTTTCTGACACCTATCGGAATTTCGAAGAACGAAAGTAGGAACATCGGCATACTCGTCAAGACCGAATTAATCAAGACTAGACGACCTCCATATGACATAAGCTTTCCTTTCCAGCAGCTAAGTTTTTTTTCAATTCGTTCTTCAATGCATTTCCACTCTTTATTGGATAATTTACGGTGATGAATCGGTATGCCCAAGTAATTAAACGGTAACACACCTAACTCACATCCGAACAATTGTCTATATTTGTGTTCCTCGTCTTTAGCCTTCCCAAAACAGAACAACTCGCTCTTATGGAAGTTTATTTTTAAACCAGACAACTGTTCGAAGAGACACAAAATGAGTTTCATGTTACGTGCCTTAGCCAAATCATATTCCATAAAAAGGACAGTGTCATCAGCATATTGTAGGATGGATACCCCTCCATCGACTAGGTGAGGAACTAATCCATCTACATGTCCGCGTTGCTTGGCCCTGCTTATAAGTATGGCTAACATGTCAGCCACAATATTGAACAGGAGAGGAGACATGGAATCTCCTTGTCTCAACCCCTTATGAGTCTGAAAATAATGACCAATGTCATCATTCACCTTGACTCCGACACTGCCCTTTTGTACTTGGGTGTCTACTTGGTTTCTCCAACGTTCACTAAAACCCTTCATGCGCATTGCCTGTTGTAGGAATGGCCATTTGACTTTATCATAAGCCTTTTCGAAATCCACTTTGAAGATAACCCCATCTAGTTTCTTCGAATGAATCTCGTGAAGTGTTTCATGTAGTACGACGACTCCTTCCATAATGTGTCGTCCGGGCATGAAAGCAGTTTGACTTGGTTGGACTACACTATGGGCTACTTGTGTTAAGCGATTGGTTCCGACCTTAGTGAAAATTTTGAAGCTCACATTCAACAGACATATGGGCCTAAATTGTTCAATCCGAATTGCCTCCTCTTTCTTTGGGAGCAATGTTATCGTACCGAAATTTAGGTGGAACAACTCTAAATGGCCGTTAAAAAAATCTTGAAACATAGGCATAAGGTCATCCTTTATAATATGCCAACATTTCTTATAAAATTCAGCAGGGAACCCATCTGGCCCCGGTGCTTTATTTGATTTCATTTGTGAAATGGCCTGAAGGATCTCTTTCTCAGTAAACGGTGCAGAAAGAACATCATTCTCCGCTGCGTGTAATTGGGGAATATCCTCAAGCACCGATTCATTTAAGGTTACAGTATTGGCAGTAGGTGGTCCAAAAAGTTGTTTATAATAGTTTGAGATATGCTTTCAAATTTTCATGCCCCACTATTGTCCCCTCATCCTGTTCAAGTTGGATAATTTTCTTCTTCCTATGTTTGCCATTTGCAATCATATGAAAGAATTGTGTATTATCATCCCCTTGAACCACCTTGAGTGTCTTAGCACGTAACGCCCACTTGAGCTCCTCCTCCCTCAGGAGCACTCGTAGACCTTGCTCAGCCTCGGACTTAGTCCTTTGCTCATCAACCGAGAGAAGAGTCTGTTCGGCCTTTAAGTCTAGTGTCTCAATTAACTGAGTAAGACGCTCTTTTTCCTGTTTATAAATACCACTCTCATTCTTTGCCCAACCTCTCAAAAACTGCTGAAGATGTCTAATCTTGTTCTGCCATCTATCAACATGTGACTTACCGCTCACCGGTTTCGTCCATTCACGTCTGATGATGTCGAGAAAACCTTCTCTCTCGAACCAACTTTGTTCAAAAGAAAAATAATTTTTATTTGCCACATGAGTAGCAACACCCGAGTCTAGAAGAAGTGGTGTATGGTCCGATATCGCTCTCTGCATCGCGTGAACCGACACTAGAGGATATTTTTGTTCCCATTCCACACTAGCGAGAACTCTATCTAGCTTTTCATAGGTGGGAATAGGTAACGAATTGGCCCATGTAAATTGACGACCAGTGAGTTCAATTTCTCTCAAATTGAGACTCTCAATAATCATGTTAAACATCATCGACCAGCGACTATCAAAATTATCATTATTCTTTTCCTCTCTTCTCCTAATAATGTTGAAATCCCCTCCCACAAGCATGGGGAAATTTTCATCACCACAGATTCTTACTAAGTCGGCCAGGAAGTCCGGTTTGAATTCGGGTTGTGCTGCCCCGTAGACAGCAACAAGTGACCATCGAAACCCATCTAGTTTTGATTTCACCCTAAATTTCACCGAAAAGTCCCCCTGGACCACATTAAGCACTTGAAGCGTATCGCACCGTACACCTAGTAAAATCCCTCCGGATCTTCCTCTAGGTGGTAAGATATGCCAATCAAAGTCAATCCCATTGGAAAGAGTGTGCAAGAACTGTGATGTAAAGTTATCGCGTCCCGTCTCCAAAAGTGCTATAAAATCTAAATGTTGTTCTAACGTTGTATCTGAAAGAAACCTTTGTTTAGCCAAGTCAGCTAGACCTCTGCTATTCCAGAAAAGTCCTTTCATAATTCATCATGGAATTTTTTCTTTAGCTTAATACGATTACTCCTCCTAATTGCCGAAGTGGGATAAATTTTCCTCTTCCAGGTTTTTTTAGGCCCCTCCTCATGCCCCTGTGAGGAATTAGGACCATCAGTTATGGAGCGTATCCCCCCCGTCAAGAGAGGTTCTATCATCTCCTCATTCTCTGGCATCTCCTCATCATCGGCCTCTATCTGAGGTAAAAGGTTATCGCAAATGTTTTCGAGGGCAGCCATCCCTAACTTAGTGATATCATTATCATCCATAGGTTTGAGTGATGCAAGGTTATGGAGAATTTCGGAAGCTCTCTCCGCTTCCATGTCTAAAAGGTCATTAACGGATTTAGCTACCTCACTTTCGTTTGAGCCCAAAGATATCCCAAGGTCATGTGCTTTATCAACTATTTCATTTTCAGTAAAATGCATGATTGAACAACTTTTATCAATGCATATGCATGGGAAGCAATGGAGAAATTGCTGCATGAGCCTTGGACCGACCGTAATTAGCAAGTGAGATAGCGCGCAGGAAAGATTTCACCGGATATATACTTGAACGTACTTTCCTCTGCATGTACAACAAAATTATCATATCATAACATCAAGACATATACTTACTTAGTACTCACGCTCACGCGTGTTATCTCCCTAGCTATAGTACTGCAGCTGCTTGTCAAAACCTAGGCTGGTTATATCATGAAACCGACATGTCGCCGGGATGTACCATAGAGTACGTACGTACTCATTCCGTACGGAATTACTTGTCTCGAAAATGGATGTATCGTAATTACAGCTATAAGAGGCAACCTAGCTATCAGCCGTGAAACGATGCACACAATGTAGGGATGGAGAGGCTCTCGTGTGATTCGTTTGAGGGTTGGTTAATTTACTTGTGGACGGTGGTATCTTCCCAGATTCCTAGGAGTGTTGCAGTCTCAGCCGACGATTCTTCCCGGAACATTCTTGGCCTCAAGGTTCGAAGAAATGCATGGTACACACGATCTCAAATTTATATTTCTCTCAAATATACATTGATTCTCTTATACTCTCTCTATCCGGAATTACTTGCCGCTCAAATGGATGTATATCTACCCCTCAATGATAGATGCATCCATTTGATCGACAAATAATTCCGGGTGGAGGAAGTATAAGATAAGATGCATTGTTTAATATTGAGGAATATATTACACAGAGAACATGAATTTAAAGACATTATAACCGAGCACTTTTCCAGCCCTCTCACGCATCCTCACCCGTGAGCCGTCAGATTTTGTGTTTGGGACGTCCATGGCCGTCCAATCTTAGTTCAGATCGCGAACTGGGCCCAATGTCCTAATGGGCTGTTACTCCGGTAGCTTTTTTGGAAGCCTGTGATTAATCCGGGTCCGTGGGGCTGTACCGTCGACCCGTTAAACTTATTTTGGGCGAGGCCCCCAGAAAGAACAAAAAATCGTTCGCTTGCTACCCTACTTTTCTCATCTCTCACGACCTTGGCGAAGCGCCGCCGCCGCCCCCACTCTGCTCTCCTCATCCCCGTCGCCGCATCCCCTCTCATCTCCTTGGAGGTAGTGATTTGGCCGCGACGGCGACGACGCGGAGGACGGGTCGTAGTGCGGTGGCCAGACAGACTTATCCCCTCTTTCCCCCATCGCCCAGGACGAGCTGGAGGGGCGAGATCCCCGGTCGGGAAGGAGAAATGGCGTGAGCAGCTATGTATAAAGAGCAGGTATAATCCAACTCATCTTGCAGCGACCGAGCGGCGCTGGAGGAGCAGGCAGAACCCTAGCCGGTGAAAAATGCCATGGCTTCGTGTGGGAAAGAGTCGGGCAGGCACATGGGTGTTCATGTTGGTGGCTAGCGCTACAGCCTCGCCGTGTGGTTTCGTACGCAGCAGAGATGTGGCGACCTTCCGCTTCACCTGTAAGTACTTCTATTCTTGGTATAAAATTGTAGTAGCACTCACGAATTATAGAATTTGGCTACGCTCATGCCGACCATTCTTGATAAGTTCAGTTGGTGTTTTGGCGCTATAAGGAATGATGGTTTAATTGGGAACAAAGGTGTAGCTGTACACGTCTACATGAGCAGCAATGCGAGGAGCGGTATCGGGTGCAGATCGATGAACTGCTGAAATGATGTGGAAAGGTACATATTACTAAGTGCTGCAATATTCTGAGCATTTATGCATGAATTCAAACCGACTCTTGAACCAAGTAGTTTGTAAAACTAGTCCTTATCATGGTAATTAATGTGTAATTGCAATTTCATGGACTTTTCTTTCTGGTGCATGTAGTGCTATAAGGAACAATTTTCTTGGTTTCACTAACAAGCACATAAGGCGGTAAGCCTCGGGTATATCAAATATGATTTTGGTTTATTTCTTTATGAACACCCCTTAATTCACCTAGGATTTGTATTCACACTTCTGAAAGCAAGGTTGCGTAGTTGATCTTAATATATGGTCATATCTTATGGCCTTTATCACAAACACAGTCCTAATTATATTATGTAACTCAACATTTCTATTGACAATTAGTTTTGGTTATATTGCACAACTGCATTAAGCGCATTAGTTACCATTTATTCATTCTACAGATTGTACGTCCGTCATTGTTGGTTCTTTCACTCCTGGCCTCCTCCATTACCAGCGACGGACACGATGATAGATATTTTTTTTTCGAAACGGAGGCAAAAGATTTGCCTCATCTATTAAATAAGAGGAGAATAGAGTTTGTTACAGGGTGCCACTTTTACACGGCATGAGGGATTACTCACGCAAGATAATGTTCCCTAATTTTTTTGCTCCGGCAGTGATCCAAAGGTTTGCCTCGCAGGAGATGTTGTTTAACAGTATTGGTGGTGGAGCACTCTTGTTCCTGAAAACGCGGGCATTCCGCTCGTTCCAAATGGTCCATGACACGAGCATGATTAGAGAGGCCATGGCCTTCCTATTGGGGACTCCGGCGTCGGTCCTATTTGTCCACCAGTCCTTGACCGAACTCTCAAGTTGCCACATAGAGGTGTCCAGATGGTGAAGTCCGAATTTTGCAATGACCAGGTTCCATAGCCTAATAGTGAAGCGGCATTTGAAGAAAAGATGCGGTCCAGTTTCTTGCTCTCGCTTGCAGAGGGTGCAAAGACCACAATTTGGCCATCCACGTTTTTGTAGTCTACCCGCAGTCCAAATTATGTCTTGTATGGCCAACCAAGCGAAGAATTTAGCCTTTGGTGGCGCCCAATTTTTCCAAACCATTTGGTCCATGGGAGAAAGAACCAAGCCAAGGAATTGGGCCTTGTAGGCGGAGGCTGCAGTGTATTGCCCGCTTGTCGTATGCTTCCACACAATAGTATCTTCAAGGAGTTCATCTAGATGCACTTCATTCACAAGTGCCCAAAGGGTGAAGAATTGTCGGATGTGCTCAACGGAGACAACCGTGGAGGTGTTGATCTTGAGGATCCATGCATTATTTTGTAAAGCCTCCCGCACCTTCCAATTCTTCCTAGAGGAGGCCGCAAAGACGAGCGGGGCAACATCCATCGGCTTGCACCCATGGAGCCAGGGAGAATCCCAAAAAGGCGTTTTAGCGCCGTTCCCCAAGGTGATGGACGTGGACGCATAGAAGAAGTCCAAGTCCTCCTCATCACATGGATTTCCCAAGCCCACCCACAGCTTTTGTGGGGCCATCCATTCAAACCATGGCCATCTCAAACGTAAGGCCCGCGCAAATTTATCGGTGTTGAGGACCCCTAGGCCGCCATATTCGCACGGGCGGCAAACCGTTTCCCAGTTTACCTTGCACTTGGCGCCCGTCGTCTTATCTGATCCCGACCAAAGGAAAGCACGCTCAAGTTTGTTGATGTTGTGCAGAATGCCCGGCGGTATGACCAATGATGTGATGAAATAGACTGCTTGCGAGGTGGCGACGGACTTAACAAGAGTCGTGCGTCCAATGGTGGTGATGTTTTGCCCCTCATAGGTGACCAACCTGGCCGCAATCTTGTCCTCAAGAAATTGCCAGTCCACCTTTTTTAGCTGCCAGATGGACAAAGGAAGACCCAAGTATCTTATGGGGAAGGACGCCCTGCTAGCCGGCAATCCTTGCAGAATATGCTCCAGGTTTAGGTGATTGCATCGAATGGGCACAACCGAGCTCTTGTTAAAATTGGTGCATAACCCGGTGACCTCCCCGAATCCGCGCAAAATGGCTGAGAGGTTGTCAATATCTTTTTTGATTGGAGCCACGAAAACAGCCGCGTCGTCTGCATAGAGTGAAGTTCGCACCATGATCCCTCGCCCACGAATTTTGTGGAGAAGCCCTTTTTGGGTTGCCAACTCCAGAAGTTGTTGTAGTGTGTCAATTGCAATGACAAAAAGGAGCGGGGAAAGGGGGTCCCCCTGCCGAAGGCCCCTACCATGCTTGATGGGGTTGCCAGCCACTCCATTCAACAGAATCCTAGAAGATGATGTGCAAAGGAGAGCCGAGATCCAATCCCGAAACTTGGGGGGAAACCCTCTCCGCTGTGTGACGACCCCGGCCCGACCGTGCACTAATCATACACGCAAATGCACACGATCAAGCCTA
This sequence comes from Secale cereale, assembly GCA_902687465.1. Lineage (NCBI taxonomy): Eukaryota > Viridiplantae > Streptophyta > Magnoliopsida > Poales > Poaceae > Secale > Secale cereale. The sequence goes on from LR738712.1 coordinate 33,529,087, forward strand.
AGGACTCACGTGAAGGAATCACAACACAACTCTAAAACATAAATAAATACATACAAGTTATATATTACAAGCCAGGGGCCTCGAGGGCTCGAATACATAACAAGTGTCATACACAAGGTTAGCGGAAGCGTTAGGTATCTGGGTACAGATACAACACAGTACTGAAATAGGCCTGTTACACAGGCGGGGCAAAAGAAAAGCTACGATCGAAAAGGCGCAGGCCTCCTGCCTGGGACCTCCGATCATACTCCTGGTCGTCGTCCGCCGGCTCCTCGTAGAAGTACTCGCCGGCCGGGTAGTAGTAGTAGCCAGCCTCGGGCTGGTAGTAGTAGTCGTCAACGGGGGCTGCAGGCACCATGGCTCCGTCGGCTGGTTTGTCATGCGGGTAGGACAAAAGAGGAAGCAAAGCAACCGTGAGTACTCATCCAAAGTACTCAGCAAGACTTACATCAGATCTATACTAAGCAATGCATCATTTTCAAAGGAGGCTTTATGTGGGTGGACTAGACTGCAGATAGCCAGAGTAGAGAGGGAAATAGCCTAGTCCTGACGAAGACTAGCATCTTCAGGGTCTTGCAGCATTAGAAGGGTGCAGATTAGTACATCATAAAGTAAAGTGTTCATAGTAATATCAACCTCGGCCGGGGATCCTTCCTCGACTCCCTGCGAGAAAGCAATCCCAGAGCCCTACCTCATAACTCAAGTCACCAGTTCTAGTTGTACCGAAGTGGATACAACTCCGAGTGTCCGTTACCGTAGGACAGGCTATCGATAGATGTTTTCTTCCCTGCAGGGGTGCACCAACTTACCCACCACGCTCGCTTAACTCCGGCCGGACACACTGGCTGGGTCCTGCCCGGCCTCGGCTAAACAACACGACGCAACCCGACCGGAAACCGCCAGAGAGGATCGAGCACGCCGGACTAAGCCTATGCCCCCGGGGGTCATGGTCCATCGCCCCGGACGCTCCTGCACGTTGCGAGGCCGTTCGGTAGCAGACCTAGCAACCCCTTATACAAGTACGCAGTTGCATTCTGGGTCCAATCCGAACGGGCCGCTCAATCGCTGACGTCGTGACGACTCCGGCTGATGTATACGACGCAGAGCACCCACTCACACCCACGTGGTGGTTAGTGCTATCGGACCCGAAGGCCCCTCGGATCAAATATCCAAATCGCTTAGTGGATTGGGAGCGCGCGGTAACGAGCGTTGCCACCACACCGGTGGCCCCGACGTCCCGTCTCGAAGACTTGTGACAAGGACCTTACAGGACCGGCCACGCTTCGTAGTTATCTCGCGGGTACCCTCACTGGTCACCCGACTCCACAGCTCACGCCTCGAAGGCACTCGCGGGTACCCCTCAGGGTCAACCCGTCTCTATCCAACATGTGTAGTAGTATCTATAGAGTGTCTTCAGACGCACGATACCTCTGGCCGCACGCCTTTGTTCCTGGCGACGTCCGGCCTCGGGGATCGACACGTCTTTAAACACGGTACGGTAAACCAGGGCATCCGTGTGGTTTCCATGCCGATGAGGAATCCGAGGAATCACCCTCGTTGGATTCCTAAACGACAAGTCCCGTTAAGGTGATACCGGAGGAATCACCCTCGGCGGTAATCACCATAGCGGATGCACGACAAAAGCTAAGTCGGAAGTGGGAAGAGGAATCTCCCTCGGTAACCCACAACGAGCTAGCTATACTACAGGGACAACATCGGAAGTGAGTTCGGAGGTATCACCCTCGTCACCCGATGTTAACTCTGCGGAGTCGAGCATATTAGGGGGTGTGCGGTGATGTGAAGAAGGTCAGGGGAAGGGGCTCGATCGCTTGATCGAGGCAAGGGTACTATGCGAGGCAACTACGAGAATGCGGGGCCACAGCAGTGCTACCCAATCTATACTAAGCAGTTTAAGAATAAAGACAGGTATCAACAGTATTTGCAAAAACAGGCTATGCAGCAGTAATAGGAGCAGCAGCAATAGCAGCAATTCTAATGCAAGAATAAGAGGGAATAGACATAGGCGATATCGGAATGATCGAGGGGGGGGGGTTGCTTGCCTGGTTGCTCGGCGGCAAAAGCAAGGTCGTCGGAGGGGGAACCAATCACCGGGACGGCGTCGGTCTCTGGAGCGGCGTCAGCGTCGGACTCTACCGAGAGAGAAGAGGGGGGGAAGAAACAGATAAATACACAGAATACAAGCATCACAAAGCGCGCTAGGCTAATGTGCAGTGCAGGGTTGCTTAAAAACATGACTAAGTCATATTAGTTATTTTTAGGAATTAACTGGAATTATTTACCGGTGTATGTGCACTATTCATCTACCGGAAACGGGCTAAAAGTTGCGGGTTCACCTCCGTAGAGGGTCCCGACACGGAAACAAGTAGCACGGTTGGCTTCGTCTCGTCGTTCTGAGCAACTTTCATGTAGAAAGTTTTTCCATCCGAGCTACGGATTAAAAGTTATGAATTTCTAAAGATTTTAGACATTTTCTGGAATTGTTTTTATTTATTAAATCAACATTATCCAGAACAGTGCATGTGACATCAGCATGACGCAAAGATGACATCAGCAGTCAACAGCCGCACTGGTCAGGTCAAACCTGACCAGTGGGTCCCACCAGTCAGCCACAGAGGCTTAACAGAGAATTAAACAATTCTAACAGAGATGATTACAGGGGTGGGCCCCACATGTCATAGAGACAAATTAAACTAACTATATTATTAACTTAACTAACAGATTAATTAACATTTTGGGATTATTTTTAAAACGTTTTAACGCGGGGCCCACACGTCAGCGCCACGTGGGCGGTTGACCAGGTCAACTGGTCAACTGGGCCCGCGGGACCCAGTTGCCAGTGGCTCAGGGTGGCCCACCGGTCAGTCCACGTAGGACGCCGGCGCCGGAATCTCTCCGGCGAGCCCTCCACGGCGGCAACTTCGCCGGAGAGGCTCGGGTTTCGTCTGAAGGGGTCCATTTGGACCGCGGCTGGTTGCGTTCGAGAGCCAGCAAGCCCGCGCGTCGAACGGTGGCAGTCTCACGACCTGGGATGGCCGGAATCATCGCCGGCGTTGAGCCGTGGCGGCGAGGAGCTTCGGGTGTCGGCGAAAACGGCGAAGCCGTGTGTGTTAGCTCGAGCTAGGAGCGTGGGGGTGATCTACGCGAGCGCACGAACTCGAGGGACACGCGTGTGTGGCCGTTTGGCTACCGGAACTTGGCCGGTGACGAGCTCGTGCGGCGGCGAGCTTGGGCTTCGGTGAATCGATGGCTACGCGCGCGGGACGGAGCGGAGAGGAGAGGGGAGAGGTGGTGGCTCACCGTGCGGCACGCAGAAGGCCCTCGACGGATTAGTAGCAGCAGAACGACGCCGGCGACGAAGAATTGCGGCGGCGACCCGAGGAGGAAGACGGAGGGGATCCGGCGCCTCGGTGTTTCCCAGCTCCAGCTGAGACCACCGGTGGATGAAGAAGACGAAGGCGGAGCTGGTCGGCACGGAGAGATGACGAGGCGGTGGCTGTGGCCGCGCGGGTGACGGCGAACGGCGGCGACCGCGTCGGGCGCCGATGGGGAAGAAAGAAGAGAGCTCGGGGAGAAGGGGGAAATGGTCGAGGAGGACCAGGGGCTCCTCCTTATCCTCTCCCCGGTCCTGTATCGTCGGTGGGAGGCGCTGTGGCGGCAGGTGTCGGCGCGGAGCGCGGCGAGCGCGCGGCGGCCACGGCGCCATCGACAGCGAGGCGGGGGCAGGTAGGGGAGCTGGGCCGGGCCGGCTGGCCGTGCCCTGGGCGCCAGGTAAGTATCTCCTTTGCCTTTTTCTTTTATTTATTCATCAGAGAAGAAAAGGAAATGATGGGCATCCAGAAGACTTTGGTAAAAAGTGTGAGTTGACCCAAATGATAGATTGCAATATTCCTAACCTCCAAAAATTGGTTTGGGCATATTTGGATCACTTTTGAAATATTCAAAAATGAAAAAGGCATTATTGGTGCTGTTCTCGCACTGTTTAAATGCACTAGCCCATTAATGGAGTTGATGGTGATGTTGTTTTCCTCAACAACATTTGTTTTGGAATATTTGCAAAATGATGAACATTTTTCCATAATTTTTGGAACAACCTCATTTTGCATTTGAATTTGAATTTGAATTTTCAGGGGCAAATTTGAGTTGCTTTGATTAACCACTGTGATTAGCTTTGCAAATGAGCATGACATGGCATGATTAACATTATGTCACAGTGATTAATACAAGGGGGGTGTTACAAATTCTCCTCCTCTAAAAGAAATTCTCGTCCCGAGAATTCAGGAGGTAGAAGAAAAGAGGTCGGGGTATTCCGCCCGAAGATTTTCCTCGCGTTCCCAAGTGGCTTCATCTTCGGTGTGATTCGACCACTGCACTTTCAGGAACTTAGTTGTCTTCTGGCAGGTCCGACGTTCAGTTTGATCGAGAATGCGGATCGGATGCTCCTTATAAGACAGATCATCTTGAAGCTCGAGCATCTCGTGATCCACAGCACGATGCGGGGACTCCTTGAAAGATCGGCGGAGTTGCGACACATGGAACACATCGTGGATATGCGAGAATTGCGGCGGCAATTGCAATTTGTAAGCCACGAATCCACGTCTAGCAACCACGGGAAGGGGCCAATGTAGCATGGAGCTAACTTGCCCTTGATGCCGAAACGGTGCGTGCCCTTCATAGGGGTGACACGAAGATAAACTTGATCACCTGGTTGATAAGTCAATCCCCATCGCTTGCGATCATAGTTGCTCTTCTGACGGTCTTGAGCCGCCTTGAGATTTTCACGCACGATACGGACTTGCTCTTCGGCGTGTTGAATAATGTCCGGACCAATAACTTGTCGTTCCCCAGTTTTTGACCAGTTCAGAGGGGTTCGACACTTACGTCCGTACAGAACTTCAAAGGGGGCCATCTTCAAGCTTGATTGATAGCTGTTGTTATACGAGAACTCGGCATATGGAAGGGATTCTTCCCATTTCTTACTGAATGATATAACACAGGCTCGCAGCATATCTTCAAGCACTTGATTGACTCGTTCAACTTGACCTTGGGACTGGGGGTGATAAGCTGAACTCCAGTTGATATGAGTTCCCAAAGCTTCTTGAAAACTTTCCCAGAACTTGGAAGTGAACAGGGTGCCACGGTCCGTACTGATCTCCTTCGGAATTCCGTGGAGGGATACAATTCGGGAGATATACAGTTCTGCTAACTGGCTAGCAGTGATAGTCTCCCTGATTGGCAGGAAGTGTGCAACCTTTGAGAGTTGGTCGACGACGACAAGATTGGCATCGTTACCCTTCTGGGACTTAGGAAAGCCAGTAATGAAATCCATCTGCACCTTATCCCATTTCCACAGCGGAATAGGAAGAGGTTGCAGAAGTCCAGCAGGCTTCTGATGTTCTGCCTTCACGCGGCGACAGACGTCGCATTCAGCAACAAAACGAGCAATATCCCGCTTCATATTAGGCCACCAGTACCTTTGGCGGAGATCACGATACATCTTAGTACTACCAGGATGAATAGACAGCGGTGTATCATGTGCCTCCTTCATGACCTTGTCAGTCATAAGCTCGAAGCACGTTACCACGATGCGGCCTCTGAAATACAAGGTTCCATCTTCGGATATTGAGAAATCCCTGTATTTCGGAAGATGCAGTTCCCGTTTCACAACATCAACGTAAGCATCTTTGGTTTGCGCTACCTTGACAGCCTTCTCAAGATCCGGCTGTATCACAAGGTCATTAAGCGAACCATGTGGAACGATATGCAGATTCAGCTTGCGTAATTCCTCATAAAGACGAGGCTGAGCTCGCTTAACCTTGAGGTTGGTGCTGTATGACTTGCGACTCAAGGCATCGGCCATCACATTAGCCTTGCCAGGGGTATAAGAAATACCGCAGTCGTATTCAAAAATAGTTTCCAACCATCGCTGTTGGCGGAGATTAAGATCCGGCTGAGTGAATAAATATTTCAAGCTTTGATGATCAGTATAAATCTCACACCGGTTACCGAGAAGGTAATGCCGCCATAGCTTCAATGCAAAGATCACTGCAGCAAGTTCAAGATCATGCACTGGATAATTCTCTTCATGCGGACGCAATTGACGTGATGCATAAGCAATTACTTTTCGTTCTTGCATTAGGACACAGCCTAATCCTTGACGAGAGGCGTCGCAATATATCACGAAGTCCTTGCGAGAGTCTGGAGGAGCAAGCACTGGTGCAGAAACGAGCTTGTCCTTAAGAGCTTGAAAGCTTTCCTGGCATTTATCTGTCCACTCAAACTTAACGCCTTTGTGAAGCAGATTAGTCAGGGGCTTGGCAATCTTGGAAAAGTTCTCGACGAAGCGACGACAATAGCTTGCAAGGCCGAGAAAACTTCTCACTTGCTTGACATTCTTCGGAGGAGTCCAGTCAAGAATAGCCTGAACCCGTTCCGGATTAACGGCAATGCCATCCTTGGAAATCACATGTCCAAGGTAGGTTACTTCAGAAAGCCAGAACTCGCATTTGGAAAACTTAGCATAAAGCTGATGCTCTCGCAGCTTCTCCAGAACAAGGCGAAGATGTTCGACGTGTTCTTCCTTGTTCTTTGAGAATACCAGAATATCATCCAGATATACCACGACGAACTTGTCGAGGTAATCCATGAATATGTAATTCATCAGGCGGGAGAAGGTAGCTGGAGCATTAGTCAGTCCAAAAGACATGACAGTGTACTCATACGAGCCATAGCGAGTAACAAATGCAGTCTTTGGAATATCCTCTTCACGAACACGGATCTGGTGATAACCCAACCTCAAGTCGAGTTTAGAAAACACCGATGATCCAGCCAGTTGATCATATAAGTCATTGATCCGAGGAAGCGGATATTTATTCTGGATGGTTGCCTGGTTGATAGGACGGTAATCTTGTACCAGCCTATTCGTACCATCTTTCTTCTTGACGAAAAGAGACGGTGCTCCCCAGGCAGAGGAACTAGGACGGATGAAGCCCTTCTTGAGTGACTTGTCAATTTCCTCCTTAAGCTCAAGGAGCTCATGCGGTGGCATCTTGTAAGGACGCTTCGCAATAGGAGTAGTACCCGGCTTCAAGTCAATAACAAATTCGACGGCTCGAGCAGGGGGTATTCCTGGAAGTTCTTCTGGGAAGACATCCGGGAAATCACATACAACTGGTATGCTTTCGAGCCCTTTAAGTGGTGAAGCATTCAATGCATTTGAGGCATAGATTTGAGCCTCGGCATTACGGGATATACGAGCGCGGCAATTCACGAGTTGATTCGAGGGGTGCCGAAGACGTACAGTCTTGGTGGCACAATCGATTTGGGCCTCGTGAGCCTCCAACCAATCCATTCCTAGGATAAGGTCGATGCCGCAGGATTTCAGGACAATGGGGTGTGCCTGAAACTTCCTTTCTTCTATCTCCACTACCACTTCCGGACAGAATAAGGTAGATTTGCACTGACCCGCGGAGGTTTGTACGGATACCGTGTGATATAGTTTATCTTGTTTAAAGCCATGTTTAAATGCAAATGGTTCTGATATGAAAGAATCAGATGCACCAGTATCAAACAAAACATTAGCAGTTACGGAATTAACAAGAAGCGTACCCATCACGGTTGCTGGCTGCTCTGGGTCTTCACTCAGATTGACGTGGTGAAGCTGACCACCACGAGTATACGAAGGCCTGGCATTATTGTTGCGCTGCGGAGGAACTCCATGCCCACTGCCACGGCCAGCAGATGGAAGAGCCAGCTGACCCTGAACCTGCGGACAGTCTCTGACACGGTGACCCGGACGGCCACACTTGAAGCAGAGTCCACTCTCTGGACGAATCGCAGGTGCTCGAGGTGCTGGGACTGCAGGCCTGTACTGCATTGGCGGTGGAGGAGGCAGACGAGGTGCAGCATAAGAAGGCCTGTACACTGGAGCGTTTGGACGATACATGCTCTGAGGAATCCATATGCGGCGCTTCTGAGAAGACGAGCCCGAAGATGAGCCCGACTCGCGAGAGCGCTTAAGAGCGTCCTTGTGTAGCTTGAGTCCAGTTTCAACCTGAATGGCCTTGTTCACTAAAGTGGCGAAGTCCGGAAAATCAAGCGCCACTAGAGCAAGCAGAATATCATGATGAAGTCCGCGCCTGAACTTCTCTTGGCGTCTAGCGTCAGTAGCAATATCCTCCTCAGCGTAGCGGGACAGTTCCAGGAACTCCCGCTGATAAGCATCAACTGACTTGTTGCCCTGAATCAGGTTGCGAAACTCCGTACGCTTGCGGTCGATAACCCCTTCCGGGATGTACCGAGCACGGAAGGCAGTCTTGAAGTCTGCCCAGGTAATGATAGTTCCAGCAGGCACTGTGTTCCGGTGAGTGTCCCACCATTGGGCCGCCGGACCCTTCAGGAAATACGTCGCGAATTTGACATAGTTGTCAGGGGACACGGCGGCAGAATCCAGCTCAAAGAATATGTCTCGCAGCCAATCATCGGCATCCAAGGGGTTGGCGGCACTGCGAAATATCGTTGGACTGAGCCGCACAAATTCTTGCAGAGTGATAGCGGCTGGCTGATGCTGAGCATTGGCGTTGATCTGGGGCATCTGGTTGAGCATACCCTGCAGCACCTGACGCTGCAAGTCAAAGGTCTGCATTACGGCAGCCATATAGTCTGGCGGCGGAGGCGGAGGCGGAGGTGCAGGGGGATCATTGTTACCAGCCATCCTGATAATTCCATCAGGGGTGGTTTAGCGACAAGAATACACATTGCATGAATTCAACAATGTAGTAAATATGCACGACATAAGGGAAGTGCAATAATACAACATCATACACATCATGACATACGGGTTCGTACATAGCGTCGGTTACAAACGGGCAGCATAACGGCGCAAAATCAAAACTAGACATAGTAGGCGGCGCGCAGACCGCGGTAAGGAAGTACACAACGAGACATAGCAAAGGCTACATCAACGTCGGAGAAAGGAACTGAAACGGGGTAGCTGCAAGTGCGGACGGCGGATCTCGATCGCAGAAGGATCCTGAGCTCCATGTGCACTCTGATGCAGAACCCGGTCTCGGACGGGAATCAGAGGTCCACGAACTGGCGTGTGACCTCCAATCGCAGGCCACTCGACACCTGGAGGGGTGTTGATCCTGCGCGGGCAAAGGATAGACTGAGGAAGTGTCCCTGCTTGGACAGCCGGTACCAACTGCGTCAACGTCTGGTAGAGAGTTGTCCGAGTGATGGACAACTCAACCGCCAGGGCCCGAGCAGTTCGATCCAGCGCCTGAGTGTGCTGAATCAGAACCTGCGGGTCATAACGTCGACTCTCGTACGGGGCACAGATAGCTGAGTAGTATCCAGTCTCATCTCCAGCAGGTGCATACGGAATGTACCGAAACTCAGAGGCATCCAAGCTATCTCTGTGCTCTCCTCGGAGGCGTACGACAGCAGCGTAGGCAGCATCATGGACTGCCATCGCAACCGTCACGCCGCTACCGCGGGAGCGGTACAGCTCAGTGTCTGAGTCATCCTGCCGGTCATAGATACGAACATCAGCATAATACTGCTCCTGGTTGAACTCGCGATACTCCTCGTAGACCATGTACTCGGGGTACCAGCGGTAGCCCAGCCTGGTCAGGAGAGCGACTAGAATGGCCGGAAACCCAGGGGCATCTCGAGCCCAGGTGCGAAGCACAAGCTGAGTCTCCGGGCGAGGGGGAAACAAAGGATCCATCTGAAAGAAGAAGAATCAGACTTGTCAAGTCCTGATGATAATTAAACAGAACTTGGTAAGAAAGGTTAAACAAACAAATGGAAAGGAATGATTATCAGACTAATCAGGTCAATGATAAGAAACCGCACTGATATCCAGCTCTCCGGGTAGATGTGAAAACGAGAACCTAATGGAGTTAGTAAAACTTAACCCGAATAGACGAGAGAGAAGAGTCCCAGAGTATAGACGAGGAATAAAAGAAGCTACACCACCCAAGTGGCGACGTGGGGCCATAAGCCACACAGCCAAGTTAGTAAAACAGTTTTTGACCTCTAGACTCGACTTCGACCAAGGAGTTGGAAAGGGGTTCCTACAGGCAGTCGGCTCTGATACCAACCTGTGACGACCCCGGCCCGACCGTGCACTAATCATACACGCAAATGCACACGATCAAGCCTAAGGACTCACGTGAAGGAATCACAACACAACTCTAAAACATAAATAAATACATACAAGTTATATATTACAAGCCAGGGGCCTCGAGGGCTCGAATACATAACAAGTGTCATACACAAGGTTAGCGGAAGCGTTAGGTATCTGGGTACAGATACAACACAGTACTGAAATAGGCCTGTTACACAGGCGGGGCAAAAGAAAAGCTACGATCGAAAAGGCGCAGGCCTCCTGCCTGGGACCTCTGATCCTACTCCTGGTCGTCGTCCGCCGGCTCCTCGTAGAAGTACTCGCCGGCCGGGTAGTAGTAGTAGCCAGCCTCGGGCTGGTAGTAGTAGTCGTCAACGGGGGCTGCAGGCACCATGGCTCCGTCGGCTGGTTTGTCATGCGGGTAGGACAAAAGAGGAAGCAAAGCAACCGTGAGTACTCATCCAAAGTACTCAGCAAGACTTACATCAGATCTATACTAAGCAATGCATCATTTTCAAAGGAGGCTTTATGTGGGTGGACTAGACTGCAGATAGCCAGAGTAGAGAGGGAAATAGCCTAGTCCTGACGAAGACTAGCATCTTCAGGGTCTTGCAGCATTAGAAGGGTGCAGATTAGTACATCATAAAGTAAAGTGTTCATAGTAATATCAACCTCTGCCGGGGATCCTTCCTCGACTCCCTGCGAGAAAGCAATCCCAGAGCCCTACCTCATAACTCAAGTCACCAGTTCTAGTTGTACCGAAGTGGATACAACTCCGAGTGTCCGTTACCGTAGGACAGGCTATCGATAGATGTTTTCTTCCCTGCAGGGGTGCACCAACTTACCCACCACGCTCGCTTAACTCCGGCCGGACACACTGGCTGGGTCCTGCCCGGCCTCGGCTAAACAACACGACGCAACCCGACCGGAAACCGCCAGAGAGGATCGAGCACGCCGGACTAAGCCTATGCCCCCGGGGGTCATGGTCCATCGCCCCGGACGCTCCTGCACGTTGCGAGGCCGTTCGGTAGCAGACCTAGCAACCCCTTATACAAGTACGCAGTTGCATTCTGGGTCCAATCCGAATGGGCCGCTCAATCGCTGACGTCGTGACGACTCCGGCTGATGTATACGACGCAGAGCACCCACTCACACCCACGTGGTGGTTAGTGCTATCGGACCCGAAGGCCCCTCGGATCAAATATCCAAATCGCTTAGTGGATTGGGAGCGCGCGGTAACGAGCGTTGCCACCACACCGGTGGCCCCGACGTCCCGTCTCGAAGACTTGTGACAAGGACCTTACAGGACCGGCCACGCTTCGTAGTTATCTCGCGGGTACCCTCACTGGTCACCCGACTCCACAGCTCACGCCTCGAAGGCACTCGCGGGTACCCCTCAGGGTCAACCCGTCTCTATCCAACATGTGTAGTAGTATCTATAGAGTGTCTTCAGACGCACGATACCTCTGGCCGCACGCCTTTGTTCCTGGCGACGTCCGGCCTCGGGGATCGACACGTCTTTAAACACGGTACGGTAAACCAGGGCATCCGTGTGGTTTCCATGCCGATGAGGAATCCGAGGAATCACCCTCGTTGGATTCCTAAACGACAAGTCCCGTTAAGGTGATACCGGAGGAATCACCCTCGGCGGTAATCACCATAGCGGATGCACGACAAAAGCTAAGTCGGAAGTGGGAAGAGGAATCTCCCTCGGTAACCCACAACGAGCTAGCTATACTACAGGGACAACATCGGAAGTGAGTTCGGAGGTATCACCCTCGTCACCCGATGTTAACTCTGCGGAGTCGAGCATATTAGGGGGTGTGCGGTGATGTGAAGAAGGTCAGGGGAAGGGGCTCGATCGCTTGATCGAGGCAAGGGTACTATGCGAGGCAACTACGAGAATGCGGGGCCACAGCAGTGCTACCCAATCTATACTAAGCAGTTTAAGAATAAAGACAGGTATCAACAGTATTTGCAAAAACAGGCTATGCAGCAGTAATAGGAGCAGCAGCAATAGCAGCAATTCTAATGCAAGAATAAGAGGGAATAGACATAGGCGATATCGGAATGATCGAGGGGGGGGGTGCTTGCCTGGTTGCTCGGCGGCAAAAGCAAGGTCGTCGGAGGGGGAACCAATCACCGGGACGGCGTCGGTCTCTGGAGCGGCGTCAGCGTCGGACTCTACCGAGAGAGAAGAGGGGGGGAAGAAACAGATAAATACACAGAATACAAGCATCACAAAGCGCGCTAGGCTAATGTGCAGTGCAGGGTTGCTTAAAAACATGACTAAGTCATATTAGTTATTTTTAGGAATTAACTGGAATTATTTACCGGTGTATGTGCACTATTCATCTACCGGAAACGGGCTAAAAGTTGCGGGTTCACCTCCGTAGAGGGTCCCGACACGGAAACAAGTAGCACGGTTGGCTTCGTCTCGTCGTTCTGAGCAACTTTCATGTAGAAAGTTTTTCCATCCGAGCTACGGATTAAAAGTTATGAATTTCTAAAGATTTTAGACATTTTCTGGAATTGTTTTTATTTATTAAATCAACATTATCCAGAACAGTGCATGTGACATCAGCATGACGCAAAGATGACATCAGCAGTCAACAGCCGCACTGGTCAGGTCAAACCTGACCAGTGGGTCCCACCAGTCAGCCACAGAGGCTTAACAGAGAATTAAACAATTCTAACAGAGATGATTACAGGGGTGGGCCCCACATGTCATAGAGACAAATTAAACTAACTATATTATTAACTTAACTAACAGATTAATTAACATTTTGGGATTATTTTTAAAACGTTTTAACGCGGGGCCCACACGTCAGCGCCACGTGGGCGGTTGACCAGGTCAACTGGTCAACTGGGCCCGCGGGACCCAGTTGCCAGTGGCTCAGGGTGGCCCACCGGTCAGTCCACGTAGGACGCCGGCGCCGGAATCTCTCCGGCGAGCCCTCCACGGCGGCAACTTCGCCGGAGAGGCTCGGGTTTCGTCTGAAGGGGTCCATTTGGACCGCGGCTGGTTGCGTTCGAGAGCCAGCACGCCCGCGCGTCGAACGGTGGCAGTCTCACGACCTGGGATGGCCGGAATCATCGCCGGCGTTGAGCCGTGGCGGCGAGGAGCTTCGGGTGTCGGCGAAAACGGCGAAGCCGTGTGTGTTAGCTCGAGCTAGGAGCGTGGGGGTGATCTACGCGAGCGCACGAACTCGAGGGACACGCGTGTGTGGCCGTTTGGCTACCGGAACTTGGCCGGTGACGAGCTCGTGCGGCGGCGAGCTCGGGCTTCGGTGAATCGATGGCTACGCGCGCGGGACGGAGCGGAGAGGAGAGGGGAGAGGTGGTGGCTCACCGTGCGGCACGCAGAAGGCCCTCGACGGATTAGTAGCAGCAGAACGACGCCGGCGACGAAGAATTGCGGCGGCGACCCGAGGAGGAAGACGGAGGGGATCCGGCGCCTCGGTGTTTCCCAGCTCCAGCTGAGACCACCGGTGGATGAAGAAGACGAAGGCGGAGCTGGTCGGCACGGAGAGATGACGAGGCGGTGGCTGTGGCCGCGCGGGTGACGGCGAACGGCGGCGACCGCGTCGGGCGCCGATGGGGAAGAAAGAAGAGAGCTCGGGGAGAAGGGGGAAATGGTCGAGGAGGACCAGGGGCTCCTCCTTATCCTCTCCCCGGTCCTGTATCGTCGGTGGGAGGCGCTGTGGCGGCAGGTGTCGGCGCGGAGCGCGGCGAGCGCGCGGCGGCCACGGCGCCGTCGACAGCGAGGCGGGAGCAGGTAGGGGAGCTGGGCCGGGCCGGCTGGCCGTGCCCTGGGCGCCAGGTAAGTATCTCCTTTGCCTTTTTCTTTTATTTATTCATCAGAGAAGAAAAGGAAATGATGGGCATCCAGAAGACTTTGGTAAAAAGTGTGAGTTGACCCAAATGATAGATTGCAATATTCCTAACCTCCAAAAATTGGTTTGGGCATATTTGGATCACTTTTGAAATATTCAAAAATGAAAAAGGCATTATTGGTGCTGTTCTGGCACTGTTTAAATGCACTAGCCCATTAATGGAGTTGATGGTGATGTTGTTTTCCTCAACAACATTTGTTTTGGAATATTTGCAAAATGATGAACATTTTTCCATAATTTTTGGAACAACCTCATTTTGCATTTGAATTTGAATTTGAATTTTCAGGGGCAAATTTGAGTTGCTTTGATTAACCACTGTGATTAGCTTTGCAAATGAGCATGACATGGCATGATTAACATTATGTCACAGTGATTAATACAAGGGGGGTGTTACACGCTGAAGGAGGTCGAGGATGTACTCCCATTTGACCGAGTCGAAGGCTTTGCGAATATCTAGTTTGAACAGGAGGGTCGGTGTCTTGCATTTGTGTAGCCTACGGGCCAAGTTCCGAACACACATGAAATTATCGTGGATGCTTCTGCTCTTGATGAATGCGCTTTGGGCGTTGGAGACCAAGTTGTTCATGTGCGGGGCGAGACGACTGGAAAGAATTTTTGCGATAATCTTGGCGACGGCATGAATGAGACTAATGGGCCTGTAGTCGGCGATCCCCTCCGCGCCCTCTTTCTTGGGCAACAACACTACATTTGCGGAGTTGAGCCAATGGAGACTAGATGTGTGCAGGGAGTCAAACTGGTGTATCACCCTCATCATGTCGAACTTAATGACATCCCAACAGCTCTTAAAAAATGCTCCCGTGAAGCCGTCCGGCCCGGGCGCCTTATCACTGGGCATGCCATTGATTGCCTCACGTACCTCCTCCATGGCGATAGGTGAGTCGAGGCCGTGCAAATCATGAACCTCTAAGTTGAGCTCCTCCCAATTTAGGTCCTTATTGCATGTGCTCCTTTTTTTCATCACCTCACTAAAGTGGTCCAGAATGAGCTTCTCCTTTGCGTCATGCTCGGTGATCCACCCTTGGCCGTGCTTTAGCCTATGAATGTGATTTTTCCTTCTTCTAGCATTAATCCTGCGATGGAAGAACTTGGTGTTGGCATCACCTTCCTTTAGATTAGCAATTCTCGCACTTTGCTTTTTCCGAGCTCTCAGAAGCACTGCCAGGCTAATGACCCTCCTTTTAAGCCTCGCCCTAAGGTCGCTCTCCTCGGGGGAGAGTTGTCGGGTCTCTTGAGCGATGTCGAGGCGTAGAATCACCAATAGGGCGGCATGTAGGTGAACATTTGCCTTCGAAAAAAGGCCCCTACTCCATTCGGAGAGGCGGAGAGCCACCTTCTTGAGCTTATGGAACATGACTTGATATGGCTCAACGTGTTCGAGCGCCTCATTCCAAGCCTTTTTTACCACGTCCATAAAGCCGGGCATAGTAACCCAAAAATTCTCAAACTTGAAGGTTCGAGGCCTCCGAGGCCCCTTGTCATCGGCGAGGAGAAGCGGACAGTGATCGGATAGAGAGGACGAGAGGGCGTGGAGCAGATGAGTGCTGAAAGTGGTGTCCCACTCGGCATTGCAGAAAAACGAGTCCAGTTTGCACATAGTCGGATTTTCCCTCTCGTTGCTCCAGGTGAACCTCCTGTTTTGCAAGTGTATCTCTTTAAGTGCACAACTTTGCAGTGTCGCCCGGAACCGATTAATTCTACTTCGATTGACATGTCTTTTATTTTTGTCTCTTGCACGGTAAATTTGGTTGAAATCCCCAGCCGCAAGCCATGGCGTGCCGATGGGCGGTTTTTGGCCGAAAAGCTCCGCGAAGAAGGCATCCTTGCGAGAAGAATCCGTGGGGCCGTACACTGTGGTGAGCTTATATTGCGTATCAGAGTCACGAATACGGACCATGGCGGACAGGCAGAAGGTGGTAGCGGTGATGTTAGACATTTCCACAAGGTGGTCGTCCCAGAGCAGTAAAATGCCTCCACGGGTGCCGTCCGCCGGCCTTTGCGCAAAATTGCGCAGCCTGCTCCCTCCTAAGAAGGAAGCCGTGAAGATGTCGACAGTGTGGAGCTTTGTCTCCTGTAGACACACAATATGGCAAGAAGAAGCAGCAATGGTGGCGCTGACAGTAGCTCGTCTATCCGGACAGTTGAGGCCCCGAACATTCCAACACATAACATTGATAGGTTGCACTAACATGGCAACATGGAGTACACTTCTGAAGTTGGCCACATGCCACACACAGCCCAGTTGCGTTTGTGCTTGTGCCATGCCACCCAACAACCCTTACACTGACCAACACACATGGACCAGAAAACAGCTAACATAAGAAACATTTTTAACCCAGAAAACATGAACTTGCTCAGATGGAGCCCTGCAGAGCGGTGGCATCATCTTCCGTTTGAGACATGATTATTTAGATCTGGGCAGATCATTTTGATGTGAGATGGGTTGTAAATAATATGATACAAATTGTTCTTTATACATTCTTGAAGCTAGACATGGTGTTTTTCTTTTACAGTCCCATACTTAGGCCCTGTTCGGCAACCCTCCGCTCCTTCAGCGCGGAGCGGAGCGCGCGGAGTGGCCCTTGGGCAACTCTGAAAAATTGAACTGGATGCTTCTCCGCTCCAGAGCGGAGCTGGAGCGAGGAGAGGGTCCGAACAGGCTCTTATTCCTATAGCCTTGGTTTCCTCGTCTCTGCCCACTGATTCATTTTCTTCTGCTCCTCTATATTTGCATGTATTCTTAATGTTGCTTCTTTTTCCTTGATATGCTAAATCCTATTTTTTTTCACTAAAATAAAGTATTTTTCCAATTACTTTTGCATCACTGCATTAGAAGATGGATCAACAAATGAATATCGTTAGGCTCACAGTGTGTGCTTTTTATCAGATAAAATGCATGTATCTCAAGAGACACAAACTGCAGCTGACTCAGAATGAGGATAGCAACATTTGCTTCTCCTAGGTACTTTCATTTGCTGAAATTCAGCTGTTCTGGCTGTTTCCAGTTAGCCAAGGCCCATCAATTAGCTATATGTATTTTCAAACTAAACTCAGCCTTATAGGTGTCCTGAATTTGAGACATGGATCCTCGAATCAATTTGGTACTTCATAGAATGCAAGGAGAAATACTTACAACTTCGTTGGCGTAATATGATTTCCGGACATCCCTATCTCATTATTTGCCATGTCTTCGTTTCCTTCTTCCCTTGTATTGCACTTCCGATTGGAACTATAGATTTACTCCCCCTCTTAGGCAGTTTTTTTGTAGTTTTTGTGCATCGATTATTTCAGTTCATTCTAACTAGATAGTTCTAAACCCCAATTTCTATATGAATTTGGACTCCATGTGTTTTACTATCATTCTTCCTAAATTTGGACTCCATGTTTTTACACAAATTCGTAACACTATAATACAACATTTAAAGTAGATGGGTGCGGCAACGCGCGCCGTCAATGATCTAGTCAACTGTTATAATTCTACAAACCCCGTGAAATTAACTTAATTGGTGTTGAAATAGAGGTGTTTTCTTCGGTAGAGGTATGAATGAATGTCGAGATAGAGGTGGTAGACCTAGAGGCGACGACTTTGAAGAACGTTGATGTAACTTTTAGTTTTATTGAGGATCTATGTTGTTCGTCTTTGTTTTAGTATTTTCGATCTGATGTGCATTATCAATGTCATCAACTATTAAAACTATATCGTTCCTCAAAATAATTTCACTATTCTGAAATATCGACCCAAACTCTCGTATTCTCCAAAATTTGAATACAACGACTATGGCTTGAATGGTCAAGGGTTTATCATGCAGTGATCCCATAGTGTGTACAATATTACTTAGGGGAGCGTCTAAGGCTTTGCCGACTAACATTTTAAGTCATTGTTGTGAAGTATAGAATCATGTGGTAATTAACAATGATTGAAAAGATCCTCAACAACGCGGAACAATAAAAGAAGAGAACGCCCAATAGGACCATGTTTCCCTCCTCAGGGGCGACTCGGGGTGGTGACACAAACCCTAGTTCCACAACCCCTTACTTGAGCAACTGCCAACAGTTGTCACTATCGGCCTTTCTCCCGAAAGGGGCATGTGCGATTATGTGGTGTTGTGTCATGGAGGAAGGTGTTGGATAATGCAGGCACCACGCATACAACACTGCATGAGTGCTCTCACCGGCGGCAATGGTGACTAGATATGGCCTGATCTAGCGGCTCGTTGGTAGAGGATAATAAACTCAGATGTGGTGGTGCATTGTCTTTCCGGCGGAGGAAGTTTAGCATCATGTTTGGTGGTGGGGTTCTGGTTGTGTGGTGCTTTGTCTTGTTGGCGTACGTCAGGATCGAGTGTCCAATAAAAAACATGTGTAGTCATAGTGGTACCAGAGTTAAACTTTGCGGTGTGTCTGATCGATGCAACGACCTAGCTTCGGCACCATTTTGTGGCCTCGTGGTATACTCCAGGTGGTGTGGGTGGTTACATCTCGCAGGGTTATGTCTTTGGATTGATGACAATGGCTACCGGTTAATGGTGGGACTCGGCCATTTGTGCATATTCAAGGAGAGTGAATCTAAACCGGCTACTGTTACTCTCAAGGGCATCGTTATACGTCATCTGAGGGGTCGTATGTGGTGTTTGTGCAATCCATGCTTCAGGTGAAACACTAGACCAATGTCTTATTGGGTCAGATGATGGTGATGCCTATGGCGTTGTTTCCCGTTGCCCTTCTTGAAGGCCTCGGTTTGTTGCACAATCTCAATGGTGAGTTATGTGGTCTATAGCTTTAGGGACCTATGCATGTTCATCATCATGGATGGGTGATGGCAATGACCCATTGCCCTTCTCGAAGGCCTCAGTTTGTTGCACGATCTTAATGGTGAGTTATGTGGTCTATAGCTTTAGTGACCCACGGATGTTCATCATCGTGGACCGGTGATGGCAATGACACTTGCGTTGCGATAACCTGGAGGGGACATATGGTGTCTACTTTGAAAAATAAATCCCTAATTTATAAATTATTTACAAAGTTAAGTCCAGATATGTTGTTAAGTAGCTGCGTACAACTTCGTCTTTGGTGGCGGGTTGTAATTTGTTTGATTCAGAAATGAGTAAATATGGACACCAAATCCATTTCACATTTCTAGACCTATTAGAGCATCTCTAGCAAATCACTTAAAAGAGCGAAAAATGTAAAATAATCGTTGTTTTACGTTTTTGGGCGAACCCGACTACATCCCTCAAAATTGGCTGGCCCGTATATTATTTTTTTCGAGGAAAACCTTAATACGAGCCTCGAATACTTTATATGTTCAGGATTCGTGGTAATTTATTCAGTCCCCTTAAAATAAAAAGACGATTGATGGGAGGGAAGTTTCAGGTCCAACCAGTGCCGGCCGACGCCGCAATCCAACCCCACTGCCTTCGGCCAAATTTTCGGCGGACAGGCCTGATTCGGGCAGGAGCGCCTGCCTCTCCTCCTGCGACCGCCACTGGCCGACGCCGTCCTCCATCCCCGTTGCCTCCTCCTTCCCCACGCCGGGCTCCCTCTTTCATCGCATGTCGCCACGGCCGCCAAGGCATGACCTCGTCACACCTTACCTCGACGGCCCTGGCCTCCCCGGTGCTCCCGTCGTATCCGCACTGCACCGCACTCCCTCCCCCGTCACCCCGTGCCTGCCTGGATTTCGCCGGCCAGACGCGAGAAAGGAAGAAGATGACCACGGGGAATATTCGGTTTTGCTGCAGTCCGGATGGTACCCCAAAACAGGTTTAAGATTTTCCATTATAATGGTTTTACAGTACCCTGATATAAGGGATCCCCTGAACATGCTCTTTTTTTTGCATGGTAATACGTGTCTCATTCATATCATAAAGATTAAAGTACAAGTCACGTAAGGACCGACATGACAAAACTGAAAAGATATCAGAACATCTCTGAGTTTGACTCCAACGCCCATCACCTGCCTCCGCCACCACGACAGCAGCCACCGAAGAAAATAATGATGGATCACCTCCTCACCCGAGCTCGACGCGGCTCCATCGCTGATATGCAGCTTTGCGGACCTCCAAGGCGGCTCACCAAAAGTGAAGCCCTTACCGTTGAATGAATCAGACCGGGGCAACACCCCGGACACGCCATCGAACTCCAGATCTGGCACCCCGCTGCGACTAAGACGCCGCAGAAGGAAACCATACATGCGATCCATGAATCACGAACCCAGCACATGCTCCGTCTTCCAGATGTCGTCGATGCAGACCACAATCTGCATCCGCTCCTGGACTACCTCCCAAGCTCCACGCCGACGCTGGAACAAACGCTGTCGTAACGATGGAGCCCGAGGACACAGGTCCACCACGAGGATGCCGCCGCCGCCACGCCATCCTTGCTTGAATAGACTGGTTTTCCAAAACCTTCCCAACCATAGAACCGATGGCCTTGTCAGGGGAGGATCCGAAGAATCTTTATTCAGCGTCGTCATCGTCGCCGCCGAAGCAAAGACGATGAACGGGCTAAAAACCTAGACTACGAGAAAGTAAAAACGATCCACACGCGTGGATCCGGCGACCCCCCTCACCACCGACGACCGAGGTCGCCGGCGGAGGGGAGCCGCCGGAGGACAGCGATGGAAGATTGGGTTCTCCTGCCCCCCTGAACATGCTCTCACGGAGCGAGATCGTTGGAAGCTCAAAGTATGGTCCACTGTATGTATGTGCAAATGCCTAGCTTAGGTATTTACGATTCGAGAACCTGACAGTTCAACATTAATTTACACGCGCGTGCCTATCGACACCGCTGCTCGATCACTTCGCGTAGCGCCCGTCTCGACGCCGCTACGTCTCTCCCGGCGACGAACGGGTGCACGAGCAGCTCCCCGACTGACGCCCGCTTCCGATGGTCCTTCTGCAGGCAGGCGGACACGAAACTCCGGAGCTCCGGCGACGCCGCGCTGTCGGGAAGTGCCGGCAGGTCGCCGAAGCAGATGGCGCACATGAGCGCCGCCCAGCTCGGCTTCTGCCCGGCGGGGAGCAGCGGGTACCTCCCCATGAGGAGCTCCAGGACGGTCACGCCCAGCCCCCACACGTCGGCGGCGTAGGGGTCGACGGGGCCCTCCTCGTCGCCGTCGCCCTGCAACGTCCGCTCCGTGTCGAATCGCTCGGGGCTCATGTACGCGGCGGTGCCCTCGTAGGCCGCGCGGTACTTGCCTGCGCGGGAGACGACCTCGGCGATGCCGAAGTCGGCGATCTTGACCTGCCCGGCCCTGTTGACAAGGAGGTTCGCCGGCTTCATGTCCCGGTGGACCACGCGGCGCGCGCGGAGGTATGCTAGGCCAGACAACGCCTGCGCTGCCACCTCCGCCAGCGCCTCCTCCGGGAAGCCTCCCTGGCCGGCGCGGACCAGCGAGTCGAGCGAACCGCCGTCCATCAGCTCGAGGAGCAAGGCGGAGTCGCCGGACGCCGTCGGGAGGACCGAGTGGCACCGGACGATGTGCGGCGAGTCGACGCGGCGCACAACATCCACCTCCTCGCCGGCGCCGGGATGGCCGCGGTGAATGATCTTGAGCGCGTACAGCGCCGACGTGCGGCGGTGCGAGACCTTGTGGACGGTGCCGCCGTTCCCGCGCCCAAGGACGGAGAGCCTGGCGAAGTCGAAGTCGCTCAGGCGGAACTCGCCGTCCGGCCGAGCCGCCGACGTGGACGGCGTCGCCGCGGTGACCGGCGCCGGGGCGGGGCACCGGAAGGCCCACGTGGGAGCGTCGAGCTTGAGGTGAAGCTGCGGCAATCGTCTTTCTCTGGCAGCCGCCATGATCTTGATCGCCGTGTGTGTTTTGCAAGAACTCTATTCGAAGTAGGATGATGAAACTGATGATTGAGCAATGGATGATGTTTTTATGTGGATGGATGTGAGGTTAGCTTTATACTACGATGTGGCGGCGCAAGTGCCCCTACCTTAAATTTGGCTGACTGTGCTGAGATTTTGATGTGTAACTTCCGATTCTTTTTAAATATTTCTTTTGAAAACGATGTAAAAATCTGCTTATTTATCTTGTGCAAGGATGGATGTTCATGATGTTATTGAGTCTAAAGTTTGCTTGGGAGTAGAAAATACCCCCGCAAAACATTTGCTTGGTAGAAAATGGACGGGCGGGTTTATTCCGGATGCTTGGGTCGCCATTTTGGGCATCTAGAAACAAGCACAACGGGAGGAACCCTGGCCCCTCGGAGCTCAGTCGATTCTGGTCGTCAGATTCATTTCTTGATGCGTTCTGGACCGTAGGATCTCGCGCCAGGAAGACCTCGGCCGTTGAATCAAGCCGAAACACTGCTACAATGAATAGTAAAAAAATTGCAGGTTTGCTTACTCCGGTGTTACGGTCTTGCCTCGCTGACGCGTGGGCTCGATTCCTAGAGGGCCGCGCCTGTCGGTTGCCGTGGCTAGGATGGTGTCTTGTGTAATTTTTACACTGGTTTCGTCCATTATACTTGTATCCGTCTCGTATATGATACTCCCTCCATAATCTAACATAAGATATTTTAGATCACTACCTTAGTGATCTAAAAGATCTTATATTTGTGCATCATTGGCCGTCCTTTTTTGGGTCGAAAATCGCTTGTGGTTGGTAAGATACACTTGTAAGCTTAGTGGGAGTAACAAGTTTGATGTATGTATCTGGCCTAGGCAGAGGAACTTGATTTCTTAACCCGGAGCCATTCGATCTCCATTCACATGTCCTCAGGTCAATTTTCACTTGGCTACACTATACCCTAACAGTAATTGCCGCCTCGTCATTCTCTAGCTCCCACCACAGCCTCCATCTTCTCCATTTTCTTTTGTGATCGTGCTATTAATACATTGTTAGACTAGTGAAGTGTTACACAAGAAAAATGATAAATACATACACTACACCAACATAACGTACATCTATCTACAGTGTCAGAAAGTTCCAAACATAATTTAAGTCCACAAATCCAGTTAAGAAAGTCAAATTTCAGCTCATAAGCACTCCTTTTGTAAACTAAGGTATATCATAATTTCTTATGTGAATAGTAAAGCAAGGTACTATTTAGAACATGGTATCCTTTCCAATGTCACGAAAGTCGAATTTGCTAGTGTGTTTGTAGCATGGTAGCCACCGCCAGGGGCGGAGCTAGGCTAATGCAAGGGTATGCAATGCATACCCAAACTTTTTTGCCAAAAAGAATCAGTATATAAGCTCCTATATGCCTTTATATCCCATATGGCAATCTTTTTGTACATACAAAGGAGAGAAACGAAGAAGAGAACGATTCCCGCGCCACTTGGACCAGTATTGGGCTGCTACGTTGCTAGTTAGCGCTACTGGGCCTTAATCGTTGAGGCTTAATGATGCAGTTGGCCGATTGACGAAGCCGAAGAGACAGCTCGACCTGGAACGTGTCGCCTCGATCCTTCGATTCAACCGCCGCTGCGCTGCGCCACCTCCGCCGCCTCTAACGCACATCGTCGCGCCTCATGCCCGCATCCGCCATCGACAGCGTCGCCGATCTGCCATCTTGGATCTAGCAGATCGATCTCCTCGCGCCTCTTCCCTGCTTCGCCTCCAATTGAGAAACGGCGGCCGCGGCGGCAGCACCGGCGCACACACATCATGCACCGATTCATGTGATTGTTCTTTTCGAGTCAGTGAGTGTTCAATCTTGATTTCTCCTATGTTTTAGTTCAGAAGAGATGATTATTTTCACTCCCTAATTTTGTTTTGATTGACATATTGTAGCATCCAGTAAATTTTGAGTGTGCTTTGCATTGGCTTGCTAGAAAACTTGTGAAGCAGCATAGAGAAAACAAGGTGAATCTCATGCATATAAATTTCTGAATTATGAATATTTGAATTTGTGAGACTACCCACCATGCAAGTATGCCGCCATCATTATCTAACATGTTTTTTTATTAGGGATAAGTATATTTTTCGTCCCTCAACTCTTTCAGAAGTTTAGAAGTAGTCCCTCAACTCCAAAACCAGGAAAACTTGGTCCCTCAACTTTGAAAACCAGATAAATTTTTTTACCACGCATACCCTTGTCGAAAATCCTGGCTCCGCCACTGGCCACCGCGAGTCTCGTAAGAAGTTTTTTCTTTTCCTTTTTGAGGGTTTGTATGATGTCATTTTGTCCAAGTACACACACATTTTTGCTTTGTATGGTTATGTTTGTTTCTCTTTGCTACATGTGTGATCTACTATAATTCATGTATTGTGATAATTTTAGCATGTGCTCCAACTTTCAAACAAAAGTGGCTGGTTTTCGAAGAAGTGTCAAGTGGGGCTAGATAGTTATCCGCTCCGCTAAGAAGCTTGATTTTGATATTAATCCATGACACTTGAGAGGACCGCCGTAGCTAACGAACGTTGTCATCTTTAGACGCGGATCAGTACCTCTTAATTGGTAAGCTTAGTGGGAAAGCATAGGCCTAATTCAGGAGATATTTTTCTCCGAGGGCGGCGGAGGAGATATTTACCACTCCTAGGATGCATATTGTGTAAGCGAGATGTATTGATAGATAAGACTAGACAGTGAGATGGATGCTGATGGGTGCGGGTGTTGTTGGACCATGGAGTCAGCGGATCATATCTGGTTCAGGTTCAGCACAAGCTTGAAGAATGAATGCGGTGCCAACGTCGACCATCACGCACGGGCACGGCACGACTGCTTAGCACACCATGTTGGCCCGAGATTAGTTTGGTTGTGGAGTCAGGTCATGGTTCTCATCATCTTTGCTTTAGTATATTGTTATAGTTCCTTTGTGTTCCTTAACTGCACGTGTATAGCATTCATGTACTGTTCTTGCAACATTCTTTAGTGAATAGTGCCTCCCGCCCCTCCTCTTTTCCCTCTCCCCTGAAAAAATGTACCTGTGCATGCTCTGTTTTAGAGCATCTCTAGCAGACCCCGTATAAGTAGTTAAACCCGTAATTTTTTTGCGTTTTACAGTTTCTGGCGAAAAAAGTGTCCAGAACAGAAACCGTAAAAGTGGTCCAACCCATAAAAATTTTAAGGGCCGCCGCAAATGCACACCCTCCGTTTCATGCATGAAGAATACTCCCTCCGTTTCAAAATAGATGACTCAACCTTGTACTAATTAACTTTACTACAAGGTTGAGTCATTTATTTTGGAACGGAGGGAGTAGTAGTGAATATTACACATCTTACCTCTCATATTTGTTCATCTGACCCTTGGCACCACCCAACGGAGGATGAAGGAAGAGGCCAGCTGCAGCAAAGCCGTGCTCCACATTCCCTTGCAAGGGGAAAATTCAGAACTGAAGGTGTCCATGCCGGACTGTATGCAGCGTGCGCCCGCGGCACGGCGAGCTCGCCTTCGTACACAGCCGAAGATGTTTAAACTAATCTGCAGGAGAACAAAATTGAATTTCATCATCCTAGACAGAACCAAAATTAACCACTCTGCTAGAGTTGCTCTAACGCAACACACATATCTTCAACACATATGCCCCGGTCCTTTCCAAGCATTTTAGCAGGTAACACTGGAACTATGTTCTCAAATTACAAGAGGGGTGAACAGAAAAGTAACTTCAATTTCCCACACTTGATCTCAGCGTCAGGTAAATAAATTACATCCGACGAGTAGAGTTGCATTCCATGGTAGCAGAAAACAACAAGAAGAAGAAAAAACCTTTCAGTGGCTCTAGCAGCATAACAAAGCTGATAGGAGGAACACAAGCGCAGCATTCTAAAATTTACATCACACCGTAGGCGCCGACAGACAGACAGACAACACCCAGTTTTTGCTCCAGCGCGGCAGCGGCGAAAAAAAAGGATCCCTATATATATCCGACAAGTAACAATCA
The DNA here is from genome assembly GCA_902687465.1 of Secale cereale. NCBI lineage: Eukaryota > Viridiplantae > Streptophyta > Magnoliopsida > Poales > Poaceae > Secale > Secale cereale. The sequence goes on from LR738712.1 coordinate 33,554,990, forward strand.
ACGAATGACACATTCCGTTAATTCATATATCATCACACGGCCTGGAGCTTCTGCTCGTCCATGGATTCCACGGGAAGAACCGCGGGCTCCCAGGAGGAGTGCTCGTCCAGGTGGATCTTGGCGTACTCGCTCACCAGCCCGTTCCTCTCCTCCCACATGATGGCCTTCCTCTCCTCCTCGGCCCTGTCCACCTTGTCCTTGGCCATGGAGCCCATGTCGCCCGCCGCTTTGGTCACCATGCCGAACGCGCTGCTCAGCCAGGACGCGCCGGCCGAGACGTACTGGTTGCCCATGAGAGCCGAGCCCGCGACGCTGGCCTTCTGCTCGGCTGCGGCCAGGGCGGACCTCGTGAGCTCCGACACCTGGTACCGCTCGTCCACCTCCTTGACCTTGCTGCCGACGACCGCCCGGCCCAGGCTGATCTTCTCGCTCAGGCCGTACTGGTGGTCTAGAGACACGACGGTGGCCGTGGCCGTGGACATGATGTTGTGACGCTCGTCGAAAGACCTTGCCATGTTGAGCGCGTCCTTGCTGAGGACAAAACCCTTGGCCATCATGCTGCTCACAACATCCTCCGCCTTCCTGACTGCAGATTCAGCAGAGGGAGAATTCTCTCCCTGCACCCACAAGGACATGCACAAAAATCCAGAAGAGTGGGATATCAAAGCATATTAAAAGTAGTCAGGATAGTAACTGCAGTTGCAGGAGACTGATTTGAGAGACAATTCATGCAGCATCTTTATTTCTCTCCTCGTTGACATAGGAAATGTTCTTACCATGGTAAGAAACTGAAACAATGTTAGCGAAAGTTAATACTACAACGTTTGACTTCTGAATTGCTAAACTAAACAAATGCTGCTCCAGCGAGGAAACCACGTCTATAAAAAGTCATTAAACAGTAAGAGCAGGAGATACTTTTTCTACCCCAAGTTAAGCGCTATTAACAAAAATGCACCATATTCTTGATTTAAGACAGTTGTAATATTCATCTAGTTCCTTTTCAGTTTCAGAGATTAAAAAAATCCCAGGCCTGAAAGTAAGTTCTTTCCAGTTTAATACAACTTAAAATAATGGTCATGCAGTTAAAACATTCTTACCTGTAATTGTTTGCGGGCTTCAGGAGGCAACTGATAGTTCTCAACTGGAGTTATGACGACAGAAAGATCAACAATTGTTGCCCCCTGTAGGTTAGCAATCCATGATTATAAGCCAAATACCTAAAGAGCAGTGGGATGAAATATCACAATGTAATAAGTTTCAGGAGCTCGAACGTACTGAGAGAAGCACAGCAGTGTCTGCTCCTTGTGAGTCCTTAAATGTGACGTACGCAAGTTGTGACCAATCAGTTTCGCTGATGAAAACACGAGCAAATATTTAAGAAACACTGTCTGCTCCAATGAAAACACACACTGCAATAAGTAATGATGAATTACCTTTGCATTTCAACATATTCTATATCACCAGAGAAAGAAAAGAACTCTGTGATCTCCCTTTTTGAGGCACTCAACGAAATATTGCCAACTTTTACTGTCCTCACCTGCAACAGAATATCAACGATGAGCAAATAGGATATTGCTAGTGCTACTTTAACACAGGGGAGGTGTGATTTTACATCTACCGAAAATGAACAAATTGGATATTGCTAGTGCTACTTTAGCACAGGGGAGGTGATAAGATGGACTGTAGTGATTTTACATCTACCGAAAATGAACAAACGGGATATGAGACACTAGTGCTACTTTAGCACACGGGAGGAGATAAGATGCACGATTGTAGTAATTGTATATTTGTTGATAACAGAGGCGACACATTTTAGCATTCCTGAAACCCAAGCTTTCAAGGGTTTACAGAACAATCTCATTCTGAAGAAATGTAGAATGACGCAAACCAACAACATAAGTATGAATTGTGGGACAATATTAGACAGAATTTATTAGATACATCAACACAGAAATGTAGGTAACATCATAGTTGTCAGGACCCAGGAACATCAACTGAGTAATAAAATTATCATTTTTGAATAAGAAAGAAGAGAAAAGACTTTGAACCAAAAAAAGTTACATTTCAATGTGGATTTGCATATACTAAACAAACATTGTATGATAGATGAAAATGAGCCGTCTAATGCAGTCCCAGAGGTGTCGTGATCAATTATTAACAGGAGACCACATGCTAAACTTTAGTTAAAAAATTGATTCCAGGAACTATAATTATAAATAGATGTCATTTGCACCTCTTGTATATAGTATGTAGGTCACATACTAGGACATATTAGAGATAAACTTATTCAACCAGGTCAATCAGATTGGTGTATATTAGCAGCCAAGATCAGGTGGAAAAATATACTACTAGTATGTGTAGTCACAGGAAATTATGAACCAGTGATAAACATTAACCAAGTTAGTCGGTGAATTAATTAATGACATGAGGCACACGTCTGACGGTATCATACGCTTTAACTTGACAACATCATGGTCGTGTTTGACAGTTAAACCATTTGAAGTTTATGGGTCTAAGGAGTTTCATAGGCTTCAGCTTTGAACATATCATGGTCGTGTGGGACAGTTAAACGATTCGAAGTTTATGAGGTTGTACCTATATAACTGACACAGAAATAATACAGTAGGTAGCAGTGTGTAAGTCAATGAAAATCATACGATCAATAAGATAATGTTGACAGCACATAATAGGTCACTGACACAACATTAGGAATCGTGCTGTTGTGCAATCAGGACTGCAAAAGTAATGTATGCCAGCTGCCCTGTTACCAGGAGTGGTTGATTTCCCTGAATGCAAAAAAGAAGAAAGTGCATTCATTGACCAAAAGGGGCCCAAATCATCTGTTGCTCTGAAAGAAAAGAAATTCCCAGCAGAAATTCCAAGAGAAACAAGAAACTAGTAGTATTCAAGATCTGAACTTCTACCAAGCAGTTTTTAACCCACGGCCTTGAGAAGTCGGTGCTCCTAGAAAACGAAATCAGAGGCCCCGGTTCGGATTCAGAAGCTAAGAATCCGGGGGCAAAGCCAACCGGTTGCCCAGCAAGCGCCAGAGATTTGGAACAAAGCGCCGATTTGATCGCCTGGCTTCCTCCACATCCAGAGTTGGCCAGCATTGCATTGCGGTTGCGGCGGACTTACCGAGGAGCAGGCGGACGGCGCACCCACCGTCGAGCCGTTGACCCGCATTGCGCTGGGCCGCTGGCCTTTTTGGGGAGGGGAACGCGCGGAATCTAGCGGAAAAGCAGCAAGGAGGCAAGGCGAGGCCCGTCCTCATGGCCCCCCGCGCTGTCCCCGGAGCGGGGCAGAGCGAAATCGTCGGGGGGGGGACGCCGCCTCCCTGGGCCTCCATCCAACCCGGAGTTCTGCTACGACTAGAAGAGACGGCCGGCCCGACCACCGAGCCTACCGCGGTAGCACGACGGAGGAGCAGCTCCTCCGGGGAGAAAGAAGAAGAGGAAGAAGATAAGGCTAGGTGGGTCTGAGAGAGAGATTGCTCACGCACGCACCTCCATTGTCGCGGGATCTCGCGGGAGTCTGTCGGCTGGCGGGGGTGCCGGAGACGAGGACGACGACGGGGGCTGGTGGGTTCGGCGCCGCGCGTTGCGCGTGTGTCGGCGGGCAGAGGGAGGGAGCAGGGGTGGACTCGGCCGGGAGAGCCGGGGAGGAGGAGGAGTCGGGTTGGTGGTTGCCGCTTTCAACTCTCGTTTTCGTGGCGAGTTGTAACGTAACGATGAGCGTTCGTTCGTTCAAAAAGAAATACTACGTAAGAAAACGGTGCGCGTCGGCGCTGGTGCGCGCGGGACGGCAGTGGTGGTGGGCCGGTCGCACGCACGACGGGGTCGGGTCGGGTCGGGTCGGGTGGCACCACGGAGCTGCCCTTTGCTGGATCCGTGATAGAGGGCTTTGGGATTGGGGGTTGGATTGTCACCGGAATTTTTTTGCCTTTCGTTTTACTCCGATCTGCTGCGTTTGTAGTGTAGTGTGCCTCGGTTGGATCTGACGCCCTGCCAAACTTTGCGTTTTTGGCGCACAGCGCACGCAATTTCCCCGTACATCATCACGTGTCCAGAGAAAAGCCAACCGAGGCCGGTTCTGCTTAGATTTTTCTTTTCTTCCATTTTTCAGGGAGAAAACACGGGGGCGACGGCATGGGAGGGAGTGTTACCTACCGCGTCCTGAATTGGACCGGAATACAGCGAGAACGTTTCTCCGGTCCAGCATGCTACATGCTTCTAGCTAGAAATTGCCTCTCCGGCCCGTTATGCAGCCCTTTCAGTCGTTTCTAGAACGATGGTGATGATGAAGAGCGTACGTGCACATGTGTTGCCTCGATCGGTGACCGGTAGGACAAAGAAAAGACGGGCCGCCATTATTCCATGCCTTTTTCTTCTTCGTACCAATCGCTTTAAAATGTTGCTTTGCTACAAAGGTAGTCCGTACGTGGCCGGCCGGAGTCGTGGTAGATTGGCAACGGGCCAGACGGACCCGTTCCCGTCGAGGCGGTAATCGCGGCAGGACAATTGCCAGGACTGGCCGGGTGGCACGGCACGGAACCGCGCTTTTACGTGGCCGCACATGATGCATATCTTTGGTCGCGATTCATTTTAGCTCAGGCCTGGGCGCACGGAGTTGGGGTCGCTGTGGCTTGCAAGGTGCAGCGCCGATCCTCGTATCGGACCTGACTTTGCGCGGCCGTAATTTTTTTTGTTGATTCAATACTGTAGTTGATATACAACCACCTTTGAAAAAAAAAATGACCTTGGACCTTATCCCTTCCCCGCAACAGTGCTGAAGGGCGATTTCTTAAACCGCATGTTCTATCCACGCCGTCGGCATTTCGCCGGTTTCCTCTCCCTCCGGCGGCGGGAGGGTGGGGGAACCCTGGATCTCGACGTGTGTATAGCGTAGGTTCGAGTAGGCTTCCAGCCGGCGGCGTTGAGGAGATGGTGGCACGGTTGGGGTGGATTTTTGGGGCGGTGTTCGTCCTCTTCGGTGGTGGGGCTCAATGGGGTTCCGCCGCCTTGTCCAGGTTCGCAGTTGCACGGAGCTGTTATGCGTGGCCTTCCCTCATCGGAGTCTGAGGAGTGGCGGATTCGGACTTTTGAAGAAGCTAAATGAGTTGGTGGTGGTGAGCAAGATGATGGTGTCGGCGGAGCAGGGTGGAGGCTCTCCGGAGCCGAGGTTCGACGACCTCCCGTCCGCAGAGGGCTTCTCTCGATCCAAGTTTTCAGTGGAGCAGCGGTGGCGACGCGGTCCATCGGCATGTCCTGGTCGTCGGCGGCAGCATCGAGATCTAGAAGGACTCATTTGTAATTTTTCCTTTGTTCTGGATCGTCCTGTAAGAACATTGCTCTAATATTACCAGCTCTTTCCCCGCAAAAAAAGAAGAAAAAATGTTGCTTCTATCTGTTGAAATATATTGTTTGTCTCTATTTATCAGTTTGAACTTCTAGATGATTGTCTGAAGCATAAATCTAATATGATATCAGAGCTAAACGGTTTTGAGTTCAAAACCGTGCCAACTTAGTATTAAAAAAATTAAGGTAAAAAAAATCTGCAACCTACATCGATCCCCTATCTAAGGACTAAATTAGGCTAGACATGACACGTGAGAGGGAGTGTTGATATTGTCCGTCTCTATCCATCAGTTCATACTTTTAGATGAATTGGTTGAAGTATGAATTTAATATTCTCTTTGGCGATTTCGATTTTACTTTTTTTGTTGCGTAGATCTGTATTTTTATGTGTTTATTAATGTGTTGTAGGTCCTGTACTTATTTCTTGCTCGTCATCCGTGTATGTATATACATATGCAATGCATCACCCACTAATTTTAGGTATTTGGTATTCCACGCTTCATGCATCCGTTTGTTTGATACTACCTCCGTCCCATAATATAAGAGCATTTTTGACACTACACTAGTGTAAAACGCTTTTATATTATGGGAGGAGGGAGTAGTTCGGTTTGTTTTTTCTTTTAGTTCATTCTATAGTTTTGTTTTTTTTCCTTTTTTTGTATCCATTTCTTCATCTCTTAAAAGCTTGGCTCTTTTTAAAACATGCGATCAATCCATGAATTTTTATGTTTCGATCATTTTTTTTTAAATTGATGAACTTTGTAAAATATTGATGATAGTTTTTCAAATTCAATGAACTTCTTTCAAGTTGATGAACTTTTTTCAAAGTCGGTGATATTTTTTCAAATTTGATGAACTTTTTCAAATTCGTTGAACTTTTATTTAAATTCAATGAATTCTTTTTCAAATTTGTTGAACTATTAAAAAAGTTGTGAAATCTTATCAAATCAGTGAACTTTTTTCATATTTGTGTCTTCGTTCTAAAATTCATGTACTGTTTCCAAATTTACAAACTTTTTCCAAATAAATCTTTGGAAAGTCAACGGTTCAATGGTTGAGTAATCAACAACTGACTTGGCGTCGCCTGACCGAGCGAAGGAAGTTGGGTTACGATTGAGCGAAGCAACAAACGAGCGAACAAGTTTGTTGAGCTGGCCCAAGAGGAGTACTGTGTGAGTGCCAGTTTGGTGAACTGGTGCCCGAAGCGCTAATTAGGTGGACCCCTGATTTTTATCGTCTCCCGACAAGTTTCGGCCTCGGTTTGATTTTTGTTTGGCAGGGGCCTCAATTTTGTTCCGGGAGGTCATGAATTTGAATCCACATCTCAATTTTGTTCAAACTAATCAGGTGGTTCCGTCATATGGCTCGATAACGACCGCCTTGCCCTTGAAGGTCCATGACCCATCTTCCATTACTCGCTCCCAATCACCAAGGCAAGAGAATTGCAGGGTGTATAGGTTATCCTCCAGTGGACGGAATTTAACTTCCTGCGCTAGATCCCATGCAACCCTCATGTTGCGGAATAACCAATACTGACTATATTGCCTGTCGATGTGCACACGAGCAATTGCCATCCTGCGAGCTGCTTCCTCCGGTATGTCACCGTCCTCCACGACTATGTCCACCGGATCATTCTCTTTCAGCCCCAGCTCCTTCATCATTGCTTCCATGTCGCTCTTCGCCGATTCAGACGCCGACGTTGAGCCCTCCATCATATCTCTTGCCCGAGAAACAGCGAATTCCGCGGGCGGGATGTTCCCTAAGACGGCCTCCAGTCAACCACGATGTCAGCGACCCAAGGGCGTCGGCGATCGATGGTAGGGAAGCAGAGGGGATCGTGATCTTCACGTCGAGCGAGCGCCGTCGGGAGGAAGAAAAACCCTAACTAGAGGGGATGGGGTCTCTTGACCGAGCGAAGGAAGTTGGGCTACGATTGAGCAAAGCAACGAAAGAGCGAACGAGTTTGTTGAGCCGGCCCAAGAGAAGTACTGCGTGAGTGCCAGTTTGGTGAAGTGGTGCCTGAAGCGCTAATTACGAGGACCCCTGATTTTTATCGGCTCCCGACAAGTTTGGGCCTCCGTTTGATTTTTGTTTGGCAGGGGCCTCGATTTGATGTAAACATGACGATGGTTGTAGTCTGCCGGGCCTCGATTTGGTGACGGGAAGGTTTGCTTGAAATAAACACCCTGCTACGACACACTTCCTATATTTTCTTTTAGACGATTCTCAAAAAATAAAATAAAAAATCTTTTAGACTCAAGAAAGAAAAACATCCTACATTTTTACGGCAAATCCTATATATCCAGTTCCCGCAAATGGGCACACAACACCCTCTGCATTGGGTCGGATTTCACTTCTTCTTTTTTCTTTAAAAACTGCAAGAAAGCACCGGTGGGATTCAAACCCGCGCCACGAGGTACAGTGTAAGACGCGATTGAAAGATGAATAAAACTGATTCTTATTGATTGATTTGGTGCGACATACAAGTGTATATAAGAGGGTACAAACCGACTTGGGGTAAGGTTACAAAGCTGACTTGGACTAGGAGTCGTATACGATAAAGACTACTCTAACATCCCCCCGCAGTATCAATGGCAGGCTCGACGACGTTGAGACTGAAACAGATATCTTGAAACGGCTTAGTATGCAGTGCCTTGGTGAAAATGTCAGCAAATTGAGCCGTAGAGGGAACATGAAGCACCCGAACCTGACCAAGAGCGACCTTCTCACGAACAAAATGAATATCAATCTCAATATGCTTTGTGCGTCGGTGTTGAACTGGATTGCCGGTCATGTAGACTGCTGATATGTTGTCACAATAGACAATAGTGGCCTGCTCAATAGGCCTGTGTAGCTCGGAGAGTAACTGCCGAATCCAGATTGTATCTGCAACGGCATGTGCCACGGCGCGATACTCAGCCTCGGCAGATGAACGTGAGACCGTAACCTGTCTTTTCGAGGACCAAGAAATTAAATTGTTACCAAGAAAAACACAAAAACCGGAAGTGGACCTTCGAGTGTCATGACAACCAGCCCAGTCTGCATCAGAGTATGCGGTAAGAGAGTTTGGAGAAGAATTATTTAGGTGGAGACCATGATTGAGAGTTCCTTTTAAATACCGAAGAATGCGTTTAACATGATTATAGTGAGGAACCCGTGGATCATGCATATAGAGACATGCTTGTTGAACAGCAAAAGAGATTTCAGGACGAGTAATGGTGAGATATTGGAGAGCACCTGTTAGGCTACGATAGAGAGTAGGATCTGAAAAGGGTTTACCGGCAGCCGAAAGTTTAAAACTAGTATCGACAGGAGTGCGAGATGATTGACAGTCAAGCATACCGGCACGATTAAGTAGATCAAGAATATACTGGCGATGGGAAAGAAAAAGGCTGGAGGAATCTCGAACAACAGTAATGCCTAAGAAATGATGAAGGAGTCCTAGGTCAGTCATAGAAAATTCAGATCTAAGAAGAGAGACAATATGATCTAAGAAATTTTGAGAGGATGAGGTGAGAATGATATCATCTACATAGAGAAGTAAATAGGCAGTGTCGGAATTTTGATGATACACAAAAAGAGAGGTGTCCGAGAGAGATGGAGTGAAGCCTATTGTTTGGATGAAGGAGGAGAAGCGTTGAAACCAAGCTCTTGGGGCCTGTTTAAGACCGTAGAGAGATTTCTGAAGAAGACAGACATGAGTTGGAAAGGATGGATTTTCAAAATCCAGAGGTTGCTGACAGTAGACAGTTTCTTGAAGGGAACCATGGAGGAAAGCATTTTTAACATCAAGTTGGTGAATAGGCCAGGAAGAGGAGACAGCAACACTAAGAACGGTACGAATGGTGCTAGGTTTAACAACAGAAGAAAATGTTTCATCGTAATCAATTCCTTGTTGTTGAGAAAAGCCACGACAAACCCACCTGGCTTTATATCGTGAGAGGCTCCCATCGGAGTGAAACTTTTGGCGAAAAATCCATTTGCCAGAAACAATATTTGTGTTGGGAGGACGAGGAACAAGTTGCCATGTGTTGTTTTGAAGTAAAGCATTATATTCTTCTTGCATGGTAGCGGCCCAATTGGGATCAAGTAGAGCAGTTTTGTAATTCTTTGGGAGGGAAGTGAGAGATACGGTGGTATGAAGGTTTAGGCGGTTTTGGGGTTGTTGAAATCCTGATTTGGCCCTAGTACGCATGGGATGATCATTAATCGGGACTGCTGTAGGAATAGCACGAGGGGGTAATGTGGGTACGGGTGAGTCCGGCGCAGCGGAAGAGTCGGACGAAGGAGCATGGTTGGGTGGTGGAGAGGGAGCAGGGACCGGGGGTGTTGGGGAGGGAGCAGGGGTCGAGGGTGTTGGGGACGTCTCGGGTGGGGTGAGGGGAGGGTTGGTATTGGTTGTGGCTGGTGTTAAAGTTGTTGGTGGTATGTTGTGTTCATCATGACGGGGTTTAGGAAGGGGAGTATATAGTTGGAAAGGACGGGGAGAGGGGGTGTTTGCCGAGCTAGGGGTGTTGGATGATGTAGTAGTGCGTTGTGAGAAAGGAAAAATATGCTCAGCAAAGGTGACATGACGAGAGACATGAAGGTTTCCTGTCTGAAGGTCGAGACAACGATAGCCTTTGTGCTCGACAGAGAAGCCAAGAAAAGCACATGGGATAGATCGTGGTGACAATTTATTTGTAGAAGTGGCATAGGCATTTGGAAAACAGAGACAAACGAAAACACGAACCGCAGAGTAGTCGGGGTGGGAAAGAAAGAGGGACTAATAGGGAGTAGTGTTGGGTTTAGTTTTAGAAGGTCGAATATTTAGAAGGAAGGTGGCCATGTGTAGGGCTTCAGCCCAAAACTTGGGAGGCATAGATGATTGAACGAGAAGAGTGCGAACTATATCATTGAGGGTGCGAAGAGAACGTTCGGCTTTACCATTTTGCGGGGAGGTGTAGGGACATGAGAATCTAAGAAGGATGCCATGTTGTAAGAAGAAAGTACGATTTTTAATGTTATCAAACTCGCGACCATTGTCACATTGGATAAATCGAATTGGGAGAAAGAAGTGGATAGACACATAGCGTTGAAAATTAAGAAAGAGAGAATGGACCTCAGATTTGTTGCGTAGAGGAAAAGTCCAGACAAAGTGGGTGAAATCATCTAGTATAACAAGGTAATATTTAAAACCCGAAACACTTGCAATGGAAGAGGTCCATAGATCACAATGTATTAATTCAAAGGGATAAGTGCTACAAGAGCTAGAGGAACTAAAGGGAAGACGCACATGTTTGCCTAATTGACATGACTCGCAAAATGCAGAATTATGAGAATCCCTATTACATGGTATGGTAAATTCACTAAGCATAGAAGCTAAGACAACAGGGTTGGGATGGCCCAAGCGACGATGCCAGAGATCGACGGAGGCCAACATGGATGTTGGAGGGGCGGCGGCAGGAACTCCATTAAGAGAGTAAAGATCACCGGAGCTATTGAAGCGAGCGATCTCGGCCTTGGTCAGGTAATCCTTCACAGATAAACCAAAAGGGTCAAATTCAGCCGAAACTAGATTGTCGCAAGTAAACTGGCGAACAGAAATAAGATTTTTAATGAGGGCGGGTGCAACTAGAACATCACGAAGTAGAAGAGGTTTAGTGGAAGAGGGAAGTTGAGCCTGACCAACACAATATATAGGAATAGATGATCCATCTCCGAGGTAATGGAAGGGAAAGGAGATGTAGTGCAAGAAGATAACCAATTACTAGATGCAGACATATGACTAGAGGCCCCTGAATCAAAGATCCAATCCGTACCTGAGTTTCCTTGCGCAACAAAGTTATTCATTGCTTGGAGAAAAGCAGCTTGATCCCAGCTCGGCGTCGCAGGTGAGGGTGGCGTCGGGAGCAGTGCCGGTGGATATGATGGTGAAGGCAGCAAGGCCGGCTGGGGTGTGTAGTAGGCGCCGCCATCGGTGGAGTAGTGACCATAGGGAGCATACGTCGGGGCGGCGTGAGAGGCATTGGCCGGCTGTGGCGTCGGGAGCAGTGCCGACTGAGGTGTGTAGTAGGCGCCGCCGTCGGTGGAGTAATGACCATAAGGAGCATACGTCGGGGCGGCGTGATAGGCATTGGCCGGCTGTCGGGGGTTGAGAACCCCGGGAGCACTAGTAGGCGGCCGAAGGCCGGGTTGCCAGGCACCTGAGTATGCCGGCGGAGCACCGAGCGGGGACGGAGCGGACCAGGGCATGGGCCACGCCTGAACGAGCCCCGTCCAAGGATCATGAGGAGGCCGCCATGCAGCCGTCGATGGAGCACTGGTGGGTGGTGCAGGACTCGGTGATGTCGTAGGCGGAACTGAACGAGTCGACGGCGACCTGTAGATAGGATTTTTGCCGCGGTAGTTCGGACTAGGGCGCCAGCCTGGGGGCGGTTGAGCGGATGACGACGCGGATGGCCCGACGACAGGAGCCGGCATGGGAGGCGGTGCTGTTGTAGGCGGCGGAGGAGGGCGAGCCGCAGCATGAAAGACCTTGGGGCGAGAGTCCTTGCGAGCTTGTGTTTCTGCCGCGAGTTGGAGCAGAGAACGAACTTCAGCGAAGGTGGGAGGAGGCCGTATCATTGGTATGAACGAGGCTTGCTTGTCAAAATCCTCGCTAAGGCCGACGACGACGATGTTGATGAGCTGTGAGTCGCTGACGGTATCGCCGAGTTCGCGGAGCTCATCACCAATGGTCTTGACGCGCTGGCAGAACAGGTTCACCGGGGCGTCTCCTTGCACCATATTGCGAAGCTCGGTGTGGAGAGCGTTTTTCCGAGCGTCGGTGTTGCTTTGGAAGAGCTGACGGAGGGAGTGCCAGATGTTGGCAGCGGTGGCGCCGTCGTGATCGAGCATGTTGAAGATCTCGGTGGTGATGCGGGTGTAGAACCACTGAACGATTGCGAGATCGTCTTTCAACCATTGCGGATCATCGGGGCGGGGAAGACAGTTGGCGGCGACATGCGAGCGCAGGTTGCAGCGGCCAAGGTGGAGATCGAAGAGATGTCTCCAATGGTAGTAGTTATGGACGGCGAGATCAAGAACTATGGGGATGTATGGGCTGACGTCGGAGATTGTGTCAGCAAGAGACATTGGTGCGGCGAGGATGGGTGTAGGGGAGTTTTGTGGAGCTAGGGAGAGGGCCGAGAGAGAGGCGGTTGCGGCGTTGGCAGCCTTGGCGATGAGCGCGGCCCGGCGCTCGAAGTAGCCGGGCGGCGGCAGCGGTGGCGGCCTTCGCGGAGCCATAACCTAAACCCTAGGACCGGTATCTGATACCATGAAAGATGAATAAAACTGATTCTTATTGATTGATTTGGTGCGGCATACAAGTGTATATAAGAGGGTACAAACCGACTTGGGGTAAGGTTACAAAGCTGACTTGGACTAGGAGTCGTATACGATAAAGACTACTCTAACAGCGATAACCAACACAGACACATCGTCTTCTGCAATCACATGATTCTAAAAAAAAACTTCTGCTATCACATACATCCTTTTTCCTCTATTTTTTTCTCTATCCTTTTTCCATTCTTTTATCAAACTCACGAGTTTTTCTTCAAAATTGATGAACTTTTTTTTCTTCAAAATCCATGATCTTTTTTCAAATTTGTGAAGTTTTTTTTCAAATGGATGAACTTTTTCAAGTGTTTTTTAAATTGATGAGTTTTTTTTAAAGTTGACCTTTCCAAAATTCGATGAACCTTTTTCCCCAATTAATGAACTTTAAAAAATAATCAAAATCCATATCATATTTAGAATTCAAGCCTATTTTATTTTGTTTGTTCCAAAAGTCAATGGTTGACCGGTTAATTAGTCAACCGCAACCAGTCAACGCGATCGAGCGAACCAAGGAAAACCAGTTGAGCGGTTGTCTTATTCGTACAGGAGCGAGTGATTTGTACTCCCTCCGTCCGAAAATACTTGTCATTAAAATGGACAAAAAATGGTGTATCTAGAACTAAAATACATCTAGATACATCCCCTTTTATTCATTTTGATGACAAGTATTTTCGGACGGAGGGAGTACGAAAAGAGACTCGTGAGCGAGAAATCGTCTTTCTAGGAAGCGGGTGTGTTCTTGGGCCACGGCCTAGTAGGCTCTCGCGTGGGCGCTAGGAACCTGTTCGGGCGCTAAAGGCGCTGAACATGAGCTCCCTGAACATGAGCTCCCAATACAACCCTTTAACAGTCGCTACAAGGGCGCTCTCTGGCATTGTACACGTCGGCAACCTGCACTGTTCGCCCGTTCCTTCGCGATTGGTTGTGGGCTGCCTTTCTGGCCTAGGTCCTTCTTTCCCAGGTACGCCCGCCCCTCCCCTCCTCAGATCCTACTCCTCTTTGCTCTTCCTCCACACGCAATTTCTCTCCTCTCCTCTCCCCCAAAACGCCACCGCCGCTAGCAACTCAGCTCGCCCTGCTTCACTCGCGTCTCCGTGGCGCCCCGCGGTCTCCGCTCTGCTCTGCCTGCGATGGCGGCCGTGCCCACTCCTGCGACGTGCCGACCTGTCGGCGGCGGCGTGGCCGGGCGCGATCTGGAGAGCCAGCGGGCGATGGTGGTCGCGCAAGCCCGCGGAGGACGGGATCACACACATTCTGCGCTTCTCTTCCCACCCCACCACCGCAGGGAGGCGCTCTTGCCCCTGCCCCTGTCGTCTCGTCTTCCTCGGCCATCGCCGGCTTCGCCGCCCATCGTCGTCGAGACCAATCAAGATGGCGTTCGCCGTGGCAAACGAGATTAAGATGGAAGCCGCCACTGCCGCAACGACAACCACCACCTCCGATTCTTGTTCTCGTGTGTCCGTCCAGGAGGACGAGGTGATATATCTTCCTCATACCTTCCGCATTAAAATCTATATTAGGTTGGATTCTGTTTCATTCGGTTGGGCGTGATGTTTAAATTTCGTCAAGAGAGTTTTTTCAACAATTTTGATCTTTCTCGAAAAGAAAACAAAAGAGGAGCGGAGAAGGTCGTCTACGGGGGTAGGAGGCGGGGATCAGGTATAGGAAGACAGCTCGGCCAGACCGCCGACACCCCGGCCGCAGGTTCTGTCGGGCGCCATCCCCCTCATCTTTCCCCTACCCTTGAATCGAACAGGCAAGATAGGTGTGTCCTGAAATATGATGTTTTCTCTATTGGGCCTTATCCCTTTCGTTGTTCGCACTTTTCAGGAAGTAGTATGGATGTAGGTTGGTTAGCTTTGCATCTGTATACTTATGCTTTTCAGGTCATTCTATTGGGTTGCAGCTTGTACGTTGGAACCATAATTTGGCATGGTTGCTTCTAAGTTTTGATTGGTCGATTTGCTGATGTCCTCGCCCTATGTGTCCAGTTAAAGTTCAATCCTGCATAATTGTCAGTTTGCGAAGTCTACCCAAAACTCTGAGATTGCCCATGATAGATGTAAGAAGTGCGTAATTGATTGATGGATCTGTTAGTTTGATAGTTTTTTTGAGCGTTGTAACGTTCTCTTTTACAAATTGCAGATGCTCACAGTTTTGTGTGTTCAGTTTAGGAGTTGGTCCTTGCGAAGCACAAATAAAACATTATTGGCAAGCTAGTGCAGTTTTGTTACTCCCAGGTATCTACGATTGAGTAGATGAAGGAATATTTGTTACCAGGAGGAATTATAATGTCTTTGAAACTGATGTTGTTCTCATGATCTTGCCTTTTAATTGTTCGACCACCCAAAATTTGGCATGGAAACTACAGAGGTACTATGTATTGTTGTATTAGTTCTGCCGGATTCAGAGGTGTATAAATGTGCATTAGTTCTTCCGGATTCAAATGATACTTTGTACTGATGTATATTTTCTGAAGATGAACTTAAGTGTATGGTATATACTCTTTATTTTTTGACACATTCCCATTCTGTTAATACCCCCCCCCC
>LR738712.1:33570340-33612200 GCA_902687465.1 Secale cereale
CCCAAATACCATGCTATATATCTTATGAGGTATCCAATAGCGATAGTAATGTTCTATGCTGCTGTCATTTCAGTCCGCATAGTCATTATCAAAATCGGTGTTGCCATATCATTACTACTTTGGCTAATTCAACGATCCACTTCCAAGTTCTTTGGTGTCGAGCTGAACATGTGGTTATCTTATATCTTGGTATGTCCATAGGATACGGTCATCCTGATACTCAATGCATTGTACTGTGACCGCGACTATGCCAAGTTCTTCGTGCTTGAGACCATCGCGAGGGTGCAGTATTTCGGTGAGGGTCTTGTCTTTCTATATGTGGTTTCGATATGGTAGTGTATCTGCTGTTTTGTTGACTGATTGACATGGTAGTTCGCTGAATTTTGTCGTCTTCACCTATTTTGAACAGCATGCAGAAGCAGCAGGATCTTCCTTCATATCCTTTATTGTAGATCACATATTCCTTTGCATTAAAGATGCTGGTAAGGACTAGCAACCAATCAACTTTGAATATGCTATATGTAGACATCTATACTGACTTCTTCATTAAAATTTTATTTGCGTCGACAGAGTTTCAGCTTGAACATCTAAAGCAATCACTGTTCTTCTCATGGGATTTGTTTTGCAAGGATTAGTATAATAATTTTGAACTCTTAACAAACTGAATCAAACAATTTATGTATTGTTTTGTAGGAGTTTGGATTGCTCTGGGCACTTATTTTAGGAGCTTGGATTACTCTGAGCAATTATCGCATGATGAGTTGAGAGTACTCTGAACACTAGCTAGTGTGCCACGACGACCACTTGAACTATAGGAGGCTCACGGCGCAGGTCATCTTTCTCTCCTTTCTACTTCTCCAGCCGCCCTCGTTTTAGGTCGTTGTAGCTTTTATGTGCAAGAGGTTTGATCATGGACATAAGCACAGAAGATTCACATTTCATTGCTGCTTGCGCATGATCAATGAACCTAGAAGGATTTCTTTTCTATGGTGATTTGCTTCATTACTGTATGCATGAGCATCATTCCTAAATATATATAGCTCATCATTTTTGCCCTCTTTTTTTGGGTCATGAAGATGGCGATGTTCCTATTGAAACAAAAGTCTGGAATTGATAATTTCCTGGATTAGTAGTCATTAGGGTGTTCCTCCTTTTGTGTTTGCTTGGCCTCCCTTGATATCCTGAAGATTTTCTGTCAGGTTTTTCTTCACTATGAGAAGTTACACACACATCCATGAGGCATGATAGATGGATTCCTTATATTTCCTTTTGATCTGATATCTTTGTCTTCCTTTTTTTATACATTGTTCCTTACACAGTGTGAGTCGGTTTCATGGAAGGAATTCTAGAGGTACACTCCACAAGTGTTGGTCCAGCAAGACTGGGCTTAGTGTGATTCAGATGGGACTGGTTCGAGCTCATTCAGATGGTCAATACGTTCAGGTTGGCTTCGCTATTTTTCGGCTCGCTTTAATGTTGCCTTTTATATTTATAATACATTTAGAATATAGTTACGTGTTTACTCTTTAGTATACTACTATTTTCAAAGTGATGACCAGTGATGTGAATCTTGACGGATACTCTATTTATTTGGTGATGTACTTTAGCTAAGATCATTGGATTTTTTTCCAGATCTGTAACTGTTTGTGTTTGCAGCAGATACTTATATTTTTATATTGGCTGAAATGATGCCCCTTTGTGATCATGTCAGATACATTACTTCATTTTATTTAAAGTTGGCAAGACAAGTTATTTTAATTTAATTATCTGAAAGTTGCCTCTGAGATGATTATTCAATGCAAGTTGGAATAAGCTTTATCATGAACCATTAAGCACTATGAACGGATTTGGCTTCTGTGCATGTATTTTCAGACAATTAGTGAGCCTCATATCTAATTCCATCAAATATATATGACAAGACAAGTATCATCAGCTGAAAAGCCACTTCATTGGAGGTTCTCGCGTGGATTACATGTTACAATATCTTCCCTTCAGGAAATTCTTTGATCAGGAATTCTTTTTCACAACAAGAGATGAAAATGCTCGTATTGTACCTTCGCTTTTGTGCCGCGCGAGTTGCTTTTGAACCATTGTCGTTTATGTCGTCGGTCATGTAAACTATAAGGACATTAATATATGCGGCTCCTCAGGCTGATCCATGGTATGAGTGTGTTACATTTCCACTGTTCTCTTTTTTCAGTCAAGACCATGCAATAACATTGTGAACTACACCCAACAACGTGGCGGGAGCGCCTCTGACCTAGCACCACCCTATCTCTTAGGTGGCGCCCAACCACTATAACATAAAAGGCTCACCACAATATTACTAAAAAATATATTCTATTTTAATTAGGAAGTATAATTACTTTACTAAACCAGTGACTGATCAATGTTGAATTAGCTTCGAATATTTTGTTGAAGTTCGTTGGATCAGTTGTCTGAATCTTTATACCAACCATGATTGGTTCAGCATAAATAGGGGAGTGGAAAGGACACCTCCCACCTGGCACCGCCTCAACTTACTCTTAGGCGGCGCCACCGGTGGCGCCCCAACCACTAGTACATGTTGATGCCGGGGTATCTACCCATCACAGGAGAGGTGCAGCAGCTGCAGTTTGTCGAGACGAGCATGGTAACTATCTGGGAAGCTCCTCCCTAGTGATTACGGGAGTCCACGATGCGGCTACACTCGAAGCAATTGCCTGCCGTGAGGCGTATGCATTGGCCGAGGATTTAGCGCTTCACAACTTCATTGTGGCATCGGACGCGAGGCAAGTGGTTGATGACATTCACAGTAATGCCAGAGGATCATATGGCGCTATCATCAGCGAGATTAGAGCTAGATTGGTGAATTTTAATAGTAAGATTGTGTATGAAGGACGTAGATCAAATATAGATGCTCATAGGTTAGCTAAATTTTCGTTAAAACTTGTTCATGGGTGCCATTTGTGGCTTTTAAACCCCCATGATCCAAATTGTATCCCACGAACTGTGGTTTTTGATGAATAAAGTTCTGTTCATCCCTCAAAAAAAAAAATTTGAGCTCCCAATTTTTTTAGAGCATCTCCAACAGCCGCGCTACGCGCCGCGCCCAAAAAAGCGTTTGCCGCGCGCGCTTCGGCAGGTTTAGCGCGGGGATAGGCGCTGGCTCCAACAACCGCGCTATAATGCAGCGCGCGCGCGCCGCTCCAGTAGTGCCCAAAAATGCAGCGCGCGCACAATATTTTTTAATACATAGATTGCATTAAAATAAAAAGGATACAAAGTTATTTTACATATATATTGCAACTAGATAGGTAGTTCAAAAATATAGATAGATAGTTCGGCGCTAGATAGTTCGAAAACATAAAAAACTAATCCCAGTCGCTCCAGTCATCTGCACCATCATCATCGTCGTTGGTGTCGTCAGAGGTTGACAGCCAGCAGTCCAACCAACGCTCATCTTCTTCAGTGAAGAAGGACCTCCCGCCTGCATTGACGAGGTCGGCCTGCGCACACGCCAATGCCTTCCGACGACGCCTGTCCAACCGCTCCTCGCGGCGCCGGCGCGTGTCCTCCTCGCGGCGACTTGCCCAATATTGCTGCTCGTAGGCGACGTCCTCCGGATGGCGCCGGCGCCACTCCGCCAAGACCCGCTCGTCCTCCTGAGCGACGAGGAGGCGGCGCTGCAGCGCAGTGTGCTCCGCACGGTCTTGTGCGGAGTTTAGACGAGGCGGCGGGGCGACGTCTAACGCCTGTTGGAGCGTGTGGACGTCCTGGAAGTTCATTTGGCGGCGCGGCCTGCCTAGACGCCACGCCGCCGCGTCGAACGCGCGGGCGGCCTCGTGCGCCGTGTCGTAGGTTCCGAGACTAAGCCGGAGATCGCCGGAGCGTATCTCGGCGTAGAACCCGCCGTTCGGGCGCTCGCGGACGCCGCGGTAGCCCGACGCAGAACGGCGGCGCGGCGGCATGGTGGCGCGCCGGGGGCGGCGCGCTGGAGCGGTGGCGGCGCTCTGGGGCGGCGGCGGCGCGCTGGGGCGGCGGCGGCGCGAGAGGCAGGGAGAGAGAGAGAGCTCGAGCGAGGCGGTGGCGCGAGGGAGCGGCGCGCGCTGCTTTTTATAGGCGCGCGGAGGCGGCGCCGCAAAAATGGCGCACGAGAGGCCACCATTTCGCGTGCGCGCGGTTTTCCCGCCGCCGCTGGAGCGCGCCGTTCTGCCTCGCACGCGGTAAAACGAAAGTTTAGCGCGCGCGCCTTTTTGCGCCGCTATTGGAGATGCTCTTAAGCACCGTAATATGTCCACCACCAGCTCATGCAGTCTCTGCGGTGCTATGATTATTGGCGATACTGGGCACTTGTTGTCGGGGAGCTGGCAGAGCACCTACGAGCAACATCCGAACCAAGTGCAAAACAATGGTTGTTTTTGATGATCAACATGTTATCACATGATGCATTTGTGAATCTTGTTGTCACCTTATGGGCAACTTGGTCGGCATGGAGAGCCATACACGAAGCTATTTTTTCAAAGTCCACATGCCACACTCCTTTTTTAGGCGATTCATGGCTGACCTAGAGATCCTCAAGGAGCCAAGACCGATGAGGTCTAACGCTTGGCCAGATCTGCTGCCCCTGCTCTGCTGCGTACCTCATGTGAGGAGATGGCCGTCTCCCGTTCGCGCTCGCGGGTGGGCGCGCGCCGCCGCCGCCCGCTTCTTCCGCGGCTGTCCTCTGGTGCAGCAGCCTCGTCCGGTTGCTGCTGCTCCGCCTCGACCTTCGTTGGCTCTGCGTGTGGAGGCCTGGCTCCGGTGCCTCCTCCCCCGCATGTCTCTTCTCTAGCGGCCGATTCGCTGCGAACTTCTGACCGGCCTCGCCCTCCTGCTGCTTCGACGATGGGAGCTGCCCCGGCCTCTCTGGCTCCTCCTGCTGCCGGCGTCGCCCCTGCCCGTCTGTCGCCGCCGTCTGCGCGTGGCCTCGCTGCGGCCTCCCTCGCCTCCCGCAAGGCTGACCCGACTGTGCAGGGACGACTGGTCTCGCGTGAGGTTCCGTCCGCTCCCGAGTCGCCGTCCAGCTCCAATCTGGTCCTCGCGACGTCAACACCTTCTGCATCGCCCGTCGTTGTTGCTGGAGATGGCGGTCATGTCTCTAGGCCCTCTTCCGGCATGAGGGCCGGAGAGCTACCGGCCGCCTCGGGTGCTTCTGATGCTTTGGCTACGGGCATGATGCGGTCTTCATGGAACTCCCTCGATGTCGAAGATGACGAGGATGGTGTAGAGTTGGCCCCGCAAATGCCGCTGCCTACCAAGTGCTCCAGCGGGGTGAGCCCTGAGCTTGAGGCAACTACCTGCGAGGGTTGGCAGGAGGTGCGGCCGCGGCATGGTTCGCATATGTCTCCAGCTCCGGCTTCGTCCCCTCGACCCATCCCGGCGTGGCTCCGTGGTAGATGCTGCAGGTGCCTTGTTATTGGACATCGTGCGGCGAAGTGCACGGACCCCTTTCGGTGCTCTCGTTGCTTGGGGAACGGTCATCGGGCTCGTGAGTGTCGGAACGCTTGGCGTCCCCTCAGCTTGCTCAATAACCCTACTGCTTTGTCATTGTCCCGCCTCGACACCATCCATCATCTTCATCCACCCTCATGCCAGGCCCGATCTGATGCCACGATTCCCTCCAAGGTGACCCAACATGGCTCTTGGGCATCGGTCGTTTCTTCTTCTTCTGGCTCTCCAGCCTCGGCTGAGGTGGCGCTTCAGTCTGTCTTTGCTGCGCAAGCTGAGTTGCTACGCTCTGAGCTTCAAGGCATGGCTTCCTTACAGATGGTGAAGGCAATTCAGCCTCTGAGTGATGTGGTTGATTCAATGCATGGATGGCTGCTGCGGGCTGGGAGCCTTTTGGAGCGTGCGGAGGTTGCTCTGGGCAGGCTATCTCCTGCGTCGCCTCCTTTGCCAAAACTTGTTGTTGGCTTCGAGGGCGACAAAGATGTGGATCTCTATGGCTGCTTCTCTCCTCGTGCTTCGGACTTCTCACCCCGTGTTGGATCTAGTTCGAAGCCCCATGTGTTGCCGGAATCCGAGAGTGAGGCCCCCATCGAGGTTGTGTCCCCTGTGCTGCAGATCATGCCCGAGCTGCAGGTGTTGTGTGGTGGTGAACCTGTTTCTCCTTTGCCCTTGGAGCAACTCAAGTTGGACTCTGTCCTGGCTACGCAGGTGGACCTGATGTCCTCACCACCCCCCATGGAGCCTTGTCAGGCGTCAAACAACCTACCTCTCGGTGTCATGGAGTGCAGAGTTTTAGATGTTGCAGCAATTCCCTCGTCCGTGACTATTGAGCAAGTCATTCCTGTGAGTTGCATCACCACTGAGCCACTTGTGTTAGCACCTACACCAAATTCAAATGCTCTCTTTGCGAAGGAACTTTGTGGGTTGCTAGCCAGCGTGGAGGTTGCTAGACCTGGTTTGGGCAGGTCAATTGCTTGCCTTCTGACGGGGACGCCAATAAGGGACAAACAAAAGAAGGTGGGCAAAGGCAAAAGTGGCAACAAAGGCAAGACGTCTTTGGCTGCTTGATTGGTCTGTCATTGTGCGTTGGGAGCTGCCTCGGGGTTTGTGGATGTTGTGTACTCGACGAGTGTAACGAGCCGTCAGTGTGGTTGTGGTGTTTCTTGTCGCATGAGTAGTTCATATGTGCTTCGCTTGTATTGGTTTTCGCCCAATTTTCCATTAATTAATTGGGCAATTCTCTTCTTCTTAATTAATCGATGAGGCAAAACTTTTGCCTCCGTTTCGAAAAAAAATGAGTGCAATAGAAAGCCATACCCGCCCCAACAAAAATGCTACACTTACGGGTTGCATTCCACGGTTTTCAGCTACGGACTCTCTCCCCATCAATCTCTGTGCCCCCTAATTTTTACTGTGGGGTCCTTCCTCATTCCAACTTCCAACCAAATATTGACACACCTTCCCATAACAAGCATCCCGTATGAATTGAGCGTAAGTGTAGCATCCCTGCCGGCCCCAATGCTCCACCAGCGGGGTTTGCGAAAATTCACGTAGATTATAGAGTTTCAAATATGAGTAGAAGGACCAGAGGACGGATTCTTTGGTAGAGCGGTGTTTCATCCTACACACTGATGGCAACGGATCTTGACGGCGTGGCATAGTGCAGATTCGGAGTTCGCTGTGGGTGTATGGTCTCGCGCAGGAGGACGACGCTGTCGGGCGTCGTGGTGGCGTCGATGGCAGAGAGACCTGGCACGGTACATGCAACAGTACAACTCTGAAGATGGATTGGTGGCAGGTGGCTGCGGCGGCCTCATAGCCGGCAGTCGTCCTGCTTGAGGAGTGCGCCGGACTGGTAGGTGCCTCATACCCGGCAGACGTCCTGGTTGCGACCTCGGGTCTTACATGTTTAGGTTTGGCTGCGAAGTCTGTTTGGTATTAGGCTCAGACTATCTGCGCCCCTTCATCAATTGCATAGGTATAGTGACAGTTGTTGCTTAGACGGTGACTTTAGTCTTGCCGTTGTATGGCTTTGTAAGGTCTTGTGAGAATAATTAATAAAGTGATCGTATGCATCGCCCAGATACAAAGGCCGGGGGTAAGCATCCATTTCAAAAAAAAAAAGAGTAGATGGGGTTCGGCAGCAGTAGTGTGCCGGGACGATCAAGGCAACAGTACTTGGGCAGTTCTTCACTTGTTATCTTTGGAGTGCAGGATGCAACAACGCTCGAGTCTATAGCATGTCGGGAGGCTTTTTCTTTGGCCGAAGACCTCACGCTCCACAACTTAGTAATCGCCTCGGATGCAAAACACGTGGTGCATGATTGGTTCCCTGTGTTGCATTTGGCTTGCACCCACCATGCAAAATACAGATTGTTTGGTAGGCTGCACGTATACCTGGGCCTGGCCCAACTGATGCAAAAAGGGGCTCACAACCAGGCTGAGCGGAAACGCAGATTTTGAGCGTTTCCCGGAGCCTGGCTCGCGTCTGCACCCACGCTTGCAGCGAGATGAGTTTCCCCGTCGTCCCAGGAGCGATATTTCCGCCACTCTCTCCCGCGACGCCGCTAGATCCCGCCACCAGAATAACGGCCACCGGCCGGACTGGCCCAGCCGGACGCTCCTCCCGACGCGGTTGCTTCCGCCGCCGGCGCCGAGTCAGAAGGCACGGCACATGCTGCCCTGGCGGCCGGCGGTGAACTACACTGAAGCTCTTTGGTTTGGCCACCGGAGCCTGAAGCGGCCAGCGAGTGCCCCGTCGAGTGCGAGGAACGTGCAGGCGCACTACTAGACTTGGAATCGGAGGTGCCATGTTGTTTGTCTCCGCTGGTTGCTTGCTCACGGAATTTTTGTTCAGGTTTCTGATAAATAAATCGACACTTGAGAATGGTTCAGGTCCATGGAATCAGCCGGTTGCTTGTTCAAATTTGTTTTGCTTGTTCCCTTTGTTCATAGAATGGTCCAGATCTAGTTGGCATGATTGAAATTGAAAGAGAAGAGTTAGCGGAATTGAGCCCATGTCCAGCCAACCAAACACCATCTGCCGTTCATTGCATCGCTCATGCATTCATATCATACAGTCCACCAAACACACATCTAATCTCATCCTTGCATCTGTTCAAGCAGGCCACGCTCACCCAGGATCCCTCGTGCGATGCAGGCTAGAGCCACCCAGGCAACCAAACACGCCCGATATTTCAAACAGCGGCCGAGGACTACGTGGCACCATTATGAGAGGAATAAAGTATAGGGCAACCAACTTTAATTGTAAGATAGTTTTTGAAGGTCATTCATGAAGCTCATAGTTTAGCTAAGTTTTTCTTTAGCCTAACTTTCTGAAGATGATTGTCGACGAAGTGCGGGAAAAGGACGTGGCAGGCATGCCGTGGAGGTAGCAGGTACACGCGCTTGGAGTCGGAGCCCTGGCCGGCTGCGCAGAAAGTTGCGTCAAGATTGACGCGGGGATAGCTTTTGAGAAAGTTCATTCATCCATCCATCCATTCCCGCAGGGCTGTAGCTAGCAAGCGGCCATCAAGTTTTCTCTCGTTGCTGACTGATCTTTTTTTTTTATGGAAATATTGCCGCATTTATTTAAGCATCAAAAGCCGGAATGTCATCCGCAATTATAGAAAGAACGAAGTCTGGGGCACCCCCCACCACACCTTACAAAGTTCGTCACCAACCCCAACTCTAGCTAATTTATGCGCGGCAATATTAGCAGAACGACGCACCCAAGATATCTTGTACTCGACGAAGGACCCGAGCAGAGCTTTCACCTCCTCAATCCATGGCCCATGAGCAGATAGATTCCTCGCGGATTGTTGCAACATATTCACTACTCCTTGAGCATCCAGTTCCAAGTGAACCTTTGTTGCGTTAAAAGCTGCAGCTAGCTGCAACACATGCTTGCATGTCAAGACCTCTGCAGCTTCCGCATCCACAACGTTTGGGAAATAATGACAGGTTGCTGCCAGAAAAGCACCACTGTGGTCTCTAAAAACTGCTCCTCCTCCTCCTTTCTCCCCATGTTTGGATACCGCACCATCCGAGTTCACTTTCACCCATCCGTCATCTGGAGGTTCCCAGCGTTGAGGCTCATGCCGTACCTCCGCGCTCGTCTTCCGTGAGTGTACATCCCTCCATTCCTTCATATGGGCAACAACAGACTTCATTATTTCATGTGCTGGAGCCATCGGTTTGCCATCCCTAGCATTATTCCGTGCAAGCCAGAGGCCATACGTGGCTTGCACCATTGCCTCTCGCTCTTCGTCAGACGCCCCGGCAAACCAGTCGAGGAGCCAGCAGGCTAGAGCACTCTGGGAGTCCGTCGTGCACGGTGGGATCGCCACCGCAACTCCCTTCTCTGAGTGAAGTAGCTGCCAGAACCTTACTGAATGTTGACATGCCCAGAAGCGGTGATAATTGGTTTCTTCTCGGCCACATGCAACACAAAAAACACCCGGTTTAATCCGACGTCGATGAAGTTCGAAACCCACAGCCAGCCCATTTTTGATCAAGCGCCACATATGAATCTTAGCTTTCGATGGTGCACATGTGTCCCACAGAGCCGTGTAACCCTTATGCGCCAGCACAGTATTGGAGGACTCGGGCTGTCCCGTCCTCGATCTTCCCAGCATGTTCCTCAGGTGGTATGCAGATTTGACAGTGAAACATCCATTTTTTGTGTAGTTCCAGGCTAAGTAATCCTGTACCTCCGGTCCCCCAATAGCAATCTGTTTAATGTCCGCCGCATCACTCGGACTAAACATATCATCCACCCTTGCTACGTCCCACGAACGACCATCTGGAGCTAACAAGTCTGCCACTCTCGTTACACCTGGAATGAAAACTTGACCCAGTGGCCTCAAGCTTCCATGCCTTGGTATCCAGTTGTCGTGGTGTATATTCACTTTCGAACCATCTCCTATTCGCCAAACTGTGCCCTCCCTCAACAGATCTCTCCCATAGAGCACACTCCGGAAAGTATAAGAGGCGTTGGAAGGGCATGTGGCTGTCATGATCGTTTGCTCCTTGAAATAGCGGGCTTTGAGAACTCGTGCGCATAGTGAGTTTGGTTCCTGCAGAATCCTCCATGCCTGCTTCGCTAGCAAATCTTGGTTGAAACCCTCTGGATCACGAAAACCGAGTCCTCCAACCCTCTTTGCAGCACACATCTTTTGCCAAGAGATCCAATGGACCTTCCTATCACCATTCGATTCACCCCACCAGAATTTCGAAGAGATCGTAGTCAGATTCCGGCACGTTTTCTTAGTGAGCTGAAAACAACTCATGGTGAAAGTAGGAACAGCTTGGAGTCCGGATTTCACCAGAACCTCCCTCGCCGCCTTGGACATCCCTTGTCCCTTGTAGCCCCCCACTTTTGACTTGGAGCTTTCTGTGACATACTTAAAAGCGCCTTCCTTGGAACGGCCAACCAGTGTTGGTAACCCAAGATATCGTTCACTTAGAGCTTTGGAGTCAATCCCAATCGCACTCTTCAGTTCTGTCTTTAAATCATCCCGGCATCCTTTCCCAAAGAAGATTGATGATTTCTGTAAGTTTACACGTTGCCCCGATGCCGCCTCATAGTTATTCAAAATCTCCTTTAAAGCTTCCATGTTGTCTCTCGTCCCCTCCAAAAACACAATGTTGTCATCCGCGAAAAGGAGGTGAGTCACATGGGGGCCAGTGCTCCCAAAAGTCACCCCTTTGATCTTAGCTTCTTCTTGTGCCTTCTTCAACAGCGCCGAAAAACCCTCAACACAAAATAGGAAGAGATAGGGAGATAGGGGATCACCCTGCCTGAGACCCCGCGATGGAGAAAACCTCCTTGAGCAGGCACCATTCAGCTTGACTGAGAAGTTTGCAGTTGTGACACACCTCATGACCATCATAATCCACTGTGAAGCAAAACCAAACCGTTCAAGAATCTGCTGCAAAAAGACCCATTCGACTCTGTCGTATGCCTTCATCATGTCCAGTTTTACCGCGCACAAAGGCTTCTTTCTCTTCCTAGTCCGTATTGCATGAACACACTCGTAAGCAACCAGGACATTATCCGTAATAAGCCGCCCCGGAACGAACGCGCTTTGCTCCTGTGAAATAAGAAAGGGGAGGAAGCCCTTCAGCCTATTAGCCAGAACTTTTGTTGCAATCTTATACAGCACATTGCACAAACTAATTGGTCGGAACAGAGACAACAATTCCGGCGAGTTGGTCTTGGGAATCATGACGATGACGGTGTCGTTAAAGTCCTCAGGGGCAGCCACTCCACCAGAAAATCCCTCACAGCTCGACACACATCATCACCTACCTGCGGCCAGTGCCGCTGGTAGAAAAGGGCCGGAAGCCCGTCCGGACCGGGCTCCTTCGTTGGCCCCATTTGGAACAGCGCTGTGTGAATCTCCTTATCAGTAATAGGGGCCGAAAGCGTAGTGTTCATTTCCGGAGAGACAGCTTGCTGTATATTCTGTAGTAAAACAGCAGCACCTGACGAACCCTCTGAAGTAAACAGGTTCTCGTAGAAGCTAGCAGCCATCTCTCGCATTTGTTCATCATCAGTACACTTTGTTCCATCCTCTCGCCGTAGGGCCTTGATGGAAATTTTCCTTTTCCTATGTGTAGCACGACTCTGAAAGTATCTTGTATTTTGATCACCTGCACTTAACCAGTCTACTCTGGACCTCTGTTTGTACATTATTTCCTCACGCGTATAAATTTCTTTGAGTTGAGCTTCAATCTCCCGGACCTCTTGTGAGTATCCAGTTGACAGAGCCCTTACCTTCGCATCATTCAACTGAGCTTTCAACTTTGAAATCATCCTCCTGATCGAACCAAAAACATCCCTCGCCCACCTTTGCATCGCCCCTGTCGTGCCTCTGAGTCGTTGCCACACGGCAGCAATTCCCCGTTCCCTGCCTGCTAACTCCCAGGCCTCTTCAAACATAGCTTGGTAGTTCTCGTGTCTTGTCCACGCCTCCTCGTACTTAAACTCTCTATCCCGTGGTCCATGACGCGGAGCCGTCTCCAGCGCTCGAACCAATAGAGCTTGGTGGTCAGACTCTTCAGTCACGATGTGCTCAACTGTCGTCTCGGGGAACATTCGTAAAAAGGAATCAGTGCATGTTGCTCTGTCTAGGCGAACCTGAATGTTCTCCACCCCATCACGCTTATTATCCCATGTATACTGATAGCCCGAAAACCCCAAATCTGCCAGGCCGCAATCGGCAAGACAGTCGTGGAAATCTTCCATTTGCCTGAAGGATCTTGGGTTACCTCCCGTCTGGTCAGAAAGAAACAAAGCTTCATTGTAGTCACCCAAACAGATCCACGGTAGATCGTCTTGCGCTCGAAGGTATCGAATAGCATCCCATGATTTTTTACGTAGTTCCGTTCGAGGTTCCCCATAGAATCCAGTGATCCTACAAGTTTTCCCCTCGGACACTACCTCGGCATCGATAAAGTAGTGGCTCCACGGGCGCACTGTTACCTGAAGATGATCTCTCCACCAAAGAGCTAGACCTCCACTCCTCCCTTGACAGTCTACCGCTACACCACGATTAAAACCCATACTCCACTACAGTCGCTCCATTGCTCTCGCCGATTTCTATTGGGAAACGTAGCATAATTCAAAAAAATTCTACGCTTTCACCAAGATCCATCTATGGAGACATCTAGCAACGAGCAAGTAAGAGTGCATCTACATACCGTTATGGAGATTGCGAGCGGAAGCTTTCAACAAAGCGTGGATGAAGTAGTCGTACTCTTCACGTTCTTCGTCACCGATGATCTAGCGCCGAACGGACGGCACCTCCGCGTTCAACACACGTACGGTGCCGCAACGTCACCTCCTTCTTGATCCAGCAAGGGGGGAGGAGAAGTCGTCAGAGATCCGGCAGCACGACGGCGTGATGACGGATGCAGTGGAGATCGCAGCAGGGCTTCGCCGGGCGCCCTGCGTGGGAGTATAGAGGTGTGACGGGAGGGGGAGAGGCGCCAGGGCTTGGGTGCGGCTGCCCTCTCCCCCCCACATATATATAGGGGGCCAGGGGGGGCGCCAGCCCCCTGCAGATCCAATCTGCAAGGGGGGCGGCGGCCAGGGGGGAGTCCTTGCCCTCCAAGGCAAGTGGTGGCCCCCCTCCCCTTAGGGTTTTAACCCTAGGCGCATGGGGAGGTGGGCCCCTTAGTGGTGCGCCAGCCCAGAGGGCTGGACACTTCCCCTCGCGGCCTAGGGGCCCCACCGGGATGGGTGGCCCCACCCGGTGGACCCCCGGGGCCCCTCCGGTGGTCCCGGGACGCTCCCGGTGACCCCCGGAGATCACCCGTTGGCCGAAACTGGACTTCCTATATATCAATCTTTACCTCCGGACCATTCCGGAACTCCTCGTGACGTCCGGGATCTCATCCGGGACTCCGAACAACTTTCGGGTTTCCACGTGCATTTATCTCTACGACCCTAGCGTTACCGAACCTTAAGTGTGTAGACCCTACGGGTTCGGGAGACACGTAGACATGACCGAGACGACTCTCCGGTCAATAACCAACAGCGGGATCTGGATACCCATGTTGGTTCCCACGTGTTCCTCGATGATCTTCATCGGATGAACCACCGTGTCAAGGATTCACTCAATCCCGTATGTTATTCCCTTTGTCCATCGGTACGGTACTTGCCCGAGATTCGATCGTCGGTATTCCCGATACCTTGTTCAATCTCGTTATGGCAAGTCTCTTTACTCGATCCGTAATCCATCATCCCGTGACTAACTACTTAGTCACTTTGAGCTCATTATGATGATGTCTTACCGAGTGGGCCCAGAGGTACCTCTCCGTCATACGGAGTGACAACATCCCAGTCTCGGTTCGTACCAACTCAACAGACATTTTCGGAGATACCCGATGCGTACCTTTATAGTCACCCAGTTACGTTGTGACGGTTGGCACACCCAAAGTACTCCTACGGTATCCGGGAGTTGTACAACCTCATGGTCTAAGGAATAAATACTTGACACCGAAAAGCTTATGCATTACTGTGACGCCCGAGACCGACGTCCTAGAAGATTCTAGAAGATTCTAGAAGATTCCAGATGTTCCAGGTTTCCCGTGTGTTTCTTTTGTGCTTGTGTTATTTATTTTGCATTGCATCATGTCATCATGCCATCATGTCATATTTATTTTTGCATCTCAACCTAAATAAATCGTGTGGACCTTCGGTCCATTTAAATCGAGGGAAGGATGACTTCTCTTTATAACATATAAAAGTCTCTCAATATTTTAGGGAGCTATATTAAAATATTCCTTGTGCTTCGGAATAACCCAACACACTTGCATTTATTCTCCAGACATCTTTTGATTCAAGTTTCACCGTCAAAACCCTCCCTATAATTCTTTTCCTATTTATCGAGGTTCCTCCGAAAATTCGAACATTTTTGGACACTTCAATAATCAAGTCTTAGTTCAAAACTATTTGAATTAAATTCAAATATGTTTGAATTATTTTCCGATCACGCCTTTTCTATTTTCTCGGACCGTGCTCTTTTTATGATGCCCGAGAAAAATACTCCCATGTGCTAACTTTTGCCCTAACCCCCCTCCTCATTTTATTCTCTTCTCTTATTTTTTTGGTTTCTACAAAATCCTGAGAAGGGAGAGGCCCAAACTTCTTCTTCCTGGCCTCTAGGCCTCCCTGCGGCCCAGGTCTTCCCTCAAAGCCGGCACACTTCTCCTCCCTGGCCCAACATCCCTCCTAACCCTAGCTAGCATCGCTCCTCCCTCTGGATTCCTCAGCGCCGCCGCCGCATTCAGCCTCGTCCCTCGAGTCCCTCTGCCTCTCGCGTTCTCCCTCGAGCGCCCAAACCCCCAGCCTTCGATCTCCACTCCCTCGCTCTCTATCCCGAGCCCGACCCCCAAGTCCCTCGTTCCCCTCTGCCTTCGATCCCCAACCCCCGATTCCCTACGCCTCGCCGAGCGAGCCGAATCCCTCGAGCAGCCCGGGCCAGGGGCTCTCACCTCGCCTCGCCGTGGCGCCCGCTCCCTCCGGCCTCCTGTCGACCGAGGCTGCAGTCTCCCCCGCGCAGGCCTCATCTCCCCCGCGCAGGCCTTGTCGGCCAGGAGCGCCTTGGCGCCCGCGTTGCCCGCCGTCGGCCTCCAACAGAGCCGCGACCGCGGCTCCTCCTCTGCCCGCCGTCGTCCTCCCTCGGCCAGAAGCGGCCTAGGCCTCGCCTCCTCGCCTCCATCCCCAGCACCCCGACCGGCCGCCGTGCCCGTTCTCGTCCGCAGCGCCTAGGCCGCCGCGCCTCGGGCCTCCAGCCACCGCTCCTTCGTCGCGCGGCCACGAGCGCTCCGCGCCTCTCCAGAGCCCAGCGCTCCCTTCTCCAGCGCCGCACCTCTGCCCGTCCCGTGCAGCCTCTACCTCGCCTCCTCGTCAAGCCATGGAGCCGAGCGCCGAGTTTTACTGCTGCCATGCCTCGTCCAGGCTCCCTCCTCGCCGTGACCGAGACCTTCTGCTGCTGTGTTTTCCGTCGGATATGTTGTTGTTTTGGTCCAGCAGGTTTTGGCAAGTTCGACGCGAGACCAAGTACCCCTACGATCGCGATGTAACAAGTACCTCGACGACATGTACAACTAAGACTCGAGACGAGACCGGCAAGACCGAACGAAACGAGTACATCTACCGATGCCAAGTACCACGACGACCGAACGGCTACGATGACGAGTACATCTACGAACGGAACAACTACTTCCCACTACGGAACGAGTACCCCTACCGATGACCGTGAACGACTACTTCCTCTACTTCCACTACTTCCTCGACGACTCGAACCCCCCTCCGAGAACGATTGTCCCGAAGGTATAACCCCGAGACGATGACCCGTGTGATGCTTGTGTTGTATGAAATGTTTCCCGTGTGTGCTCCGTGCCGTGTCGTCCTTTTGTCATGTTCCTCGGTTGCCTCGTCGCCGACTCGTGGGAACCTGGTGACGGGATCGCCCCACCTTTCATCTTGCATGTCTCGCTCACGTCTCCGTCACCTTTTGCACCGGTCTCTCACCGAGTTACCGGAACCGAGATGTTGCCGATGCATCATTTTCGGATCGTTGCCGTGGCACCTTTTTCCTTCCACCACGGTGACAATACTTCATATCTTCTTCATGTCAACTTTAATATAATTGCATAAACTTGTTCATGTCATCCGCATCATGTTAACAACATTTAAATGTGTGAATTGTTGTTGCTTTAATAATTGCTAAACATGCATGGGGATTTTCCGGATATGTTGTTGTTATTTCCGGCCCCATTTAAAATGTCTAAATAGTGTAGTTTTACTTGCTTCACCTCTTGCCATGTTAAAAACATTTAATCTTGCCTTGTAGATAAACGGGAGTCAACTAAATAATTAAATGTGGTGTTTCGTCAATATGCAACTCGTTGCATATTGAGCTCCACTTAACTTGTAGTGTTGTTTGTGCACTTTGCCATGCCATGCATAATTAAACCGGACATGCATCATACTTGGATGAGCATCGTATGCCATGTTTATGATATGTGTGTTTACCGTGTTGTTTTCTTCTTTCCGGTTGCTTCTCTTGTTAGCTTCGGTTTCATTCCGGAGTTGTGAGGATTCGCTCGACTTTGTTGCTCCGTCTACTTCATGGATCCGTTCTTCTCCCTTGTGGATTCCCAGGCAAGATGATCATACCCTTGGATACCTTTACTACCATTGCCATGCTTAGTTGTCTCGATGCTATCGTTACATGTCGCGCTACCCATCTTTTATGTCAGCCTCTCCTTGTTGCCATGAAACCTCTAACCTTGACACCTTCCTAGCAAAACCACTGTTTGGCTATGTTACCCGCTTGCTCAGCCTCGCTTGCTCAGTCCTTCTATAGCGTTGTTAGTTGCAGGTGAAGATGAAGTTCGTTCCAGGAGGGAACTTGTTGGTGATATATCACAATATCTATAATTATTATTTAACACACCTATATACTGGGCATGGGTGGAAGGCTTGGCCTTTTGCTCGGTGTTTTGTTCCACTCATGCCACCTTAGGTGCCGATAAACCGGCATTATGTTCCTTGATTTTGCGTTCCTTACACGATGGGTGAAATGGGGACCCCTTGACAGTTCGACTTTGAATAAAACTCCTCCAGCAAGGCCCAACATTGGTTTTAATTTGCCTCATAATAACAACTTAATTTAATTAATTAAATTTTGCATAGGGAGTTAGCGCTACCCGAGGATTCTTAATTCTACATAGCAGGGGGGGCCAGTACTGATGGTGTTGGTCCCAAACTAGAGCCACTTGCGGATACCACCCAGTTCGCCGGGATCCTCGGTATCTGTACGTACTGCTCATCCGGACGTGGCCTGAGACGAGATACGCGCGGCTACTATCAGGGTGTCGGCACGCCGGGAGGTCTTGCTGGACTTGTTTTACCATTGTCGAAATGTCTTGTGCTACCGGGATGCCGAGCCTGATCGGATTTTCCCTAAGATAAGGGGTGATGATATTATATTTATCACTTCAGCTAATCGTGAGAGCTTGTGATGGGATAAGTTGGGACACCCCTGCAGGGTTATGATCTTTTGAAAGCCGTGCCCGCGGTTATGTGGCAGATTGGAATTTGTTAATGTCCGGTTGTAGAAAACTTGACAGAGGATCCGAAGTAAAACACACAACTGTGTGAGTAACCATGACTGTCTCTTTTCACTTTGAGAAGAGAACACGGTGGGGTTATGTTTGATTCGTATGTAGTTAGGATCTTTAGCGATCACTACTTTTGCGACCGTTTGCGTAGATGCTCTTCTTATTCTGGTACTCGTAAGTTAGCCACCATATTATGCTTAGCCGCTGCTGCAACCTCACCACTTTACCTCTTCCTACCCATAAAGCTTTGCTAGTATTGATACCTATGATTATGGGATTGCTGAGTCCTCGTGGCTCACAGATACTACAACACCAGATGCAGGTTCAGCCGAGTTTGATGCAGGAGCTGGTTCAAGTTCTTCACCAGGAGCTCGATGAAGAGTTTGGCCGTATGCTTGTGACGTTTTCGATGATTAGTAGTGGTTTCTACTAGGATTCGATCCCGACCTGTGGCTTTATGTTGTTTTGGTATCTTTCTTTTGGATCTTCACCCGTAGTCGGGTTGTGATGTTTTGAATGATGTTTTGCTTATGTAATGTATTGTGTGAAGTGGCGAGTGTAAGCCAACTATCTCCTTTTGCAATTTAATCCCTCTTTTACATGAGTCGTGCAAAGATACCAAACTTGAGATCATTCTAGGATGGGCTTATACCTTTAAGTCGTGCCTCGACACGTAGGAGGTATAGTCCCATCCTGGGCATTACAAGTTGGTATTCAGAGCCTTCTCCGACCTAGAAGCCCCCACTGATTGATCGAATCGTTGACGGTTGAGTCTAGGCACACACTGAACATGTTTTGAGTCCTATATATATATATATATCGGAGAGTAGGATTTCATTTGCTCCTCTTCTCTTTTCACTCTGGTGAGGACTCCTGACGATTACTCTTGCCTCTTCTACTTTCAAAAATTGCACCAATTTTTTTTTATGATCTCGCGAGTATTGTTTGGATTGTTTCGATGTCTTTGTGACGAGAACATTGTTCTCGATGCCTCCTGTCATTAGGGGTTGTGGCAGTGTCCCGGGGAGTTGAGCTCTGAGGTGTTGTCGTCACAAATCCATCGCGGCAGTGCTAGAATACTTAAGACGGCCGACATCGAAAACTCTCCTATACGGTTAGTGGCAAGATAACCCCGACATCACCCAGTACTGGGGAGGTAGTTCGAGAGTATTGCCATAGCTTGTATAGTGGATGCGTTTCGAAGGTCCGAGGTAAATGGTTTCCGGAAAAGACTGGTTATGTGTTGAAGGATGGATACAGCTGGATGTAGGTTTAGAGTTGATTGCGCGGTGCTTCCCCTTTATCCCCAACACCTGATTGCATAACAGGAAACTTTCGGAAATTAATAGGTGGGTTTCATCCAGTAGTTCTAGGCATTTTTCCAACGGATGCACGATATGAAGTTTGGGGTTCTACATTGAGTGAAGTGGTTTTATGGACTTGTTCTGATCGGGAGTTGCATCTTAAAGGGTCCTTGGCTATGCTGATCCGGGGATTGCAAAACCCTTTTGTAACACGTTCCATGAGCTTTCAGCACGAATGTGTCGAACGAAGCTTCTATCTTGTATTTGTTCTATCTGTTCCTTGTTCCTTTTTATTTTCATTTTGTTCTCCAAGTGGCTTCTCGTCAAGTTGATGTACCTGCGGAATTCATTCGTTCAATTCTCTGTTCGGATAGATATGTTGCAACATAATCTTCTTCATAAACATATCTATCTGTTGTTTTGTTTTGATTCTGGTATTCGAGTTGCTTCGATGTCAAATGTTGATTCCATACCTTTCCTAATCGGTATTCTCATATTTCTATGGGAGTGCTAATTCTTCTTGACCATCGAGATTTTCATGTTATTCCTTTTCAACCGGTGTGCCTTCTCTTCAAGTTATTCCATATGGACGCTGTTGAGAAATCTGACGTTTGTCTGTATTCTTTCATCACAAGTTGTCTTTGTTTACCCCACCCTCCCACCCTTCTCTTTATGGAGCAAGAAATTCTCAGATGATTTTATTCATGTGAGGTTTCTTCATTCATTTCCTTCAATTTTCTTATCCGGTGATTCTCAGGAAGATGCTCAAGAGCTTCAAGTTCATCATTCTTTTGTTCTTAGATTCTGCCGGTGGATGTAATTCAAGATTTTGGTGTTGATCTTATCCTTTTCCTCATTTCACAATGCTTTCTTATTTCGGTGCACCAATTAATCATTCTCCTCTTGTTATTCATATCCGGAGTGCTGAAGATTCATAATTCCATTCTTAATCCGTTCAAATTATTTTTTAGGATTATCATCTTATTCAAGCCACTTAATTCAACCGGTGCAATATCTCTTAAGCAATCTTTTCCAACGGTGATTTCTTTTGAGTGGGCCCTAACCCACAGGTCTTTTCCCAGGATCTTACCTGACTCTTCTTTTTCCGGAGAATTCTTTTCAAAGTGTGACGTAAGAATGATTTCCATCAGTCACATGCCTTCTCCAGGACCGCTTTCAAATTCTTTTTCATCTTTGGTTCAACATTTTAATTCTTCATTCCGGAGTGCTCAACAATTCTTATGGCATTTCTCGTCTTCATTCTCAGCACTTGGAGACCGGAGAAGTGTTTCTCTTAAATCTTGGCCCGTTCTCTCAAGATTCGTGGTTCTAGCTTCATGCCATCCTCATTATTGTTCAGATTGTGAGGAATTCTTTTATAATAAGCATTTCATGAATTGTTTTCTTTGTGATCCTCCGAAGGCCATCATTTCAGAAGATTTCTTCGTTCTCAGTTTTCAACTCCGTCCTCCAAATATTCTTCATTGATGTCTCTTCGTTCGTCTCCATATTTTACGGTGGTTAATTCAAGTTTACTCTTCCTTGTTATCGTTTTAATTCATTTGTTCTTTCATAATCCTACCGGTGGTTTGTTGAAGATTTACCCAAGCTTGTGCGAGATCTCTCTTTAATTCCTTGCAACGAGAATAAGTAGTATGCCAAATCCTTTGGTTGTCATCAATTTAAATTGGTGAAGGAGATGCATAACATAATTCTTATTCTTATTTCATCCAAGTGGATTAGTCCCTTCGTTTAGAGTTTATTCATGAGGAATAAATTCTAGGTTTCAAGTTGTTCATCTTGTTTTTTCCGGAGCTCCAAGTTACTTCTATGATATCATTTCAAGCTCCATCTAATTCATCGCAGGCCTTGAATCTTATTCTTTTCATCTTTCACTTCTCATGCTTTCAGTACCGGAGTTTTCATGCTGGTTCATCATGTTTTAATTCATCCTCGAATCTTCATCAAGATTCTTGTTGGAGCTCAAGCTTTTTTTCATCATGCTTTCCAAGTGCAATTCTTTCTACCTTATCTTTTCAGATGGTGTTATGTCATTCTTGACAATTCCTTCATGTTTCATGATTCACGAGTTATCAAGAATGAGATATTTAAAACCATCATTTTCCTTGTTCAGGAGATCTTTTCAACTCTTCAATTATTTGTTGGAGTAATCTTGGGTTGTAATTCACCTAAAAGCTTTCCCTAAGGATTGTTGCTATTATGGTGCTTATAAATGACCCAAGTTCTTCATTTACCCTTCCGGTGAAATAAGTTTTCGTCTCCTTGTTGATCTCAATCCAATTAATTGTTTTCCGTTAGTGGCTGGTTGTCACCTCATAATTTTGAGATGTTTTCCATAAGCCACATCAAGCTTATTCTTTTGTTATTGATTATTTTCAACAACTCTTTTCAACCCTTCTTCGTAAGGATGCTCTTTCAAATTCAATTTTGAGAGAAGTTGTCATTTTCTTCTCCGTTCTTTTTCTTTCCAACGACCTAGCATCTATTCTTTCGTTTCGGAGGCTTTGTGATGTTGCTCTCTCCAAACCATCATCTCGTTTTTATCGAGATCATATTCTTCCTTTGCTTGTCTATTTAACCGGAGTGTTGTATTCTTCATTCAAGTTCCGTCATCTTATCTAGTTTTTGCCTATCTTTTTAACCGGAGTGCTGTCTGAATCCTTCTTAACCTTGTGCCATTCTTTTAATTGTTTCGGAGACAATATGTTGTTGTTTTCATCAAGTATCTTCCCATCTCCTCAAGTTCTTGTTCAATTCCTTCCATTTTCAGACGGAGTGCTGTCCAAATTCTGTCATTCTTATTCCTTGGCCATACCATTGCGGTTTCATATTCTTTCCGTCCGTGAGCTCTTGTTTCATGTCTTTCAACCTACAAGGTTCTCGTTATGTTCCTTGTTCCTCCTTTTACCGGAGTGCTCTTAACTTCGTTAATCTCCGTTGCATTCTTTCTTTCAAGTTTGTTCAACCTCTCAAGGTTCGTGGTTTCACTCGTCTGTCAAAGAAGCAACTTTGTTTTACCTCTTCTTTTTCCGTTTTACCCGGTGCTATCTCTAGGATCTCGGGTCGAGATCCTCTGTTAGTGTGGGAGAGTTGTGACGCCCGAGACCGACGTCCCAGAAGATTCCAGAAGATTCTAGAAGATTCCAGATGTTCCGGGTTTCCCGTGTGTTTCTTTTGTGCTTGTGTTATTTATTTTGCATTGCATCATGTCATCATGCCATCATGTCATATTTATTTTTGCATCTCAACCTAAATAAATCGTGTGGACCTTCGGTCCATTTAAATCGAGGGAAGGATGACTTCTCTTTATAACATATAAAAGTCTCTCAATATTTTAGGGAGCTATATTAAAATATTCCTTGTGCTTCAGAATAACCCAACACACTTGCATTTATTCTCCAGACATCTTTTGATTCAAGTTTCACCGTCAAAACCCTCCCTATAATTCTTTTCCTATTTATCAAGGTTCCTCCGAAAATTCGAACATTTTTGGACACTTCAATAATCAAGTCTTAGTTCAAAACTATTTGAATTAAATTCAAATATGTTTGAATTATTTTCCGATCACGCCTTTTCTATTTTCTCGGACCGTGCTCTTTTTATGATGCCCGAGAAAAATACTCCCATGTGCTAACTTTTGCCCTAACCCCCCTCCTCATTTTATTCTCTTCTCTTATTTTTTTGGTTTCTGCAAAATCCTGAGAAGGGAGAGGCCCAAACTTCTTCTTCCTGGCCTCTAGGCCTCCCTGCGGCCCAGGTCTTCCCTCAAAGCCGGCCCACTTCTCCTCCCTGGCCCAACATCCCTCCTAACCCTAGCTAGCATCGCTCCTCCCTCTGGATTCCTCAGCGCCGCCGCCGCATTCAGCCTCGTCCCTTGAGTCCCTTTGCCTCTCGCGTTCTCCCTCGAGCGCCCAAACCCCCAGCCTTCGATCTCCACTCCCTCGCTCTCTATCCCGAGCCCGACCCCCAAGTCCCTCGTTCCCCTCTGCCTTCGATCCCCAACCCCCGATTCCCTGCGCCTCGCCGAGCGAGCCGAATCCCTCGAGCAGCCCGGGCCAGGGGCTCTCACCTCGCCTCGCCGTGGCGCCCGCTCCCTCCGGCCTCCTGTCGACCGAGGC
The DNA here is from genome assembly GCA_902687465.1 of Secale cereale. Taxonomy (NCBI): domain Eukaryota; kingdom Viridiplantae; phylum Streptophyta; class Magnoliopsida; order Poales; family Poaceae; genus Secale; species Secale cereale. The sequence continues at coordinate 33,593,895 of LR738712.1, forward strand.
TGCAGTCTCCCCCGCGCAGGCCTCATCTCCCCCGCGCAGGCCTCGTCGGCCAGGAGCGCCTTGGCGCCCGCGTTGCCCGCCGTCGGCCTCCAACAGAGCCGCGACCGCGGCTCCTCCTCTGCCCGCCGTCGTCCTCCCTCGGCCAGAAGCGGCCTAGGCCTCGCCTCCTCGCCTCCATCCCCAGCACCCCGACCGGCCGCCGTGCCCGTTCTCGTCCGCACCGCCTAGGCCGCCGCGCCTCGGGCCTCCAGCCACCGCTCCTTCGTCGCGCGGCCACGAGCGCTCCGCGCCTCTCCAGAGCCCAGCGCTCCCTTCTCCAGCGCCGCACCTCTGCCCGTCCCGTGCAGCCTCTACCTCGCCTCCTCGTCAAGCCATGGAGCCGAGCGCCGAGTTTTACTGCTGCCATGCCTCGTCCAGGCTCCCTCCTCGCCGTGACCGAGACCTTCTGCTGCTGTGTTTTCCGTCGGATATGTTGTTGTTTTGGTCCAGCAGGTTTTGGCAAGTTCGACGCGAGACCAAGTACCCCTACGATCGCGATGTAACAAGTACCTCGACGACATGTACAACTACGACTCGAGACGAGACCGGCAAGACCGAACGGAACGAGTACATCTACCGATGCCAAGTACCACGACGACCGAACGGCTACGATGATGAGTACATCTACGAACGGAACAACTACTTCCCACTACGGAACGAGTACCCCTACCGATGACCGTGAACGACTACTTCCTCTACTTCCACTACTTCCTCGACGACTCGAACCCCCCTCCGAGAACGATTGTCCCGAAGGTATAACCCCGAGACGATGACCCGTGTGATGCTTGTGTTGTATGAAATGTTTCCCGTGTGTGCTCCGTGCCGTGTCGTCCTTTTGTCATGTTCCTCGGTTGCCTCGTCGCCGACTCGTGGGAACCCGGTGACGGGATCGCCCCACCTTTCATCTTGCATGTCTCGCTCACGTCTCCGTCACCTTTTGCACCGGTCTCTCACCGAGTTACCGGAACCGAGATGTTGCCGATGCATCATTTTCGGATCGTTGCCGTGGCACCTTTTTCCTTCCACCACGGTGACAATACTTCATATCTTCTTCATGTCAACTTTAATATAATTGCATAAACTTGTTCATGTCATCCGCATCATGTTAACAACATTTAAATGTGTGAATTGTTGTTGCTTTAATAATTGCTAAACATGCATGGGGATTTTCCGGATATGTTGTTGTTATTTCCGGCCCCATTTAAAATATCTAAATAGTGTAGTTTTAGTTGCTTCACCTCTTGCCATGTTAAAAACATTTAATCTTGTCTTGTAGATAAACGGGAGTCAACTAAATAATTAAATGTGGTGTTTCGTCAATATGCAACTCGTTGCATATTGAGCTCCACTTAACTTGTAGTGTTGTTTGTGCACTTTGCCATGCCATGCATAATTAAACCGGACATGCATCATACTTGGATGAGCATCGTATGCCATGTTTATGATATGTGTGTTTACCGTGTTGTTTTCTTCTTTCCGGTTGCTTCTCTTGTTAGCTTCGGTTTCATTCCGGAGTTGTGAGGATTCGCTCGACTTTGTTGCTCCGTCTACTTCATGGATCCGTTCTTCTCCCTTGTGGATTCCCAGGCAAGATGATCATACCCTTGGATACCTTTACTACCATTGCCATGCTTAGTTGTCTCGATGCTATCGTTACATGTCGCGCTACCCATCTTTTATGTCAGCCTCTCCTTGTTGCCATGAAACCTCTAACCTTGACACCTTCCTAGCAAAACCACTGTTTGGCTATGTTACCCGCTTGCTCAGCCTCGCTTGCTCAGTCCTTCTATAGCGTTGTTAGTTGCAGGTGAAGATGAAGTTCGTTCCAGGAGGGAACTTGTTGGTGATATATCACAATATCTATAATTATTATTTAACACACCTATATACTGGGCATGGGTGGAAGGCTTGGCCTTTTGCTCGGTGTTTTGTTCCACTCATGCCACCTTAGGCGCCGATAAACCGGCATTATGTTCCTTGATTTTGCGTTCCTTACACGATGGGTGAAATGGGGACCCCTTGACAGTTCGACTTTGAATAAAACTCCTCCAGCAAGGCCCAACATTGGTTTTAATTTGCCTCATAATAACAACTTAATTTAATTAATTAAATTTTGCATAGGGAGTTAGCGCTACCCGAGGATTCTTAATTCTACATAGCAGGGGGGGCCAGTGCTGATGGTGTTGGTCCCAAACTAGAGCCACTTGCGGATACCACCCAGTTCGCCGGGATCTTCGGTATCTGTACGTACTGCTCATCCGGACGTGGCCTGAGACGAGATACGCGCGGCTACTATCAGGGTGTCGGCACGCCGGGAGGTCTTGCTGGACTTGTTTTACCATTGTCGAAATGTCTTGTGCTACCGGGATGCCGAGCCTGATCGGATTTTCCCTAAGATAAGGGGTGATGATATTATATTTATCACTTCAGCTAATCGTGAGAGCTTGTGATGGGCTAAGTTGGGACACCCCTGCAGGGTTATGATCTTTCGAAAGCCGTGCCCGCGGTTATGTGGCAGATTGGAATTTGTTAATGTCCGGTTGTAGAAAACTTGACAGAGGATCCGAAGTAAAACACACAACTGTGTGAGTAACCGTGACTGTCTCTTTTCACTTTGAGAAGAGAACACGGTGGGGTTATGTTTGATTCGTATGTAGTTAGGATCTTTAGCGATCACTACTTTTGCGACCGTTTGCGTAGATGCTCTCCTTATTCTGGTACTCGTAAGTTAGCCACCATATTATGCTTAGCCGCTGCTGCAACCTCACCACTTTACCTCTTCCTACCCATAAAGCTTTGCTAGTCTTGATACCCATGGTTATGGGATTGCTGAGTCCTCGTGGCTCACAGATACTACAACACCAGATGCAGGTTCAGCCGAGTTTGATGCAGGAGCTGGTTCAAGTTCTTCACCAGAAGCTCGATGAAGAGTTTGGCCGTATGCTTGTGATGTTTTCGATGATCAGTAGTGGTTTCTACTAGGATTCGATCCTGACCTGTGGCTTTATGTTGTTTTGGTATCTTTCTTTTGGATCTTCACCCGTAGTCGGGTTGTGATGTTTTGAATGATGTTTTGCTTATGTAATGTATTGTGTGAAGTGGCGAGTGTAAGCCAACTATCTCCTTTTGCAATTTAATCCCTCTTTTACATGACTCGTGCAAAGATACCAAACTTGAGATCATTCTAGGATGGGCTTATACCTTTAAGTCGTGCCTCGACACGTAGGAGGTATAGTCCCATCCTGGGCATTACAATTACGAACTATACGATCTCGTGTTATGCTCAAGTTTGGGTCTTGTCCATCACATCATTCTCCTAATGATGTGATCCCGTTATCACTGACATCTCATGTCCATGGTCAGGAAACCGTGACCATCTGTTGATCAACGAGCTGGTAACTAGAGGCCTACCAGGGACTCATTTTGGTCTGTGTATTCACACATGTATCGCTGTTTCCGTACAATACAATTCAAGCATGAATAACAGGCAATTATCATGAACAAGGAGATATAATAATAATGCTTTTATTATTGCCTCTAGGGCATATCTCCAACAGTCTCCCACTTGCACTAGAGTCAATAATCTAGTTATATTGTGATGAATCGAACACCCATAGAGTTCTGGTGTTGATCATGTTTTGCTCGTGAAAGAGGTTTAGTCAACGGGTCTGCGACATTCAGATCCGTATGCACTTTACAAATATCTATATCTCCATCCTGAACATAATTCCGGATGGAGTTGAAACGGCGCTTGATGTGCTTGGTCTTCTTGTGAAACCTGGGCTCCTTGGTAATAGCAATAGCACCAGTGTTGTCACAGAAGAGAGTCATCGGGCTTGACGCGCTTGGAATGACTCCTAGGTCGGTGATGAACTCCTTCATCCAGACTCCTTCCCGCGCTGCTTCAGAAGCAGCTATGTACTCCGCTTCACATGTAGATGCTGCCACCACGCTCTGTTTGCAACTGCACCAGCTGACTGCCCCTCCATTCAAAATATACACGTATCCGGTTTGTGACTTAGAGTCATCCAGATCTGTGTCGAAGCTAGCATCGACGTAACCCTTTACGACGAGCTCTTCGTCACCTCCATAAACGAGAAACATATCCTTAGTACTTTTCAGGTACTTCAGGATGTTCTTGACCGCTGTCCAGTGTTCCGTACCGGGATCACTTTGGTACCTCCCTACCAAACTTATGGCAAGGTTCACATCAGGTCTGGTACACAGCATGGCATACATGATAGAACCTATGGCCGATGCATAGGGAATGACACTCATCTTTTCTCTATCTTCTGCCGTGGTCGGCGACTGAGCCTTGCTCAATCTCATACCTTGCAAAACAGGCAAGAATCCTTTCTTTGACTGATCCATATTGAACTTCTTCAATATTTTGTCAAGGTATGTACTTTGTGAAAGACCAATGAGGCGTCTCGATCTATCTCTATAGATTTTGATGCCTAATATGTAAGCAGCTTCTCCAAGGTCCTTCATTGAAACACTTTTATTCAAGTAGGCCTTTACATTTTCCAAGAATTCTATATCATTTCCCATCAGCAATATGTCATCCACATATAATATGAGAAATGCCACAGAGCTCCCACTCACTTTCTTGTAAATACAGGCTTCTCCATAAGTCTGTATAAAGCCAAACGCTTTGATCACCTCATCAAAGCGAATATTCCAACTCCGAGATGCTTGCACCAGCCCGTAAATCGAGCGCTGGAGCTTGCATACCTTGTTAGCGTTCTCTGGATCGACAAAACCTTCCGGTTGCATCATATACAACTCTTCCTTGAGGAAGCCATTAAGGAATGCTGTTTTGACGTCCATTTGCCATATCTCATAATCATAGAATGCGGCAATAGCTAACATGATTCTGACTGACTTCAGCATCGCTACGGGAGAGAAAGTCTCGTCGTAGTCAATCCCTTGAACTTGTCGATAACCCTTAGCGACAAGCCGAGCTTTATAGATGGTCACATTACCATCCGCGTCTGTCTTCTTCTTAAATATCCATTTATTTTCTATGGCGTGCCTATCATCAGGCAAGTCCACCAAAGTCCATACTTTGTTTTCATACATGGATTCTATCTCGGATTTCATGGCTCGAAGCCATTTATTGGAATCCGGGCCAGCCATCGCTTCTTCATAGTTCGAAGGTTCACCGTTGTCTAACAACATGATTTCCAGGACAGGGTTGCCGTACCACTCTGGTGCGGAACATGCCCTTGTGGACCTTCGAAGTTCAGTAATAACTTGATCTGTTTCTTCATGATCATTATCATTGACTTCCTCCCTTGTCGGTGCAGGCACCTCAGGAACAATTTCCTGCGCTGCGCTACTTTCCGGTACAGGAGTGGTGACTGTCACCTCATCAAGTTCTACTTTCCTCCCACTCACTTCTTTCGAGAGAAACTCTTTCTCCAGAAAGCATCCATTCTTGGCAACAAAGACTTTACCTTCGGATCTGTGGTAGAAGGTGTACCCAATTGTTTCCTTTGGGTATCCTATGAAGACGCATTTTTCCGATTTGGGTTCGAGCTTTTCAGGTTGAAGTTTCTTGACATAAGCATCGCAACCCCAAACTTTCAGAAACGACAGCTTCGGTTTCTTGCCAAACCAAAGTTCACACGGAGTCGTCTCAACGGATTTCGACGGAGCCCTATTTAAAGTGAATGCGGCAGTCTCTAAAGCATAACCCCAAAAAGATAGCGGTAAATCGGTGAGGGACATCATAGATCGCACCATGTCCAACAAAGTACGATTTCGACGTTCGGACACACCGTTACGTTGAGGTGTTCCGGGCGGTGTCAATTGTGAAACAATTCCACAGCTTCTAAGGTGTGTGCCAAATTCATGACTTAAATATTCACCCCCACGATCCGGTCGCAAGAACTTTATTTTTCTGTCACGTTGATTCTCAACCTCATTCTGAAATTCCTTGAACTTTTCAAAGGTTTCAGACTTGTGTTTCATCAAATAGATATACCCATATCTACTCAAGTCATCTGTGAGGGTGAGAACATAACGATAGCCTCCGCGAGCCTCAACACTCATTGGACCGCACACATCGGTATGTATGATTTCCAGCAAGTTGGTTGCTCGCTCCATTGTTCCGGAGAACGGAGTCTTGGTCATCTTGCCCAAGAGGCATGGTTCGCACGTGTCAAATGATTCATAATCAAGAGACTCTAGAAGTCCATCCGAATGGAGCTTCTTCATACGTTTGACACCAATATGACCAAGGCGGCAATGCCACAAGTATGTGGGACTATCATTATCAACTTTACATCTTTTGGCATCTACACTATGAATATGTGTATCACTACGTTCGAGATTCATCAAAAATAAACCATTGACCAGCGGGGCATGACCATAAAACATATCTCTCAAATAAATAGAACAACCATTATTCTCCGATTTGAAAGAGTTGCCATCTCGCATAAGACGAGATCCAGAAACAATGTTCATGCTCAAAGCTGGTACTAAAAATCAATTATTGAGGTTTAAAACTAATCCCGAGGGGAGATGTAGAGGTAGCGTGCCGACGGCGATCACATCGACCTTGGAACCATTCCCGACGCGCATCGTCACCTCATCCTTCGCCAGTCTCCGTTTATTCCGCAGCTCCTGTTTTGAGTTACAAATGTGAGCAACTGTACCGGTATCGAATACCCAGGAGCTACTACGAGTGCTGGTAAGGTACACATCAATAACATGTATATCATATATACCTTTGACGTTGCCGGCCTTCTTGTCTGCTAAGTATTTGGGGCAGTTCCGCTTCCAGTGACCCGTTCCCTTGCAATAAAAGCACTCTGTCTCAGGCTTGGGTCCATACTTTGGCTTCTTCCCGGCAACAGGCTTGCCAGGCGCGGCAACTCCCTTGTCGTCCTTCTTGAATTTCTTCTTACCCTTGCCTTTCTTGAACTTAGTGGTTTTATTGACCATCAACACTTGATGTTCTTTCTTGATGTCAACCTCCGCTGATTTCAGCATCGAATATACCTCGGGAATGGACTTCTCCATCCCCTGCATATTGAAGTTCAACACGAAGCTCTTGAAGCTTGGTGGGAGCAACTGGAGGATTCTGTCAACGACCGCTTCATCTGGGAGATTCATCCCCAGCTTGTAACACCCCCAGATCCTCACCACAGTGATCACCTCTTAATCATGCCATGTCATCCTCTTTTGATTAATATGATCACAGTGGATAAGCACCCAATTCAAATCTTCTTTTTAAATCAATTCAAACTTTTATTGCAAAATGAAGTTGCTCCAAAAATTCTGGAGAAATGTTCATCATTGTGCAAATAAATCAAAACAAATATTTTTAAGGAAAACAACATCACCATCAACTTAAACATGGGCTAGAGTAATTAAAACAGTACAAAAAAACAATATTAAAGTGCCTAAAACATTTTGAAAATTCCAAACAAACTCCAAAAATCTCCAACCTTGTTGAGGCACTGCCTAAAACCATTGTGGATTTAAGGGGGCACTTCCCATAATTTTTCCATGTGATTAGGTTGTCTAAACAATCCTATATCTCTCTATGTAAAAAGATAAAAGAAAACAGAAACAGACAAACCTTACCTTACGCCTGGGCGAGGCCCAACCGGCCCAACTCACCTGCTCCCTGTCCTTCGCCTACCTGCTCCTTGCGCTGTCGAACGCGCCGAGGTCGGCCTCGCCTCTCGGTGCCGTTGCTCGACACCTGCCCCCCCCAGAGCTGCGGGAGACGATAAGGACGGCCTCACCGCAGCTCCCTGCCTCCCTCTCGCTCACTTTCCTCTCCTCCTTCCCCCTCTCTGTCGATTTGGAGAAACGGCCGACGCGGTCGTCGCCGTTCGCCGCGTGCCACCGCGGCCGCCGAGCCCCGTTCGCCTCGCCACCGTGCCCGTCGCCTCCGCCGAGCTCGACCACGTCGTCCACACCTACTAACTGGAGCCGGAGAGCCCTGCAGTGTCGAGTTCCGTCGTCTGCATCTGCGACCGCCGCCGCATCTTCCTCGACTCCGGCGACCGACTGCAGCTACTAAACTCCTCGCCGAGCCTTTCTTGAGCTCCACGGTGAGCATGCGCGCGAGTCCCCTCTCCTCTTTCCCCCCCTGTCCAAGCCCGTAGCTGGTTCGCCGCCGTGCAGTGAGCTCGCCGCCGCAACTAGCTTCGTCGCCGCGGCCACCGCACGCACAATTCGTTTCCGAGCTCCACACCGTGCTCAGCACTCCCTCAGGAGCCCAACGCACGCACACATGCGCTTTCCCGAGCTCGTTAGCGCCGTTTCCAACCTCACCCGAACGCCGTCTCCGCCACGGCTCGACGCCGGCGAGTTTCCGGCCGCCCCCGTCCGTTCCAGTGCCGTAGATGGACGCGGCGCGCAATGGCGGTTCGAACGGGCCCGGGCGCGCGCGAAATGGCCCTCTGTGGCTCATTTCCGACGCGTTTCGGCGAGGGCGTCATCGCGCAGCGCTCACCGGCGTGATTCTGGCGGCCTCGCCAGCGTGGCACCGCGTGGGGCCCGCCCACGGTCACTGCCAGTGGGCCCCAGCGGCGAGTTTGACTTTGTTGACCGGGTCAACGTTATTACTGTTCACTTGGAGACGCTGACCAATGGGCCCCGCTGGTAATTAGACTAAACTACTGATTAAAGTTAACCTAAACACTACTCAGTCACTGACAGCAGGGCCCCACCTGCTAATTACTTCTGTTAGTTTAATTTAAACCACAGTTAACCCCACTGAGGCTGACAGGTGGGCCCCGCCAGTCAGTTTGACTTTGGTCAGCCAGTCTGTTGACTGCTGACGTCATTCCCGTGTATTGCTGACGTCATAATCATTTCTGTTAGTTTCAAATAATCCAGAAAATTCAGGAAATGCCTAAAATCTTTGAAAAATCATAACTTTTAATCCGTAGCTCGGATCGAAAAAGTTTATACATGAAAATTGCTCAGAACGATGAGACGAAGCCACCCGTGCCATCTGTTTTCGTGTCGGGACCCTCTACGGAGGTGAACCCGCAACTTTTAGCCTGTTTCCGGTAGATGAATAGTGCACATACACCGGTAAATAATTCCAGATAAATCCTAAAAATAACCAATATGACTTAGACATGTTTTTAGGCAACCCTGCACTGCACGTTAGCTTAGCACGCTCTGTGTTGCATATGTTTTGTGTATTTATCTGTTTCTCCCCCCTCTTCTCTCTCGGTAGAGTCCGGCGCTGACGCAGATCCCGAGACCGATGCTGTCCCGGTGATTGGTTCCCCTTCCGACGACCTTGCTTTTGCCACCGAGCAACCAGGCAAGCAACCCCCCCCTTTGATCATTCCGATATCGCCTATGTCTATTCTCTCTTATTCTTGCATTAGAATTGCTGCTACTGCTACTGCTCCTATTACTGTTGCATAGCCTGTTTTTGCTAAACTGTTGATACCTGTCTTTATTCATAAACTGCTTAGTATAGGTTGGGTAGCACTGCTATGGTCCCACACTCTCGTAGTTGCCTCGCATAGTACCCTTGCCTCGATCAAGCGATCGAGCCCCTTTCCCCTGACCTTCTTCACATCACCGCACACCCCCTAATATGCTCGACTCCGCAGAGTTAACATCGGGTGACGAGGGTGATACCTCCGAACTCACTTCTGATGTTGTCCCTGTAGTATAGCTAGCTCGTTGTGGGTTACCGAGGGTGATTCCTCTTCCCACTTCCGACTTAGCTTTTGTCGTGCATCCGCTATGGTGATTACCGCCGAGGGTGATTCCTCCGGTATCACCTTAACGGGACTTGTCGTTTAGGAGTCCAACGAGGGTGATTCCTCGGATTCCTCATCGGCATGAAAACCACACGGATACCCTGGTTTACCGTACCGTGTTTAAAGACGTATCGATCCCCGAGGCCGGACGTCGCCAGGAACAAAGGCGTGCGGCCAGAGGTATCGTGCGTCTGAGGACACTTTATGGTTACTACTACACATGTTGGATAGAGACGGGTTGACCCTGAGGGGTACCCGCGAGAGCCTTTGAGGCGTGAGCTGTGGAGTCGGGTGACCAGTGAGGGTACCCGCGAGATAACTACGAAGCGTGGCCGGACCGTAAGGTCCTTGTCACAAGTCTTCGAGACGGGACGTCGGGGCCACCGGTGTGGTGGCAACGCTCGTTACCGCGCGCTCCAAATCCACTAAGCGATTTGGATATTTAATCCGAGGGGCCTCCGGGTCCGATAGCACTAACCACCACGTGGGTGTGAGTGGGTGCTCTGCGTCGTATACATCAGCCGGAGTCGTCACGACGTCAGCGATTGAGCGGCCCGTTCGGATTGGACTTAGGATGCAACTGCGTGCTTGTATAAGGGGTTGCTAGGTCTGCTACCGAACGGCCTCGCAACGTGCGGAGTGTCCGGGGCGACGGCCATGACCCCCGGGGGCATAGGATTAGTCCGGCGTGCTCGATCCTCTCTGGCGGTTTCCGGTCGGGTTGCGTCGTATTGTTTAGCCGAGGGCGGGCACGACCTGATGGTGTGTCCGGCCGGAGTTAAGCGAGCGTGGTGGGTAACTTGGTGCACCCCTGCAGGGAAGAAACAATCTATCGATAGCCTGTCCTACGGTAACGGACACTCGGAGTTGTATCCACTTCGGTACAACTAGAACTGATGACTTGAGATAAGAAGTTGATACTACTATAAACCCATTACATTATGATGTACTTTATGCTCCCTTCTAATTGCTGCAAGACCCTGAAGATGCTAGTCTTCGTCAGGACTAGGCTTTTCCCTCTCTACTCTGGCTTTCTGCAGTCTAGTCCACCCACATAAAGCCTCTTTTGAAAATGATGCATTGCTTAGTATAGATCTGATGTAAGTCTTGCTGAGTACTTTGGATGAGTACTCACGGTTGCTTTGCTTCCTCTTTTGTCCTACCCACATGATAAACCAGACGACGGAGCCATGGTGCCCGCAGCCCCCGTTGACGACTACAACTACCAGCCCGAGGCTGGCTACTACTACTACCCGGCCGGCGAGTACTTCTACGAGGAGCCGGCGGACGACGACCAGGAGTAGGATCGGAGGTCCCAGGCAGGAGGCCTGCGCCTTTTCGATCGTAGCTTTTCTTTTGCCCCGCCTCGTATGAGGCCTATCTGAACTGGTGTTCTATGTCTGTACCCAGACATCTAATGCTTCCGCTGACTATGTGTGTGACACTTGTTATGTATTCGAGCCCTCGAGGCCCCTGGCTTGTAATATATAACTTGTATGTATTATTTATGTTTTAGAGTTGTGCTATGATTCCTTCACGTGAGTCCTTAGGCTTGATCGTGTGCATTTGCGTGTATGATTAGTGCACGGTCGGGCCGGGGTCGTCACAGGTTGGTATCAGAGCCGACTGCCTCTAGGAACCCCCTTTCCAACTCCTTGGCCGAAGTCGAATCTAGAGGTCCAAAATTGTTTTACTAACTTGGCTGTGTGGCTTATGGCCCCACGTCGCCACTTGGGTGGTGTAGCTTCTTTTATTCCTCGTCTATACTCTGGGACTCTTCTCTCTCGTCTATTCGGGTTAAATTTTACTAACTCCGACATTAGGTTCTCGTGACCGTTTTCTTCCGGAGAGCCTCCTTATTCCAGAAGATGGCGTGTCATCATCAGAAGACTCCGAAGATACTCCACGAAGTTTCCGAGACCATTATGCCACTGCTTCGCAGTCCCTGACCACCGTTAAACCCCAAAGGATAACTACCTACACCTGTCGTTCCTATATTCGTCTCAGTACCCTCGGGTTCTATCCGACATATCGTAACACTATCCGACATCTCGAGAATTCTCGGAACCTATTGCCTTGCAGTCCTGTTCTGCTAGATCACACCTATGAATAAATCCTCATACTTACCGGGGATTCGTTCATCCCTAGTTGATCGAGTGTTTCGCAACATACTTCCCATTATTAATCGATCTCCCGAAGGACCTCTGCAGCCTACTGCTGTTGGTTACCTTGCCGGCCTGAATTATGGATAATTCCATATGTCTGGTAATATTCATTGCTGTCCTTTGACACCGTCATATTGGTCTTACTAATTCAGCATGAGTGTGAATACACGCAATCATCAGTCGATCCTTCTAAATTATCTTTTCGGCTCAGACCTTATTCCGAACATGAGCTGGTTCTCGGTAAATCACTCTTTGAGTGATTGGCCAACTAATTCTATTTAATCTACTCATCTTTTGATCAGAGCCTCTGCCTCTGATTCCCCGATTTTGGAACCATAAACGCTTCGCATGAAAGCTTTGGATTATTCAGACATTTCCATAAACAGAAGCATTTGCATACCTTTTTCTTCTGATGGAGTACCGATACTCACATCAGATCCTTTACCGACCGTTTGATCTTTTGTTGGATTTTATCCGACACCATCTTCCATTATCATTAACCTTGTGTGTCTTTCCCCGGATTCGTAACACCTGGGGTAACTTGTAATCCCCGCTCTTCACCACCATGCTCTGCTCCTGAATTTGAGTTCAATACTCCTGCAAGATGGTGGTATATGTTCTTAAGTTGTCCCGATGGGTTAAACATATGCCTTCTCTAGTCTGTGTGAATCAAAAGCTATGCGGGTTATATCTACTCGCGTTCCGTCGAATAAATTCTCGACCCCACAATTGCTTCAAAGACGAGAAGTCAATGAAAGGTTATGCATTGGATAAGTGGGAGTCGACCTTGAACCTTGTGTTCATGCCCATGGACCCGATGTAGAACTTATCATGGAAGCTGCTCGTAAAGATAATTACTTCCTAGGTAGGAGTTCATCTTGTATCTTTGAATTGGTCATTTGCAATCACGGTTTCGGCTATATTCTTCCCACGATTCCATTTCCCGGATAAGTTAAAATACTTGTCCTCTGCAGATCATTTCACCCATCCAACCTCGACTCTGATTGACCTCCGGGTATTACCCCTAGTACCTGTTACTGGGAAGTTATCCCTCCATCACCTCATTCCTAGCATGATCGGCTATATCATCATCATGCTAAATTTTAACCGTGTTACCTGGTCTTGATGCCCGGAGCACAATTTTTGACGATGATGCAAAACTTACGTCGATCTTCTTCATTCTATCATTTCACCTCGAACAACAAGCTTGATTTCGAGCTTGTGCCGTATCCGTGGCTCCATTAACCCTCTCGCTTCATCATTCCTTTTATCGATGCCGTCGCTGTTCGATGGCATCCTCGTGAAATCTCTCGACAAAATGTTTCTTGATCCATTATCCACACAACATCGTATGGGTAATATCAAGATTCTTCTCTCATTCCTTTATCCAAATGTTTTTGAACTTGCTGCCCTATCATGTATATCATGCTCCGCTCTTTCTTGCGAAATGATATACCCCTAAAACTTGGGTGTAAACACATATTTCTTTCCATTGGTGTGATTAATCAATTAATCACATTTTCCTTTCCATTTGTTTGTTTAACCTTTTCTAAGATCATTATGACATAAGCAGGAATAACTCCCTGCTTGTGAAAACATCTTGGTCTACCACTCTGTCAGTGAGACCCTGTTACTGTTGATGATTTTTCGGTAACCACCGATGGACGAGAACTTTGCCTATTGGTCCGCCTCGTTCAACGAGCAGGAAAATGGTTCTCTTCGTCCCTCGCCCTTGGTACCGACGTTGTCGCCAGCATAGCTGACAGGCTTTTCGCTGATATATCTTATGCTCGTGGCCGTGTAAGTTGTCACCGTTCTCTCTACTTTTGATCGACCCTAGTCGCAGTTCCACAAGATCGGAACCTGACTCTTCTATGCATCCTTGATTTCCGAAGCATCCTTTGCTCTTGGCTTTGTGTGTTACCACGAGCCACCCTTCGAGTGATGATCTATTCCCGATGCCCTGAACCCTTTTCATACTATGATCAGGCATCGATCGGAAGTCCATCCGCTCGAAACTTTCTCTTGAACTTTCACACCTTGCTCTTGATGTTTGCTTAAGTTTTAACTCGAGAGATTCTCTTTGCCGCATCCCCTGAGTTAACTGTCAGGTGATCAACCTTGTAAGGGTCAGTTCTTCCGAAGTTACCTTTTTCTTCCCCACTCAAATCTCGGGACGAGATTTCTTGTAGTGGAGGAGATTTGTAACACCCCCAGATCCTCACCACAGTGATCACCTCTTAATCATGCCATGTCATCCTCTTTTGATTAATATGATCACAGTGGATAAGCACCCAATTCAAATCTTCTTTTTAAATCAATTCAAACTTTTATTGCAAAATGAAGTTGCTCCAAAAATTCTGGAGAAATGTTCATCATTGTGCAAATAAATCAAAACAAATATTTTTAAGGAAAACAACATCACCATCAACTTAAACATGGGCTAGAGTAATTAAAACAGTACAAAACAACAATATTAAAGTGCCTAAAACATTTTGAAAATTCCAAACAAACTCCAAAAATCTCCAACCTTGTTGAGGCACTGCCTAAAACCATTGTGGATTTAAGGGGGCACTTCCCATAATTTTTCCATGTGATTAGGTTGTCTAAACAATCCTATATCTCTCTATGTAAAAAGATAAAAGAAAACAGAAACAGACAAACCTTACCTTACGCCTGGGCGAGGCCCAACCGGCCCAACTCACCTGCTCCCTGTCCTTCGCCTACCTGCTCCTTGCGCTGTCGAACGCGCCGAGGTCGGCCTCGCCTCTCGGTGCCGTTGCTCGACACCTGCCCCCCCCCAGAGCTGCGGGAGACGATAAGGACGGCCTCACCGCAGCTCCCTGCCTCCCTCTCGCTCACTTTCCTCTCCTCCTTCCCCCTCTCTGTCGATTTGGAGAAACGGCCGACGCGGTCGTCGCCGTTCGCCGCGTGCCACCGCGGCCGCCGAGCCCCGTTCGCCTCGCCACCGTGCCCGTCGCCTCCGCCGAGCTCGACCACGTCGTCCACACCTACTAACTGGAGCCGGAGAGCCCTGCAGTGTCGAGTTCCGTCGTCTGCATCTGCGACCGCCGCCGCATCTTCCTCGACTCCGGCGACCGACTGCAGCTACTAAACTCCTCGCCGAGCCTTTCTTGAGCTCCACGGTGAGCATGCGCGCGAGTCCCCTCTCCTCTTTCCCCCCCTGTCCAAGCCCGTAGCTGGTTCGCCGCCGTGCAGTGAGCTCGCCGCCGCAACTAGCTTCGTCGCCGCGGCCACCGCACGCACAATTCGTTTCCGAGCTCCACACCGTGCTCAGCACTCCCTCAGGAGCCCAACGCACGCACACATGCGCTTTCCCGAGCTCGTTAGCGCCGTTTCCAACCTCACCCGAACGCCGTCTCCGCCACGGCTCGACGCCGGCGAGTTTCCGGCCGCCCCCGTCCGTTCCAGTGCCGTAGATGGACGCGGCGCGCAATGGCGGTTCGAACGGGCCCGGGCGCGCGCGAAATGGCCCTCTGTGGCTCATTTCCGACGCGTTTCGGCGAGGGCGTCATCGCGCAGCGCTCACCGGCGTGATTCTGGCGGCCTCGCCAGCGTGGCACCGCGTGGGGCCCGCCCACGGTCACTGCCAGTGGGCCCCAGCGGCGAGTTTGACTTTGTTGACCGGGTCAACGTTATTACTGTTCACTTGGAGACGCTGACCAATGGGCCCCGCTGGTAATTAGACTAAACTACTGATTAAAGTTAACCTAAACACTGCTCAGTCACTGACAGCAGGGCCCCACCTGCTAATTACTTCTGTTAGTTTAATTTAAACCACAGTTAACCCCACTGAGGCTGACAGGTGGGCCCCGCCAGTCAGTTTGACTTTGGTCAGCCAGTCTGTTGACTGCTGACGTCATTCCCGTGTATTGCTGACGTCATAATCATTTCTGTTAGTTTCAAATAATCCAGAAAATTCAGGAAATGCCTAAAATCTTTGAAAAATCATAAATTTTAATCCGTAGCTCGGATCGAAAAAGTTTATACATGAAAATTGCTCAGAACGATGAGACGAAGCCACCCGTGCCATCTGTTTTCGTGTCGGGACCCTCTACGGAGGTGAACCCGCAACTTTTAGCCTGTTTCCGGTAGATGAATAGTGCACATACACCGGTAAATAATTCCAGATAAATCCTAAAAATAACCAATATGACTTAGACATGTTTTTAGGCAACCCTGCACTGCACGTTAGCTTAGCACGCTCTGTGTTGCATATGTTTTGTGTATTTATCTGTTTCTCCCCCCTCTTCTCTCTCGGTAGAGTCCGGCGCTGACGCAGATCCCGAGACCGATGCTGTCCCGGTGATTGGTTCCCCTTCCGACGACCTTGCTTTTGCCACCGAGCAACCAGGCAAGCAACCCCCCCTTTGATCATTCCGATATCGCCTATGTCTATTCTCTCTTATTCTTGCATTAGAATTGCTGCTACTGCTACTGCTCCTATTACTGTTGCATAGCCTGTTTTTGCTAAACTGTTGATACCTGTCTTTATTCATAAACTGCTTAGTATAGGTTGGGTAGCACTGCTATGGTCCCACACTCTCGTAGTTGCCTCGCATAGTACCCTTGCCTCGATCAAGCGATCGAGCCCCTTTCCCCTGACCTTCTTCACATCACCGCACACCCCCTAATATGCTCGACTCCGCAGAGTTAACATCGGGTGACGAGGGTGATACCTCCGAACTCACTTCTGATGTTGTCCCTGTAGTATAGCTAGCTCGTTGTGGGTTACCGAGGGTGATTCCTCTTCCCACTTCCGACTTAGCTTTTGTCGTGCATCCGCTATGGTGATTACCGCCGAGGGTGATTCCTCCGGTATCACCTTAACGGGACTTGTCGTTTAGGAGTCCAACGAGGGTGATTCCTCGGATTCCTCATCGGCATGAAAACCACACGGATACCCTGGTTTACCGTACCGTGTTTAAAGACGTATCGATCCCCGAGGCCGGACGTCGCCAGGAACAAAGGCGTGCGGCCAGAGGTATCGTGCGTCTGAGGACACTTTATGGTTACTACTACACATGTTGGATAGAGACGGGTTGACCCTGAGGGGTACCCGCGAGAGCCTTTGAGGCGTGAGCTGTGGAGTCGGGTGACCAGTGAGGGTACCCGCGAGATAACTACGAAGCGTGGCCGGACCGTAAGGTCCTTGTCACAAGTCTTCGAGACGGGACGTCGGGGCCACCGGTGTGGTGGCAACGCTCGTTACCGCGCGCTCCAAATCCACTAAGCGATTTGGATATTTAATCCGAGGGGCCTCCGGGTCCGATAGCACTAACCACCACGTGGGTGTGAGTGGGTGCTCTGCGTCGTATACATCAGCCGGAGTCGTCACGACATCAGCGATTGAGCGGCCCGTTCGGATTGGACTTAGGATGCAACTGCGTGCTTGTATAAGGGGTTGCTAGGTCTGCTACCGAACGGCCTCGCAACGTGCGGAGTGTCCGGGGCGACGGCCATGACCCCCGGGGGCATAGGATTAGTCTGGCGTGCTCGATCCTCTCTGGCGGTTTCCGGTCGGGTTGCGTCGTATTGTTTAGCCGAGGGCGGGCACGACCTGATGGTGTGTCCGGCCGGAGTTAAGCGAGCGTGGTGGGTAACTTGGTGCACCCCTGCAGGGAAGAAACAATCTATCGATAGCCTGTCCTACGGTAACGGACACTCGGAGTTGTATCCACTTCGGTACAACTAGAACTGATGACTTGAGATAAGAAGTTGATACTACTATAAACCCATTACATTATGATGTACTTTCTGCTCCCTTCTAATTGCTGCAAGACCCTGAAGATGCTAGTCTTCGTCAGGACTAGGCTTTTCCCTCTCTACTCTGGCTTTCTGCAGTCTAGTCCACCCACATAAAGCCTCTTTTGAAAATGATGCATTGCTTAGTATAGATCTGATGTAAGTCTTGCTGAGTACTTTGGATGAGTACTCACGGTTGCTTTGCTTCCTCTTTTGTCCTACCCACATGATAAACCAGACGACGGAGCCATGGTGCCCGCAGCCCCCGTTGACGACTACAACTACCAGCCCGAGGCTGGCTACTACTACTACCCGGCCGGCGAGTACTTCTACGAGGAGCCGGCGGACGACGACCAGGAGTAGGATCGGAGGTCCCAGGCAGGAGGCCTGCGCCTTTTCGATCGTAGCTTTTCTTTTGCCCCGCCTCGTATGAGGCCTATCTGAACTGGTGTTCTATGTCTGTACCCAGACATCTAATGCTTCCGCTGACTATGTGTGTGACACTTGTTATGTATTCGAGCCCTCGAGGCCCCTGGCTTGTAATATATAACTTGTATGTATTATTTATGTTTTAGAGTTGTGCT
>LR738712.1:33615672-33632174 GCA_902687465.1 Secale cereale
GTGTGCGGTGCCCCCCTCCACAGAAACACACCTCGGTCATACCGTCGCGGTGCTTAGGCGAAGCCCTGCGCCGGTGAATACATCATATCCGTCACCACGCCGTCGTGCTGACGAAACTCTCCCGTGAAGCTCAACTGGATCAAGAGCTCGTGGGACGTCATCAAGCTGAATGTGTGCTGAACGCGGAGGTGCCGTACGTTCGGTGCTTGATCGGTTGAATCGCGAAGAAGTTCGACTACATCAACCGCGTCACTTGACGCTTCCGCTTCCGGTCTACGAGGGTACGTAGACACACTCTTCCCTCTCGTTGCTATGCATCTGGTAGATAGATCTTGCGTGATCGTAGGAAAATTTTAAAATACTACGTTCCCCAACAGTGGCATCATGAGCCAGGTCTATGCGTAGATAATATGCACGAGTAGAACACAATGAGTTGTGGGCGATACTAGTCATACTGCTTACCAGCATGTCATACTTTGCTTCGGCGGTATTGTGAGATGAGGCGGCCCGGACCGACATTACGCGTACGCTTACGCGAGACTGGTTTCACCGTTACGAGCACTCGTTGCTTAAAGGTGACTGGCGGGTGTCTGTCTCTCTCACTTTAGCTGAATCAAGTGTGGCTACGCCCGGTTCTTGTGAAGGTTAAAACAGCACATACTTGACGAAACATCGTTGTGGTTTTGTATGCGTAGGTAAGAACGGTTCTTGCTAAGCCCGTAGCAGCCACGTAAAACATGCAACAACAAAGTAGAGGACGTCTAACTTGTTTTTGCAGGGCATGTTGTGATGTGATATGGTCAACACATGATGAGTTATACGGTTTTGTATGAGATGATCATGTTTTGTAAAGTTATCGGCAACTGGCAGGAGCCATATGGTTGTCGCTTTATTGTATGAAATACAATCGCCATGTAATTGCTTTACTTTATCACTAAGTGGTAGCGATAGTCGTAGAAGCAATAGTTGGCGAGACGACAACGATACTACGATGGAGATCAAGGTGTCACGCCGGTGACGAAGGTGATCATGACGGTGCTTTGGAGATGGAGATCAAAAGCACAAGATGATGATGGCCATATCATGTCATATATTTTGATTGCATGTGATGTTTATCTTATTATGCTTCTTATTTTGCTTAGAACGACGGTAGCATTATAAGATGATCCCTTACTAAATTTGAAGGTATAAGTGTTCTCCCTGAGTATGCACCGTTGCGAAAGTTCGTCGTGCCGAGACACCACGTGATGATCGGGTGTGATAAGCTCTACGTTCAAATACAACGGGTGTAAGCCAGTTTTGCACACGCAGAATACTCGGGTTAAACTTGACGAGCCTAGCATATGCAGATATGGCCTCGGAACACTGGAGACCGAAAGGTCGAGCGTGAATCATATAGTAGATATGATCAACATGAGATGTTCACCATTGAAACTACTCCATCTCACGTGATGATCGGACATGGTTTAGTTGATTTGGATCACGTGATCATTTAGATGACCGGAGGGATGTCTATCTAAGTGGGAGTTCTTTAATTAATATGATTAAATTGAACTTTAACTTATCATGAACTTAGTCCTGATAGTTTTTGCATATCTATGTTGTACATCAATAGCTCGCGATATTGCTCCCCGTTTATTTTTTTTATGTTCCTAGAGAAAACTAAGTTGAAAGATGTTAGTAGCAATGATGCGGACTAGGTCCGTGATCTGAGGATTATCCTCATTGTTGCACAGAAGTATTATGTCCTTGATGCACCGCTAGGTGACAGACCTATTGCAGGAGCAGATGCAAACGTTATGAACGTTTTGACAAAAGCTCGATATGATGACTACTTGATAGTTTAGTGCACCATGCTTTGCGGCTTATAACCGGGACTTCAAAAACGTTTTGAAACGTCACGGAGCATATGAGATGTTCCAAGAGTTGAAATTAGTATTTCATACTCATGCCCGTGTTGAGAGGTATGAGACCTCTGACAGTACTTTGCCTAAAAGATGGAGGAGAATAGCTCAAGCAGTGAGCATGTGCTCAGATTGTCTGGGTACTACAATTGCTTGAATCAAGTGGGAGTTAATCTTCCAGATAAGATAGTAATTGACAAAGTTCTCTAGACACTATCACCAAGTTAGTAGAACTTCGTGATGAACTATAATATGCAAGGGATGACAAAAGTAATTCCCGAGCTCTTCGCGATGCTGAAATCGGCGAAGGTAGAAATCAAGAAAGAGCATCAAGTGTTGATGGTTAACAAGACCACTTGTTTCAAGTAAAGGGCAAAGGGATAGAAGGGGAACTTCAAGAAGAATGACAAGCAAGTTGTCACTCCCGTGAAGAAACCCAAAGCTAAACTCAAGCCTGAAACTAAGTGCTTTTACTGCAAAGGAAATGGTCACTGGAAGTGGAACTGCCCTAGATATTTGGCGGATAAGAAGGATGGCAAAGTGAACAAAGGTATATTTGATATACAGGTTATTGATGTGTATTTTACTAGTGTTCATAGCAACCCCTCGGTATTTGATACGGGTTCAGTTGCTAAAGAGTAGTAACTCGAAATGAGAGTTACATAATGAACAAAAACTAGTTAAAGGATGAAGTGACGATGTGTATTGGAAGTAGTTCCAAGATTGATATGATCATCATCGCACACTCCCTATACTTTCGGGATTAGTGTTGAACCTAAATAAGTGTTATTTGGTGTTTGTGTTGAGCATGAATATGATTTGATCATGTTTATTGCAATACGGTTATTCATGTAAGTTAGAGAATAATTGTTGTTCTGTTTACATGAATAAAACCTTCTATGGTCATACACCCAATGAAAATAGTTTGTTGGATCTCGATCGTGTGATACACATATTCATAATATTGAAGCCAAAAGATGCAAGGTTAATAATGATAGTGCAACTTATTTGTGGCACTGCCGTTTAGGTCATATTGGTGTAAAGCGCATGAAGAAACTCCATAGTGATGGACTTTTGGAATCACTTGATTATGAATCACTTGGTGCTTGCGAACCATGCCTCATGGGCAAGATGACTAAAACTCCGTTCTCCGGAACTGTGGAGCGAGCAACAGAGTTGTTGGAAATCATACATACTGATGTATGCAGACCAATGAGTGTTGAAGCTCGCGGCGGGTATCGTTATTTTCTGACCTTCACTGATGATTTGAGCAGATATGGTATATCTACTTAATGAAGCACAAGTCTGAAACATTTGAAAAGTTCAAAGAATTCCAGAGTGAAGTGGAGAATCATCGTAACAAGAAAATAAGAGTTTCTACGATATGATCGTAGAGGTAAAATATTTGAGTTAGCGAGTTTGGACTTCAGTAAAAACAATGTGAAATAGTTTCACTACTCACGCCACCTGGAACACCACAGTATAATGGTGTGTCCGAACGTCATAACCGTACTTTATTAGATATGGTGCGATCGATGATGTCTCTTACCGATCTACCACTATCGCTTTTGGGGTTATGCATTAGAGACAGCTACATTCACGTTAAATAGGGCACCATCTAAATCCGTGGAGATGGCACCGTATGAACTGTGGTTTGACGAGAAACCTAAGCTGTCATTTCTTTAAGTTTGGGACTGCGATGCTTATGTGAAAAAGTTAATATGATAAGCTCGAACCCAAATCGGAGAAGTAAATCTTCATACGATACCCAAAAGAAACTGTTGGGTACACCTTCTATCACAGATCCGAAGGCAAGGTCTTTGTTGCTAAGAGTGGATCCTTTCTAAAGAAGGAGTTTCTCTCGAAAGAAGTGAGTGGGAGGAAAGTGGAACTTGATGAGGTAATTGTACCTTCTCCCGAATTGGAAAGTGGAACATCACAGAAACTAGTTCCAGTGATTCCTACACCAATCAGTGAGGAAGTTAATGATGATGATCATGAAACTTGTTAGAGTATTACGGTTTGGACTTGTATTAGGTTTCTTGCCCCCCAAGTTTGTACTCCTTTATATACAGCCCTTTGAGGCAATAATCAATACACGCAATATTTCCGCAATTCTACATGGTATCAGATTAAACCGATCCTAGGGCATGGCTGCCCCGCCTCCGCCGCCGCCACCACCGCCGCCCGGATATTGGGCGCGCCGCGCCGCCTTGGCCGCTTCCAAGGCCGCCGCCAATCCTTCTTCCTCCTCCTCCTCCCTAGCCCTAACCTCCACCTCTACTCCTACAATGGCCACTACAATCTCTTTTGCCGATACAATCTCCGATGTTACATCGCTTATACCAATTACGTTAGATCTTGCAGCTCACAACTACTATCATTGGTGTCATCTCTTCGATATTCATCTCGGCCGCTGCAACTTACGCGCTCACATCGCCGCCAACTCCGTCCCACGCCCTGACGATCCTCGCTGGATGAAAGATGACCTCGCCATTATCCAATGGATTTACACGCGGGTGTCCGCTGAGATCTTCAATCTCGTCTTCAGGGAGTCCACCGCCGCCAACTTATGGGCAGCCCTTCGCCGTCTCTTCCAGGACAACGCCGACGCTCGTATCAACACCCTCAACACCGAGATCCGCAACACCATCCAGGGCGCCTCCTCGCTTGGCACCTACTGCCAACGAATTCAGATGATGGCTGACGAGCTCCGTGAGTTGGGTGATCCCGTGGAAGATCGCCAGCTCATCAACATCCTCCTCCAAGGGCTTGGCGACGAGTTCAAGACGCAAGCTGCCTTCATCCCCCTCATGCGGCCCCCTCCCTCTTTCGCCGAGGTGCGATCACTTCTTCAGAGCGCTGCTGACGCCATTGCTCGCAAAGAGGCTCGGCCCCACGTCTTCGTCGCCGCGCCTCGCCCGCCACCAGCCCCTACCGCGGCAGCACCAACGGCTGGATCTTCTGCCGCGACAGCGCAGCCGGGCCACCTTCCTGCCATGGCACCACAATCAGGCAGTTTCTCTGCCGCGGCAGCCCCGGCAGCGCACCCGTCCGCAACGCACCCGCCTCCTGGATGGCGCCCTAGCCCCAATTACCGCGGGAAGAATCCCATGTATTTCCTCCCGCGGACCGGTCCGTCGCCTCGACCTGCAGCCCCGCCTCCGGCTCCACCTCCAGCTGCCTCGACATCGACACTGGCCCCGACAGCTTGGCGCCCCCCTCACGATCCATGGACAGGAGTGGTTCAGGCCTGGTCCATGCCTTGGGCAGCACCATCGCCCTACGGCGCTCCACCGGCCTATACCGGCGCATGGCAGCCCGGTCTCCATCCGCCCACTGGTACTCCTGGCTTCCTCGCGCCTCGTCATCCGACGCACGCCTACCATGCTGCTCCAACATATGCTCCTACGCCGTATGCTCCATCGCCACAACAGTCCTACAGTGCCGGCCAATATGCACCAACGCCTGCCTTGCTGCCGACGCCACCTTATCAGCCTGCACTGCTTCCTGCACCGACTTCAACTTCAACACCGAGCTGGGATCAAGCTGCCTTTCTGCAAGCCATAAACAACTTTGTTTCCCAAGGAACATCAGGTACGGATTGGATCTTCGACTCCGGTGCTTCTAGTCACATGTTTGCATCTAGTAAATTGCTGTCATCCTGCACTCCTTCTTCTTTTCCTACTATTACTCTTGGTGATGGTTCCACTATTCCTATAACTTGTGTTGGTCAATCACATATACCCTCATCCACCAAACCTCTTCTTCTTCGCAATGTTCTTGTTGCTCCCGCTCTTATCAAAAAATTGATTTCTGTTCGACAATTTACTCGTGATAATCTTGTCTCTGTTGAATTTGACGCATTTGGTTTATCTGTGAAGGACTATCTGACCAAGGCCGAGATCGCTCGCTTCAATAGTTCTGGTGATTTATATTCTCTTCATGGTGTTCCTGCTGCCGCACCTCCAACTTCAATGGTGGCTTCGGTGGATTTGTGGCATCGTCGACTCGGCCATCCCAATAATACAGTTTTATCATCGCTTCTTAGTGAATTTTCAATTCCTTGTAATAGAGATTCTCATGTTTCCTCCCTTTGTGAATCATGTCAATTAGGCAAACATGTTCGCCTCCCGTTTAGTTCATCTCATTCTCATAGTACTTATCCTTTTGAGTTATTACATTGTGACCTATGGACGTCTCCGGTTTCTAGTGTTTCTGGTTTTAAATATTATCTTGTGATTCTTGATGATTTTACACACTTCGTCTGGACTTTTCCTTTACGTAACAAATCTGATGTTCATGCTCTTTTTGTCAACTTTCAACGCTATGTTTCTGTCCACTTCCTTCTTCCTATTCGTTATATTCAATGCGACAATGGCCGTGAATTTGATAATATTAAAAATCCTACGTTCTTTCTCCAACACGGCATTCTTCTTCGCTTTTCTTGTCCATACACATCACCACAAAACGGCAAAGCAGAACGCTCTCTTCGAACTATCAATGATATTATACGTACTTTATTAATTCAAGCCTCCATGCCTTCTAAATTTTGGGTAGAAGCCTTGCACACCGCCACCTTTTTACTTAACATACGACCCTCCAAAGCAAATAAAACCAACACTCCATATTTTTCTCTTTTTCTTCATCATCCAAATTATGTTGATTTACGAGTTTTTGGTTGCCTTTGCTTTCCCAATATTTATTCTACCTCACCTAATAAACTCTCTCCTCGTTCTATTCCTTGCGTCTTTCTTGGTTTTTCCTCCGAACACAAAGGGTATCGTTGTCTGGATTTATTAACTGGTCATGTTCATGTGTCTAGACATGTTACTTTTGCTGAACACGTTTTCCCTTTTGCTCAACGAGATAATCCCACCTCTTCCACGCCACCAGCCCCTCCTAAAAACCTTAGTTTTCCGTTTCATTTTACGGTTCCCGACAACATACCTACCATAGCCCCAACTCCTACCACGGCAGCCAAAACCACCACTTTTCCTGCCGCCACTCACGAATCAGCTGATTTCTTTGCCGCGGCAGAAGAAGTCGCTGTTTTCCCTGCCGCGACAGAACCTTCCTCCCCCGCGGCACCAGCCTCTGCATCCACTCCTGCCGCGGCACCCGAAGTTGCTGTTTTTCCTGCCGCGGCAGCGCCCTCACCGATTTCCCCTCCCCCACCTCACGCTGTACCTACAGTTGTTCCCCAGAATGATCATGCTATGCGTACGCGTGCTAAATCTGGTTTTCGTTTGCCTACAAAACCGCTTAATCTTCATGCTGAAGTTGCTTTAACTACACTGCCTAAAAATTACAAATTAGCTCTTCTTGATCCAAATTGGGCTGCTGCAATGCAAGATGAATTCACCGCTTTGCTTGATAATAACAATTGGCAATTAGTTCCTAGACCTCCAAACACTAACATTGTTTCTGGTAAGTGGGTTTTTCGTCACAAATTTAACTCTGATGGAAGTCTTTCTCGTTACAAAGCTCGATGGGTTTGTCGTGGTTACTCTCAACAACACGGTATTGACTATGATGAAACTTTCTCTCCAGTAGTTAAACCTAGCACCATTCGTACCGTTCTCACCATTGCTGTCTCCTCTGCTTGGCCTATTCACCAATTAGATGTCAAGAATGCTTTTCTCCATGGTTCTATCCAAGAAACAGTGTGTTGTCAACAACCCTTAGGCTTTGAAGATAAAAATCACCCCAATCATGTTTGTCTTCTTAACAAATCTTTATATGGTTTAAAACAAGCCCCTCGTGCTTGGTTTCAACGTTTTTCTTCTTTTATTCAAACTATTGGTTTTGTTCCTTCTCTTTCGAATGCATCTCTTTTTATTTACCACACCAACACATACACTTCATACTTGCTTCTTTATGTTGATGATATTGTTCTTACTGCTTCTTCTCAATCTTTCTTGAATCATATTATTACCCTTCTTCGGTCTGAATTTTCAATGACGGATCTTGGTCTTCTTCATCACTTTTTGGGTATTTCTGTTGTTCGTGATTCTAATGGTCTTTTTCTTTCTCAACGACAATATTGCCTTGATCTTCTTAACCGTGCTGGCATGCTTGACTGTCAATCGTCTCGTACTCCTGTTGACACTGGTTTTAAACTCTCTGCTGATGGTGATCCCTTTCCCGATGCAACTCTATATCGTAGTCTTACTGGTGCTCTCCAATATCTCACCCTTACTCGACCCGACATTTCCTTTGCTGTTCAACAAGCTTGTCTTTACATGCATGATCCACGCATTCCACACTATAATCATGTCAAACGTATTCTTCATTATCTTAAAGGAACCCTTGATCATGGTCTTCACATAAATCCATCACCTCCCACTTCCCTGACAGCTTACTCTGATGCAGACTGGGCTGGTTGCCCCGATACTCGTAGATCTACATCCGGCTTTTGTGTTTATCTTGGTAACAATTTGATTTCTTGGTCTTCTAAAAGACAGGTTACGGTCTCCCGCTCGTCTGCTGAGGCTGAATATCGTGATGTAGCTCATGCTGTTGCTGAAACGGTTTGGCTTCGTCAGTTATTGTCAGAGCTTCGGTCTCCTATTGCGCAAGCAACTGTTGTTTACTGTGACAACATCTCGGCTATCTACATGTCCGGGAATCCAGTCCAGCATCGGCGTACCAAGCACATCGAGATTGATATCCATTTTGTTCGCGAGAAGGTTGCTTTGGGGCAAGTTCGTGTTCTTCATGTTCCCTCGACGGCTCAGTTTGCAGACATTTTTACCAAAGGGCTTCCTACCAAACCTTTTACAGATATTCGTTTCAGTCTCAACGTTGTTGAACCCCACGTTGATACTGCGGGGGGATGTTAGAGTATTACGGTTTGGACTTGTATTAGGTTTCTTGCCCCCCAAGTTTGTACTCCTTTATATACAACCCTTTGAGGCAATAATCAATACACGCAATATTTCCGCAATTCTACAAAACTTCGGATCAAGTTTCTGCTGAACGTCGTAGATCAACCAGAGTACGTTCCGCACCAGAGTGGTACGGCAACCCAGTTCTGGAAATCATGTTACTAGACCATGATGAAACTACGAACTATGAGGAAGCGATGATGAGCCCAGATTCCGCAAAATGGCTTGAGGCCATGAAATCTGAGATGGGATCCATGTATGAGAACAAAGTGTGGACTTTGGTTGACTTGCCCGATGATCGGCAAGCCATCGAAAATAAATGTATCTTCAAGAGGAAGACCGACGCAGACGGTAATGTTACTGTTTACAAAGCTCGACTTGTTGCGAAAGGGTTTCGACAAGTTCAAGGAGTTGACTACGATGAGACTTTCTCACCTGTAGCGATGCTTAAGTCTGTCCGAATCATGTTAGCTATTGCCGCATTTTATGATTATGAAATCTGGCAAATGGATGTCAAAACTGCATTCCTGAATGGATATCTCAAAGAAGAGTTGTATATGATGCAACCAGAAGGTTTTGTCGATCCAAAAGGTGCTAACAAAATGTGCAAGCTCCAGCGATCCATCTATGGACTGGTGCAAAGCATCTCGGAGTTGGAATATACGATTTGATAAGTTGATCAAAGCATATAGATTTATACAGACTTGCGGTGAAGCCTGTATTTACAAGAAGTGAGTGGGAGCACTACAACCTTTCGGATAAGTATATGTGAATGACATATTGTCGATCGGAAATGATGTAGAATTTTCTGGAAAGCATAAAGGAGTGTTTGAAAGGAGTTTTTCAAAAAAAGACCTCGGTGAAGCTGCTTATATATTAGGCATCAAGATCTACAGAGATAGATCAAGACGCTTAATTGGACTTTCACAAAGCACATACCTTGATAAGATTTTGAAAAAGTTCAAAATGGATCAGTCAAAGAAAGTGTTCTTGCCTGTATTACAAGGTATGAAGTTGAGTAAGACTCAATGCCCGACCACTGCAGAAAAATATAGAGAGAATGAAAGTCATTCCCTATGCCTCAGCCATAGGTTCTATAAAGTATGCCATGCTGTATACCAAACATGTTGTGTATCTTGCCATGAGTTTGTCAAGGGGGTACAATAGTGATCCAGGAGTAGATCACTGAACAGCGGTCAAAATTATCCTTAGTAACTGGATGACTAAGGAAATGTTTCTCGATTATGGAGGTGATAAAGAGTTCGTCGTAAAGGGTTACGCCGATGCAAGCTTTGACACTAAATCCAGATGACTCTAAGTATCAATCTGGATGCGTATTGAAAGTGGGAGCAATTAGCTAGAGTAGCTCCATGTAGAGCATTGTAGACATAGAAATTTGCGAAATACATACGGATCTGAATATGACAGACCCGTTGACTAAACTTCTCTCACAAGCAAAACATGATCACACCTTATTACTCTTGGGTATTAATCACATAGCGATGTGAACTAGATTATTGACTCTAGTAAACCCTTTGGGTGTTGGTCACATGGCGATGTGAACTATGGGTGTTATTCACATAACAATGTGAATTATCGGTATTAAATCACATGGCGATGTGAGCTAGATTATTGACTCTAGTGCAAGTGGGAGACTGAAGGAAATATGCCCTAGAGGCAATAATAAAGTTGTTATTTATATTTCCTTATATCATGATAAATGTTTATTATTCATGCTAGAATTGTATTAACCGGAAACTTAGTACATGTGTGAATACATAGACAAAACAGAGTGTCCCTAGTATGCCTCTACTAGACTAGCTCATTGATCAAAGATAATTATGTTTCCTAACCATAGACATGAGTTGTCATTTGATCAACGGGATCACATCATTAGGAGAATGATGTAATGGACTAGACCCATCCGTTAGCATAGCACTATGATCGTTTAGTTTTACTGCTATTGCTTTCTTCATGACTTATACATGTTCCTACGACTATGAGATTATGCAACTCCCGAATACCGTAGGAACACCTTGTGTGCTATCAAACGTCACAACGTAACTGGGTGATCATAAAGATACTCTACAGGTGTCTCCGAAAGTATTCGTGGTGTTGGCATAGATCAAGATTAGGATTTGTCACTCCGAGTGTCGGAGAGGTATCTCTGTGCCCTCTCGGTAACACACATCACAATAAGCCTTGCAAGCAAAAGACTAATGAGTTAGTCACGAGATGATGTGTTACGGAACGAGTAAAGAGACTTGCCGATAACGAGATTGAACTAGGTATGGAGATACCGACGATCGAATCTCGGGCAAGTAACATACCGATGACAAAAGGAACAACGTATGTTGTTATGCGGTTTGACCGATAAAGATCTTCGTAGAATATGTAGGAGTCAATATGAACATCCAGGTTCCGCTATTGGTTATTGACCGGAGATGAGTCTCGGTCATGTCTACATAGTTCTCGAACCCGTAGGGTCCGCACGCTTAACGTTTGATGACGATCGGTATTATGAGTTTATGAGTTTTGATGTACCGAAGGTAGTTCGGAGTCCCGGATGAGATCACGGACATGACGAGGAGTCTCGGAATGTCCGAGACATAAAGATTGATATATTGGACGACTATATTCGGACACCGGAAGTGTTCCGGAAAAGTTTCGGATTTAACTGGATTGCCGGAAGGGGTTACCGGAACCCCCTACGAAGGGGGATGGTCCATAGTGGGCCTTATGGAAAGGAGAGAGGCAGCCCATAGGGCTGGCCGGCGCCCCACCTAGGGTTCCTAGTTGGACTAGGATTGGGGGGGCGCCACCTCTCCCTCTTTTCCTTTCCCTCTCTTCCTTCTTTGGTGGTTCCTACTAGGAATAGGATTGCAATCCTATTCCTAGTAGGATTGCACCCCTAGCCGCACCAAACAAGGGCCGGCCGGCCTCCCCCCTTGCTCCTTTATATACGGGGGCAGGGGGGCACCCAAAGACACACAAGTTGAATTGTTCCAGCCGTGTGCGGTGCCCCCCTCCATAGAAACACACCTCGGTCATACCGTCGCGGTGCTTAGGCGAAGCCCTGCGCCGGTGAATACATCATATCCGTCACCACGCCGTCGTGCTGACGAAACTCTCCCGTGAAGCTCAACTGGATCAAGAGCTCGTGGGACGTCATCAAGCTGAACGTGTGCTGAACGCGGAGGTGCCGTACGTTCGGTGCTTGATCGGTTGAATCGCGAAGAAGTTCGACTACATCAACCGCGTCACTTGACGCTTCCGCTTCCGGTCTACGAGGGTACGTAGACACACTCTTCCCTCTCGTTGCTATGCATCTGGTAGATAGGTCTTGCGTGATCGTAGGAAAATTTTAAAATACTACGTTCCCCAACAGTTCAATCTCGTTATGGCAAGTCTCTTTACTCGATCCGTAATCCATCATCCCGTGACTAACTACTTAGTCACTTTGAGCTCATTATGATGATGTCTTACCGAGTGGGCCCAGAGGTACCTCTCCGTCATACGGAGTGACAACGTCCCAGTCTCGGTTCGTACCAACTCAACAGACATTTTCGGAGATACCCGATGCGTACCTTTATAGTCACCCAGTTACGTTGTGACGGTTGGCACACCCAAAGTACTCCTACGGTATCCGGGAGTTGTACAACCTCATGGTCTAAGGAATAAATACTTGACACCGAAAAGCTTATGCATTACGAACTATACGATCTCGTGTTATGCTCAAGTTTGGGTCTTGTCCATCACATCATTCTCCTAATGATGTGATCCCGTTATCACTGACATCTCATGTCCATGGTCAGGAAACCGTGACCATCTGTTGATCAACGAGCTGGTAACTAGAGGCCTACCAGGGACTCATTTTGGTCTGTGTATTCACACATGTATCGCTGTTTCCGTACAATACAATTCAAGCATGAATAACAGGCAATTATCATGAACAAGGAGATATAATAATAATGCTTTTATTATTGCCTCTAGGGCATATCTCCAACAATTTCTTCGTTTCACAAAGAAAAACCACCGCCGGGTTGTGGGACCTTATCAGGTCTCGTAATTCGCCGACTGTCGAGTCCAACCCCAATCCTCGACAGTTCCAGGCCAAGAGATTCATGGCGTCCGGCGGCACCCCAGCATAGGGTCCGCCGATCTATCTTTGGTCTCGGAAATACGGTCAAAAACATTAGTAGTTTTCTGTCTAGTATCACGGATAAAATCCTCATGTGGAGTCTGTTTTTCAGAGTCATCCTTTGCCACCCACTGTTGCTTAGCCCCCCTCTTACGTCCACCATATTCAAATCTTGGCTGATTCTTGTCATGCTGCACTTCCCTGTACTCCTGCCTTGGCTTTCTGAGATAGTGGCCTTTGGTTCTCATTCTGCACTGCTCATCTCCCCACCCCGAGCGGGACGAGCCATCACCCATTCGGCCTCCTCTGTGATGCTCCCCCTCCCCTGCTCTTCTATCTCGCTCTGCCTCCCTCGGGCTACTTCCATAGCTGAGTTGATGTCTCTCCTGGAGCTTATTTCGCAGATCCTTTTCCTTCTTTTGCTCAAGGCCCTGTCTAAGATCATACTCTTTGTGCACTTCCCTTCTGGTCCAGCCCTTGGATGGGCTATTTACTTCTACCCTCCCCATCCTAGATCCTCCGCCAGTGCGGGAATCCACCGATCTGGAGAGTTCCTCAGTCAGATTGTGTTTCACTGGTACATCTTGTTTGCCCTTACTCTGGCGCCCCCGGTCGCTGTCGCCGGTTTTGCCGCTGCCCCAATTGTTGTTACTGCTCCCCGCCGGGCCAAAAGACCCCTCCTTTTCATTGCCCTTCCTGCTGGGAGAAGCTCTAAGCCACCCCCCCGCCCATTGGGATGTCGAGTCCACTGGGGGCTCACATATGCCACCCGCATGAACTAAGCGGCCACAGTCGAAGCAGAAGTGAGGAATCTTTTCATAGTGGAAGTCAAACCAGTGTCCGACCTTGTCATCTCGTGAGGACTTAAGGAAGAAACCTCTCACAAGAGGTTCAAAGACAGAAATTTTAGCTCTAACTCTCAGATTGTTGCCCCTAGCCACTCCCTCATTATCGCAGTCCACTTTAACAATCTCCCCAAGCCAATTGCCCAGCGCCTTTCCAAACTTTTCCGTCCTTTTATCCGGTGGTAGATCATCAACACGGACCCACACATCCACCGTATCAAAAACCATCTCAGATGGTCTCTTGTCTCCTTCATATTCTTTAAGAATGAGTGCGCAGAAATCATATTGCCATGGTCCGTTATTCAATGCATGTTTCCAGTCCCCTTCACTACCAAAGTGAACTTCAAACACGTTTGATCCCAGATCTCTAAACCTTGTTCTCTGTGTAGCCCCCACGCCCTTGTCATCGTCCTTTCCAGAGCACTCCTGATCATCGGTCTATTAGAATACACTTTACCCACTGCTGACCATCTTGAGTTTTTAGGCAGCACTTCTTCCTCATCATCAAAAACCAATCCTTCTGCCTCCTTATCCAGCAGCATCATGCCACCCATCCTTGCCGAAAGACTCGACGTCGGATCCGGGGTTTTGCTTTCTATAGGGGATTTGGACGATCCCCTACTCATTGATTCTCCCAACTTACCGGTCGGCGTGGCCATACCACCGCCATCCCCACCCGTCGTCGTTTTGCTCTTCTGTACCGACGCCCCCGGCGCCGTCACCGGAAGCGCGGACCCACTGAAGTTCATGGAGCCCGACGTTGTAGCCGTAGGTTTGGCCGTCGAGGAGCCTATCTTCTCCTTTGTCTGAACCACTCCCATCGCTGGGGCAGTCCCCTCCCGTTCCTTTGAGATCGCCGCCGCCGCAGTTGAGGACGCCATCACCCCCGCATCTTTCATCGTCTTCGCAGATCCTTTCTCCGCCATGGCTCAGCCCGCAGCGGAGAGGAGAAACACACCTCCCGATCGGGGATGGGATCAGCGCAGTCGCTTCTCCGATCCCCACCGGAATCACTCTCACCCCCGCAGCGAAAACCCTAACCCTAGCACGCGAGCACGATCGCCAGGCAATCGCCTCTCGTCGCCTTAGCGTTTCCCTGCGTGGTGGACCCAACCAACATTGTTTCGTTGCTGACTGATCTGGCATTCACATCCCTTTTGACAGATAACTTCCGCGCGCGCTCTTCCATAAGCTTTGACTGTCGACGTGGCGCAGTGCTTTGCTTACCGGCCACTAGCTTCGTCCATACGATGCGCATATTCTGAGGAGGCTGCACGGTAGCTTCCGATCCGATTCTACGTCGAAAATTCCCGTAAGCAGGAGGAAGCAGCGAGTCGGTGCGACTGTTGACGGTCTACACAGACAGAAAGAAAGTTTGCTGCAAGTTCCTTGCTGCTAATCTACAGTTTACCGGCTGATAAACGTCCGTGTCACACTGATGATGGTCAAATGCGCATCCTTCCTCGTTAAGATGCCGATTAACTACCGCATATTTTGATTATGAAAATGGGGGCCATGGGCCCCTTTTATCGAAAGAAAAAAAAACTAACGTGTCACCGGCAAAAAAATGTAACCAATGTGGCAAGTCAAGCGTTACGGTCTTCCTTGTTTTGTCCCGAGACAAACATACGCGGGAGGTGGGTATATGCTGTCGCACAAGTTGCATGTGCGACCGTGTGCCCTTGCGCCTCGGTGCCTTGCGTCCTAAGGATTGCCACTTGCTAGCCGATGGTGAGCGGGTAAACTCTCTGAGAAATTTCCCTGCTGCGAAATTCCTGCGAAATGGCATGCATATGGTTGGCCTCTTCTTCGAGCTATAAAAGTCACCCTCCAAAGTGCCGAACTGATTTCTCTCTCCGGTAGTCAGTAGAGTTCATAACTTTAGGTCCAAATGGGGGTCTCTGGCTGCACCAACAACAAGAGCAAGACGCTGGTGCTCATGGCCTGCTTGCTCCTGCTGGTGGCTTCCCAGTTTCTGCATGGAGTCGGGTGCTTCGCCGTCGCGGAAGCGACGAGTCCAGAGGAAGCCGCCGCCGAGCAGACGCTGATGGCGGGGAGCACGCCGGCGCTCGAGACGGCGGTGCCGGTGCCACAGCATCAGCATGGCCGGAGCTCGGGCGCGTCTGCCATGTCAGGCAATGCTGCAGGTGGTGTCTGGTCGTCCAAGTCCACGTCGGCCGTGGCTCGCAGGTTGCTGCCGGCGGGAGCTGGCCATTCGTGCGGCTCCAACGGCGGCCAGGGCTGCTCCCCGTAGGAAGAAGAAGAAGATGGCACTCTGCACGCACTGGTACTCCTATGTTGGTTCGTCCTCGTTCGTTGGTTCGTTCGTCATTCGTTCGTCGTCGTGGCTAAAGACAAGTATAATAGCTACTCCCTTCGTTCGAAATTACTTATCGCAGAAATGGATGTATACATAGCTACTGATATGGTGGTTCCTTAACTAGCTAGTGTTTGGTTCTTGTTTGCCATCATTCAGCAAGAAAGAACTAGATGTCTATATGTACTATTAGTATATGAACTGTAAATTGTTGAAACAACCTACAGATCTATCCTGTAAATATACTCCACTGTGGTGTTGAAATAATAATCCGCAAATGGTCTTGAAAATGCCACGAACATGCATGCCTTTTTTTTTTCTCTCCAAGAGATGGATGGATCTGTTTGCGCTTGTTTTTATTTCTTCCACGAATCGTGGCATTGTCTCAGGATGACGCGCCTCACC
>LR738712.1:33643618-33664242 GCA_902687465.1 Secale cereale
TTTTTTGAGAATCAAGAGCTCGATTATCAACCAACGGGATTACATTCCTTCCTTACACAAGTCATAAGAAAGGTGGGAGTGTAATTTATCCATAAACAACGTTTTCTAGAAGAATTACAACCGAGTCCCAGACAAGCTCTACAACGGAGCGTAGGTGCAAGTGAAAGACTTGAGACACTTTCTGCGCCCTTGAACCTAGGTGCATGCCATCTCTCTCGTAACAAATTAAGTTCCGTTCGGAGGGGCCCTACTCCTTGCTCGTTGCACCGTCATGCCGTCATGCATTCATGCCTACCATTGCTCTGAAAGTTACCATGTATACGAACATTTCGTCCGTAATCTTGTAGTGCAACTTCATCTGTAATGGTATCGTTCATCCATGCTAATTCATACTCCCTCCGTCCACAAGTAACTTGGGACGGAGGGAGCAGTTTCCTTCTACTTTCAGCATGCATATTTTGACAATTGTGCACCCCTGTTTTCGCAATTCGGTAGCCGAGATGCGTCCGTGTAAAGGATCAAGCAGACGTAGATGCTCTCTCGGTCGGTCTCTGCTCCAGCCGGCCACACGCTACACCAGTTTCGGAGCATATACCAGCTCGCCGTGCATTTTGGCACCTAGTAGTACACTGCGCACGAAAACAATGCAACTAGTGCCGACTACTCGGCGCTCACTGCTACTGGAGTACTACTCCCTCCGTTTCTTTTTAGTCCGTATATAAGATTTGATCAAAGTCAAACTTCATGAACTTTGACTAACATTATAGAACAAAATATCAACATTCATAATACGAAATCAATATTACTATATGCATCAGGATATCAATTTTCATAGCATATAGTTTTAGTATTGTAGATGTTGATATCTTTTGATATATATTTGGTCAAACTTTGCATCGCTTGACTTTGACCTAATCTTATATGCGGATTAAAAAGAAACGGAGGGAGTACTACTCACTACTCGGTGCCGCGTCAGCTGTGACGACATCTGATGAGCTGGTAGAACTATACTCGTACTTTACGGTAGCGTGTGCGTGCAAATAGTCAAACATGGGCATGCGCGACATGCGACTTCAGCTTGAGTGAGGCTACACGTCAGCCGACTGACTTTTTCCAATCAGGTCGGTCGATTTTTCGAATGTCCGATCGAAATCAAACGGTGTTCGGCCTTTCTTCTACCTCCATCTCTTCTTCTTCTCCTGCCGCCATCCGCGGCCGGCGGCGCTCCCGCGCCGCTCCTCCCTCCCCAAAACCGCCCCCATCGTCGGTCTAGCCGCCGCCCCCGGCCATCCCTCTAGGCCCGCTGCGTTTAAGTTTTTCCTCCGGCGAAGTGCACCACCGCCCCCCACCACCGCCGTCGACCACCGCCCCCACCCTGAACCCTAAGATAGATACTGAGGTAGCCCTCCGGCGAGCCCCTTCTTTCTCCTTCCTTACCTCCGGCTCAATCTGGCCAACTCTCAAAAACTGACTGGCCCTATTTCAAAATCAGTCGATTGACATTTAGCTAAACTGCCTCAGTTTACCGGCCGGCCATATGCTTTATATATGGAGTACTACTACTGCTCCCTTCGTTCCCATATATTTATCTTTCTAAAGATTTTAACAAATGACTATATACGAAGCAAAATAAGTGAATCTACATTTTAAAATGAATGAATCTACATTTAAAATGTCTAGACATGCAAATTTTGAAAACAGAGGGAGTAATTAACACGCATGAACGAGGTGTGAACCTGAAGAAACTCGTGTGCTCTGCCCCCGACCACTAGCTGCCCATTGTATATACTCTAGGTTTGCAAGCTACAAGGAGATGCAGCACTTTTACACCTCAGCGAATCCTCGATACTCCTATACTACTGTAGATCGAGTGTAGCGGTAGTATATTCCTAGCAAAAAGGTCCACGTGCTACGTGTATAGAGTAGTGATACAAAACCATTTACGGTATGCACCGACAGGGCGACAGGTGCTGCAGGCATGTTTGTCATGAGACACGCGTAGTTTCCAGGCAGACTGTCTGTTCGTTTCAATCTTCAAACTTTGCTGCTCTATGCTCAAGAATCAAGATGACACCACTATGCTGATGTGCAGTGTATTCTTCACCAGCACGCTAGCTAGCAAGGCCTCGTCACATGCTCGGTGAAAACTGTACGCGGGACGGACGCCTTTCCTCGCCATTGCCTGGTCATTTCGGTCTATCTTCTCCACGTACACGTACGTCCTAACACCCTCTCTATAAGTAGGCCCTGTTTGCCTGTGCATCTCAGCATTGCAGTAACAGTTGTATTCCTAGTCTTGTCACTCGAGAGGTGAAAGAGTCAGTAGTATCTTGGAAAGAGAAACACTAGTTCTCTCTCGAAGGCGATTTGGGGGCGATTCTAGGGTTTTCGCCGGCGCTGGGTGGAGTGTGGATCGGCGTTCGTGAGCGGCTGGTCTCCGAAGCGTCGAGGGAGGTGCGGCGGTCCCGGCGGTGACGGGGAGGCCGTTGTTGCTGTAGCCTTTCAAGCGCGAGGGGGAGATTTGCTGGATGGCGGAAGTGGGAGGCTCACAGTCTGGATCCGGGGAGGAGGTAACAAAAATCTTGACGCGGCTGGAGAATATGAAGCTGACGGAGAAGGAGGCGTCGGGGCTGGTAATAGATGGCTTGAAGGAGGATCTGGAGGTGAGTCCAAAGTGGTGTGTAGTGGGAGTGGTGCTGGCGGAGCGGCAAGTCAATGCGGCAGGGCTGGAGCGGTGTATGATAAAGGCTTGGGGGCTTCATCAGAGTGCTTCGTTCAGGCATCTTGGGGCGAACAGGTTCACGGTGCAGCTAGCCTCCGAAGGGGATTGGAGGCATGTCATGAATAATGGTCCATGGCAATTTGAGGGTAACGCTGTTGTTCTAAAAAAGTTGGAAGGCCATGTCAGACCATCTGAGGTGAGCTTCGATTCTCTTGCGGTGTGGGTGCAGTTTTTGGATCTCCCTCCGAATATGGTGAATAAGAAGTATGGGGAGATCTTGGGTGGCTGGCTGGGAAAGGTTGTGGCTGTTGATGCTGATGAGGAAGGAAAGGTTTGGGCGGAAGTGTTACGGGTTCGTGTAGAACTGCCGATCGAGGAGCCTCTTGTTCGTGCAGTTAATGTGAAATTGAGCCCAGAAGATAAAGTGGGAGTGTGGTATGAAGTTAAATACGAGAAAATTCCCCATTTCTGTTTCAGTTGTGGGAAACTCTTCCATGGAAACAGGGGTTGTTCATCTGAAGGGATGGAGAAGGAGTGGGGAGGTTGGTTGCGTGCTTCACGGAAGAAATCAAGGAACACCTCCCTTAATTCGAAGCAGAGTGTTTCAAGCAGCTTTGGTAGCAGAACACTCTCTTCAGCTTCAAATTCTGCAACAAGGGGGGGTGCAGTTGTGAGGGATCTCCCGTCTCGTCGTCCTCTATTCGCCTCCAGCTCTGAATCAAAGAGTGAGATGGGGAGAAGAGTTGAGAAGGAAGTCACCAGCCCTTTGAAAAAAGAAAGTATTCCGTGTGGTGGTGCCACTTCTAATAATAGTAAGGGGAAGGTGCTAGCTTTTGGGAAGTATAACAACGCAGGGCCCAATGAGGTTAACAAAATCAGCAAGAGTAAGTATGTCAGGAAGCCCAGGCCACAAAAGTTTGGTGGAGCCGAAGGTGAAACGGAGAAGAAGTCGCCGTTATCGAAAAAGAGAAGTGTTAGAAAGATATGGGTGCCTGTTAAGCAAGGGACGGCGGAGATTGCGGGGGAGATGGTGGAGCCTGGAGTGGAAGAAGGTAGCAAGAGGCAGAGAACAGAGGAAGCAGGGTCAGAGGAACACCAGATTTCTACAGCGGCGGGGCCTGCATGTGTGGAGCAGGCCCGCCGGGAGCCATG
Organism: Secale cereale; assembly: GCA_902687465.1. Classification (NCBI taxonomy): domain Eukaryota; kingdom Viridiplantae; phylum Streptophyta; class Magnoliopsida; order Poales; family Poaceae; genus Secale; species Secale cereale. The sequence goes on from LR738712.1 coordinate 33,647,493, forward strand.
AAAATATTGGTGTGGAACTGTCGGGGTCTGGGGTTGGCCCCGACAGTTGGAGAATTAAGGGATCTTGTGAGGTCCCTCAACCCCAGCCTGGTGTTCCTATGTGAAACCAAGAAGAGGGCGCGAGAAATGAATAGGATGAAATGGAGCTTGGGTTTTTCAAATGGGGAAGCGGTGGATTGTATAGGGAGAGGAGGCGGTCTAGCGTTGTGGTGGAGAGACGACATTTCTGTGCAGTTCAAGCCCTACTCTCAGTACCATATGGATATATATATCAAAGAGGAGGGGAGAATGTGGCGTTTTTCTGGAATTTATGGAGAATCACGCACTGAACTCCGAGATAAAACATGGAGTATTATGCGCTACCTTAGGTCCCAATCTGACCTTCCTTGGTTATGCGCGGGTGATTTTAATGAAATTTTAAAAGCCTCGGAGCAGTTGGGCCCAAATGACAGGAGTAATGCGCAGATGGACAAGTTCAGGGAGTGTGTGGATCTATGTGGATTGCAGGATCTTGGATTTTCTGGGTATCCGTTCACGTGGAATAACAAGAGAGAGAACCCGGAGAATGTCCAAGTTAGGCTTGATAGAGCCTTTGGCAATGCTGGTTTATTCGAGATGTTCCAAGACATTTCAGTCCAGCATATTGCTACTGAAGAATCTGACCATATGGCACTTCTAATTGATGTGGAACCTATGAGGAAAACTAACAAAGCTTCTCGATGCAGACCATTCCAGTATGAAGAGATGTGGGGGAGACATGAAGACTATCAAAGAATGATAAATGATGTGTGGGAAAGTAGTAGTTCTAGAGGCTCAGGAGCGAAGGGTCTGTGGAGCAGGTTGCAGGAAGTGTCGGAAAGAATGCAAACGTGGAGTAGAGAAATTTTCGGGTCAGTCCGGGGGGAGCTAAAGAAGCTGAGACAACAACTTTCAGAAGCAAGGGTAAATAATCTTTATGAGGATAATGCAGAGGAGGTTAAAGCAATTGAAGCCCGTATGCATGAAGTATTGGAGAGGGAGGAGATTATGTATAGGCAAAGATCAAGGCAGGAATGGCTCAAAGCGGGAGACCGTAACACAAAATATTTCCAGGCCCGTGCTACCCATCGCATGAGAAAGAACACTGTGAGATATCTATGCACCCCGGAAGGAATACGATTCACAACTGATGATAGAATGAGAAAGTATGCGATGGAGTTTTTTAAAAACTTGTACACTTCAGAGGGTGTGGAAGGTATGGATCAGGTGCTTGATTCTATACAATCCTTTGTTACTAATGATATGTTGATTGAGCTAGATGCAGATATTACCGATAAGGAAATTTATCTAGCGCTATCCCAGATGGGGGCTACAAAAGCACCGGGTCCAGACGGTCTGCCGGCTTTGTTCTATCAGAAACATTGGGATCTGATTGGAAAAGAGGTTTGTGAAGCGGTGAGGGATTTCTTAGAGGGGAGGGAATACCCTCCAGAGCTAAATGACACTACCCTTGTGTTAATCCCAAAGATCCCGGGGCCAGAACAACTTTCCCAGTTTAGACCCATAAGCCTATGTAATGTGTTGTACAAGCTGGCTTCAAAGGTGTTGGCAAATAGACTGAAGAGAGTCTTACCTTTCCTTATTTCAGAGGAACAAAGTGCGTTTGTTCCAGGACGACTTATCACTGACAACGTCTTCATTGCGTATGAGTGTCTTCACTCAATCAGGAGCTGGAACCGGAAGAAGAAGCTATGTGCTGTCAAACTAGATATGATGAAGGCGTATGATAGGGTGGAATGGGATTACCTGCAACGTGCCTTGTTCCGGATGGGATTCTCTGATAGGTGGACTCAAATGGTGATGAGATGCGTGAGATCTGTTAGATTCAAGGTGAAACTGAATGGCAATTTCTCCGAGTGCTTCCTTCCCTCTCGCGGCTTGAGGCAGGGAGACCCAATTTCTCCCTACCTCTTCATCCTCTGTGCGGAAGGTTTTTCGGGCTTGATTCGTAGAGAGCAGGAAGAGAGAAGGATAAAGGGGGTTAAGTTTGGTAGAGACGGCCCCCATATTACACACCTGCTCTTTGCTGATGATAGCTTGGTTTTTCTTGAAGCTTCACGGGAGAATATGCTTGCTCTGAAATCGGTTCTTCACAAATATGAAGTCAGCTCGGGTCAGAGAGTGAATTTGCAGAAGTCTTCAATTTTTTTTGGACCAGGAGTGACAGAAGACTCAAGAGAAGAGCTTAAGAGTATTGTGGGTATTAACTCGGAAGCCTTAAATGAAAGATACTTGGGGCTTCCAACTATGGTGGGAAGGTCAAAATATGGAGCCTTTAAACACATTGTTGAGAGAGCCTGGAGTAAAGTCCAAGGATGGAAGGGACAAGGATTATCAAAAGCAGCTAAGGAGATCCTCGTAAAATCAGTGCTTCAAGCTGTTCCAGCGTACACTATGAGTTGTTTTGCCTTCACGAAGTTCCTGTGCAAGCAACTCACCTCGGTCATGGCAAAGTTCTGGTGGGGATCCTGCAATGGCCAGCGAAAGGTGCACTGGATTAGCTGGGAAAAGCTATCCTTGTCAAAGAGGTGTGGTGGAGTAGGCTTCAGAGACATGGCAGTTTTTAACCAAGCTCTTTTGGCTCGACAAGGGTGGAGGATACTGACCTGCCCAGCCTCTCTTTGTGCTCGAGTTTTAAAAGCCCGCTATTTCAGGCATACTGATTTTCTGGAAGCATGTTGCTCCCCAAGGGCCGCCTCGTTAACATGGCGTAGCATCTTACATGGAAGAAAACTTCTTAAACAGGGGATCACTTGGCGAATAGCAAATGGTGAAAAGGTGAAGATCTGGGAGGATAACTGGCTTCCCCGGAATGGCTGCAGACACCCTATAGGAAGGAAGGTTGAAACGGATATCCGTGTGGTAGCTGACTTGCTGTTGCCGGGCACAAAGTTGTGGAATGAAGAGCTCATTAGAGATACTTTCCATGAAGCGGATGCAGAGGACATTTTACAGATAAAAATTGGAGACTGGGACGGCGAGGACTTCATCTCATGGAATTGGACTTCGAATGGTATATTCACGGTAAGATCGGCTTATCATGCAAAAAAAATCGTTGACCGACTGGCGAGCATAGATAAGAAGGGAAGTTCCTCTTCTACGTTTGCTACTCACAAGGGATGGTTGAAATTATGGCATACAAATGTCCCTGGCAAGATCAAAATTCATGTTTGGCGTCTCATGAATCAGAGTGTTGCAGTGGGGAATGAACTCGAATATCGGAAGATTAGATTTAATGTGAAGTGCCCATATTGCTGCAGAGCTGAGTCCTTTGCACACTGTTTCTGGAACTGTATATATGTGAAGGAGGCATGGGAAAAACTGGAGCAATTATGCAACATGCAGTGGCCAAAACTTGATGAAAGAAAAAGAGAAGCCTCTAATATTCAGGAATGGATGTTGCTGAATCTTCACGCTATGCGAGGTGATAAACTATGCATATTTCTATTTATGCTATATGAGATCTGGCAGACAAGAAATGATGTTGTTCATGGGGGGAAATTACAGAGTCCAAATGAAGTGGCTTGGAGAGCTCATCAGAGGGCTGAGGAGTGGGCTGCTGTAAATCCTTCACCATGTCAAAATATGCAGAAGCCTGTGGAGCGATGGTGTCCTCCCCCAAGTGGGTGGCACAAAGGCAATGCTGACGGTAGTTTAAATCTAGAAGCAGGTGATGGAGGGGGTGGCGCTATTATCAGACGAGAAGATGGCAAATTTGTTGCAGCAAGCAGTACAAAATTCCCAGGTGTTCGTGACCCTGAGCTGGCAGAGCTACTAGCAGCACGTGAAGCCATCGTACTTGCAGAGCAGGTCGGGATCTCCAGGTTGCTACTAGAGCTGGACTCCAGAGAAGTAGTGACGAAACTGGAAAACTCAGAGCTGGACCGCTCTATTCATGCGACGCTGGTGCAGGAGATAAAAGATAGATGCAGGCGTTTTGTTGACTTCTGTGTTGTGTGGTGCCGTAGATCGGCGAATGGATGTGCTCATGTATTAGCAAAGGCTGGCTGTAATAATTTAAGTTCTGTGGTGTGGTTTGATGCTCCACCGGAGATGATTGTGCATGTGTTTTGTAAAGAACTTTGTGGGGTTGATGTTTAATGAATACAACAGCCTTTTTCTCAAAAAAAAGTAGTATCTTGGAAAGAAAGCTCACCTAGCTACGTACGTAGTGTCTTCGCCGAAACCCTGACCAAGATGGCACGGTACTCGCGGGCATGGCTCGCGCTGCTTCTTCTCGCGTGTGCCCTTGTGCAGAGCTCCTACGGGTCGAGGCCGTATCCCGGGGTCCCGTCTCCGACCATGGTCCACGGCGGAGCCGAACCGCGCCGCCTCGACGCCCGGGCGACCCAAGTCCGATCTTCCACGCAGGAGGGTGCGACCGGTGGCGGTCATCGTGGAGCAAACGCTGACGATGATGCCATCGCAACTTCGGCGCTGGGCGGGGGTGGTGTCCTGCCCGAGCAGAGGAAGGAGGGATCAGGCTCGCCGGTGCTGCAGCGGGCGTTGGGAACGATGCTGGCACGCCGGGTGCTGGGAGGGGAGGCGGAGGACTCGGCGGCCGGGCCGTCGTGCCGCTCCAACAACGCGCACATCACCTGTGCCCCGCCGGCGCAGCACTGACCGGTGTGCTTCTTGCCTTAGCCTGGCAGCAGGGGCTAGTCCCAGCTGATTCCTTGGTCCCTTGATGATGCTTTCGTGTAAATTAACAGTAGCTCTTTCGATCTCGTTCGTCCAAAAATGTGAACCTTTCGTCGTTATTGATGATATATCATAGTGCTTCATTCGAAAGGCACCAGTCAAGACAGTTCCTATAGTCTCTGATTCCATTTGAGCCTGAAGTATCTATAACTTGCAACGGTGGTCGATCCTCATGCATGCAGAACGTATATTTTTAGAAACCGTCACTTTCCATGATTGCGTGTGACGATAGACTCAGAGTGCGGGCGTGATGCAATCTCAGCACACTTTCCACTCCAGCCGAGTCCAAACTCCAGTATGCTGCACGAATGGGCGCACACGTACGTGTGGGTAGGGTAGGTGAAGGCGAACATGATGCCAGGCAAAGTCCAAACCTACGTACGGAGCAATTCCGAAGAACAAACGGCCGACAAAGCCGCAAGTTTGACGACATGGAAAGTAATTAAACATGTTGATTTTGTCTTTTGATTTCCAGTGCCATGGTGCGTGAATGTGAACAGGGTGAAAAGGTTCCTCCCTTTCGTACGCTTACAATTCAGATCATCAGACTCGAACAATCCTAGTTTTTTTAACATGCAGATGCTCACATATACTCACCTACATGAACACACATTCTATCACTATGAGCATATCCCGGCCGGCCGAAAATTAGCAAAGTCATCATTGACATCACATACTGTTATCACATACATCTCGCAGTCGACAGAAGCGTCTTCTCCCACTGAATACTGAAATAAATCCAGAAAAATACAAACACCAGTGCCAAGCTTAGGGCTTAAACCTGATGGGTTGGTTTCACCACAAGCAATCTAACCATTTGAACTACGCTCAGATCCGCCAGCCAGCCGGGGTGGGTGCATGTATGGAATTCTGGATATCATATATCCGCAACACTTTAAGCTCCTTTAATTTTCCAATGGTGGTCTCTTTGGGGGAAATGGGCGTCCTTTGTCTCCACGACGTTACAATTTGGTTTCACTTTGTAAATCCCTCAATATTACGGTTTGTATACATGACAGTGTGGCGAAGCCAAGAGTTCAAAATCATGATGTTAAACACATGTGTTTAGATGAACTTTGTAATACATTTTTAGGCGATTTCTACTGGTTTTGCCAAAGCCATGTGTAGTAAACCGACTACATAGAACATCCACACACTGCCATTCTTCCATGGTATTAATTTGGAGATGGTGTGGCGGTTTCCGGCAAGGCAGGGCATCGTTTACTTTAACTAGATGACCCGTTGCGCCGATGGCGCAAGGGGCGAGAGCAAGGTAAGTTTTGAAAGAGTAAACATAAATATATTTAGGGGTAGATTAGAACACATGGATTATTCCTGATACATAGTGTTTTAAGAAGCTTACGATAAAATATTTACAATACTATTAGGAAGGAAGGTAGATAGGGATAGATACATCTTATAGAATTTATATTTACAATACTATTAGGAAGGAAGGTAGATAGGGATAGATACATCTTATAGAATTTAAACCATATGTATATGTGACTGCTTTAAATTTAACTTAATACTTCTGTAACACCCCCCCTTGTACTAAGCACTGTGACATTTGGTTAATCATGCCATGTCATGCTAATTTGCAATGCTGATCACGGTGGTTATTCAAGCAACCCAAATTTGCCACTGAAAATTCAAATTTAAATTCAAGTGCAAGATAAAGTTGCTCCAAAAATTATGGGAAAATGTTCATCATTTAGCAAATATTCCAAAACAAATGTTGTTGAGGAAAACAACATCACCATCAACTTCCATAATGGGATAGTGCATTTAAACAGTGGCTAAATAGCACTTTAAATGCCTTTTCATTTTTGTAAATTTAAAAAATGATCCAAATCTGTCCCAACCAATTTTTGGTGATGAGGAATAACTCAACATCATTTTTTGACCAACTTACACATTTTTACAAACAGTGTTGGTGGTCCCCTCTTTTCCTTTTCTATTCTGCTGTTGAAATAAAAGAAAAAGGAGAGAGAAGGCCTTACCTGTCGCGGCCCAAGCCGGCCCAGCCCGCGGGAGCAGTGTCTTCTACCTGCTCCCGCCGCCGTGTCGACGCCGCCGAGGTCGCGCCCGCCGCTGCCGTCCCCCGCTCGACACCGGGGCGTAGCAGGTGAGGGGAGAGGATAAGGCCGAAGCCTACCTCCCCCCTGGTCCTCCTCGACCATTTCCCCCTTCTCCCCGAGCTCTCTTCTTCCTTCCCCATCGGCGCCCGACGCGGTCGCCGCCGTATCCTCGTCGTCCCCGCGGCCACCGTGCCTTGCACGCGGTCTGGCCGTGCTCGTCGACGTCGCCGTGGACTGCCTCAACCTCTGGAGCCATCGGGAGGAACCGAGGAGCGCTGCATCGCCCGCACGCGTCGTCGTCTTCCTCCGGTCGCCGCCGATCCCCTTCGTCCCCGTCGGCAGTCTGCTGCTCCTAAGCCACCCGAGGAGCCTCCGTGAGCTCGCCCGGTGAGCTCCACATCTCCTCCACCTCTCCGTTTGCCCGTTCGCGCCCCGTAGCCACCGTTTTGGTGACGTCCGAACGCGCCGCCGTCTTCCTCGTCGCCGGCGTGGCCACGGTGACCCTATGGTCCCGTGCGTAGCACCATCGTGCTCGCCGCGTCGAGTAGCCCCCGCCTAGCCTCTTCTTTATGTGTTTACGCGACCGAATCGCCAATTCCGTAGCTCGCCCGAGGCGCTCGCCGCCGGCGAGCTCGTAGCCGTGCCCGTGCTCACTTTCGAGCTTCGCCAAGCACCGACTCGTGCTCAGCACGCTCGTGCGGTTCGAACGACGCCGTTCGCGTCGCTTGCCGAGCCCCGAGACGCCGTGCTCATTTTCGCCCGAACGCCGGCGTCCGCCTCCGAGCTCGCCGTCGTCACCACGGTGCAGCTCCGGCCACGCGACCACCCCAGTTCGACGCGGCTCTCTCTCCTCGTTCGAACGCGACCGGCCCCGCCTCTTTTGGTGCCCTGTGGCGCGAATCCGACGAGCTCCCGCGGGCGCCGCCGTGTTTTGACGCCCGCCGGCGTTCAGCCGCCGGTCGTCCGACGTGGCTAGGTGGGCCCCGCCCCTGCACTCGCTGACGATGGGCCCCACGGGTCAGTTGACCAGGTCAACTGCCCACGTGGCACTGACGTGTGGGCCCCGCGTTAACAACGTTTTTAAAATAATCCGAAATGCTAATTAATCTGTTAATTAAGTTAATTGATTAGTTAATTTAACTAGTCTCTATGACATGTGGGGCCCACCCCTGTAATCAGCTCTGTTAGTTTAGTTAAAACTCTGTTAAGCCTCAGAGGCTGACAGGTGGGACCCACTGGTCAGGTTTGACCTGACCAGTGCGGCTGTTGACTGCTGACGTCACCCTTGCGTCATGCTGATGTCACAGGCACTGTTCTGGATAATGTTGAGTTTATTAATAAAAACAATTCCAAAAAATGTCTAAAATCTTTAGAAATTCATATCTTTTTATCCGTAGCTCCGATGGAGAAACTTTCTACATGAAAGTTGCTCAGAACGACTAGACGAAGCCAACCGTGCTATTTGCTTCCGTGTCGGGACCCTCTACGGAGGTGAACCCGCAACTTTTAGCCTGTTTCCGGTAGATGAATAGTGCACATACACCGGTTAATAATCCCAGTTAATTCCTAAAAATAACTAATATGACTTAGTCATGTTTTTAAGCAACCCTGCACTGCACATTAGCCTAGCACGCTTTGTGATGCTTGTATTCTGTGTATTTATCTGTTTCTTCCCCCCTCTTCTCTCTCGGTAGAGTCCGACGCTGACGCCGCTCCAGAGACCGACGCCGTCCCGGTGATTGGTCCCCCCTCCGACGACCTTGCTTTTGCCACCGAGCAACCAGGCAAGCAACCCCCCCTCGATCATTCCGATATCGCCTATGTCTATTCCCTCTTATTCTTGCATTAGAATTGCCGCTACTGCTGCTGCTCCTATTACTGCTGCATAGCCTGTTTTTGCAATAATGTTGATACCTGTCTTTATTCCTAAACTGCTTAGTATAGGTTGGGTAGCACTGCTGTGGCCCCGCATTCTCGTAGTTGCCTCGCTTAGTACCCTTGCCTCGATCAAGCGATCGAGCCCCTTCCCCTGACCTTCTTCACATCACCACACACCCCCTAGTATGCTCGACTCCGCAGAGTTAACATCGGGTGACGAGGGTGATACCTCCGCACTCACTTCCGATGTTGTCCCTGTAGTTTAGCTAGCTCGTTGTGGGTTACCGAGGGTGATTCCTCTTCCCACTTCCGACTTAGCTTCTGTCGTGCACCCGCTACGGTGATTACCGCCGAGGGTGATTCCTCCGGTATCACCCTAACGGGACTTGTCGTTTAGGAATCCAACGAGGGTGATTCCTCGGATTCCTCATCGGCATGGAAACCACACGGATGCCCTGGTTTACCGTACCGTGTTTAAAGACGTGTCGATCCCCGAGGCCGGACGTCGCCAGGAACAAAGGCGTGCGGCCAGAGGTATCGTGCGTCTGATGACATTTCATTGTTACTACACTTGTTGGATAGAGACGGGTTGACCCTGAGGGGTACCCGCGAGTGCCTTTGAGGCGTGAGCTGTGGAGTCGGGTGACCAGTGAGGGTACCCGCGAGATAACTACGAAGCGTGGCCGGTCCTGTGAGGTCCTTGTCACAAGTCTTCGAGACGGGACGTCGGGGCCACCGGTGTGGTGGCAACGCTCGTTACCGCGCGCTCCCAATCCACTAAGCGATTTGGATATTTGATCCGAGGGGCCTTCGGGTCCGATAGCACTAACCACCACGTGGGTGTGAGTGGGTGCTCTGCGTCGTATACTTCAGCCGGAGTCGTCACGACGTCAGCGATTGAGCGGCCCGTTCGGATTGGACCCGGAATGCAACTGCGTGCTTGTATAAGGGGTTGCTAGGTCTGCTACCGAACGGCCACGTAACGTGCAGGAGCGTCCGGGGCGATGGTCCATGACCCCCGGGGGCATAGGCTTAGTCCGGCGTGCTTGATCCTCTCTGGCGGTTTCCGGTCGGGTTGCGTCGTGTTGTTTAGCCGAGGCCGGGCAGGACCCAGCAAGTGTGTCCGGCCGGAGTTAAGCGAGCGTGGTGGGTAAGTTGGTGCACCCCTGCAGGGAAGAAACCATCTATCGATAGCCTGTCCTACGGTAACGGACACTCGGAGTTGTATCCACTTCGGTACAACTAGAACTGGTGACTTGAGATATGAGGTAGGGCTCTGGGATTGGCTTCTCGCAGGGAGTCGAGGAAGGATCCCCGGCCGAGGTTGATATTACTATAAACACTTTACATTATGATGTACTAATCTGCACCCTTCTAATTGCTGCAAGACCCTGAAAATGCTAGTCTTCGTCAGGACTAGGTTTTTCCCCTCTCTACTCTGGCTTTCTGCAGACTAGTCCACCCACATAAAGCCTCCTTTGAAAATAATGCATTGCTTAGTATAGATCTGATGTAAGTCTTGCTGAGTACTTTGGATGAGTACTCACGGTTGCTTTGCTTCCCCTTTTGTCTTACCCGCATGGAAACCAGACGACGGAGCCATGGTGCCTGCAGTCCCCGTTGACGACTACTACTACCAGCCCGAGGCTGGCTACTACTACTACCCGGCCGGCGAGTACTTCTACGAGGAGCCGGCGGACGACGACCAGGAGTAGGATCGGAGGTCCCAGGCAGGAGGCCTGCGCCTTTTCGATCATAGCTTTTCTTTTGCCCCGCCTGTGTAACAGGCCTATTTCAGTACTGTGTTGTATCTGTACCCAGATACCTAACGCTTCCGCTAACCTTGTGTATGACACTTGTTATGTATTCGAGCCCTCGAGGCCCCTGGCTTGTAATATATAACTTGTATGTATTTATTTATGTTTTAGAGTTGTGTTGTGATTCCTTCACGTGAGTCCTTAGGCTTGATCGTGTGCATTTGCGTGTATGATTAGTGCACGATTGAGCCGGGGTCGTCACAACTTCCTACGTTACTAAATATTTGTCTTTCTAGACATTTCAAATGGACTACAACATACGGATGTATGTAGACATATTTTAGCAGTTTTGCTAGAACTCATCTAGATGAGATTTAATTTGGTCTCATTCACGTTTTATAGCCATTGGATGTGATGCTATAAGATGCGTGTATGCTGACGTGAGTTGTATCTATTCCTGTTTTTCAGGTGAATGAGACCAAATTACGTCTCATCTAGATGAGTTCTAGATTCACTTATTTTGCTTCGTATGTAGTCACTTGTTGAAATCTCTAGAAAGACAAATATTTAGCAATGAATGGAGTAGATACTTGTATCCTATTATTATATTGTACATGCTAAAAGGGAGTAAGATAAGTAGGAATAGATCGCACGAAACGGTACAGATCATACCAGTACATGCTATACAAATTAGCAAGAAAAACAAAATTACAACTATGCCAGTTCGTCTTCGTCCCATTCCATTGGGACAAAGAACCGCGCATTCTGGAGACCTATATGTGGTTGACTGTTGGTCTTGTTCCATCCATCAGTTCGTCTTCGTCCCATTCCTTTCGCCATTCTACTCGTACTGAAGTGAGAAAGCACCAGGTGGAGGCCGCCGCTGCTGACACTTTGGGCTCCATCTTGGCGGCGGCGGCTGACGCTGAAGCTCACAGGCAGAGCGGGTCCATCTGCATCTTGGTGGCGCGACAGCTACCGCTGTAGCTTGGAGCCGCAGAATCGGCAAATGGTGCCGCTGTCCTAACCCGACCACTTGATATGCAACAATGACATGTAGGATTTGTACGTTAATGAACTCTTAATACCCCAAGTTCCAAACAACTATTTCTAAACAAAACTGCAAGTACAATATAAGAGCTCACTGAAGCCATCAGAAGATAAGTAGAAATAGAATTAAGAAACTTACACTAATAATAGAGCACACGGGGACAGTAGTCCCCGCAATTGTTTTTTTTTTCTCTTCTTAGCCAATAAAACTAAAATCATACAAAGCACAATTATACTTGGAAACCATGCTTACTATTGCACAATGGCAAAGAACACTATGCCTTCAATAAAATAATGAATCTGGAGATGGATAATGGACAGGCAATGCTTTTCTAAGAAGTTTGAATACCATCATTGAAGTTTTGTTATGTACACTGTTCTAAAATTTAACTCAGTCAACCAAAGGAAGTAAGATGGTAGAATAATACCTAGCTGCATTTTTCTTTCATGGAAGCACAACCGTACATGTTGGTGGCATCTAAGATAGCATGAATAACCTCTTTAAAAGAGGCACTGAAGCATGCATCCTAGTTAGTACCATCAGGCTACCGGGTCATGCCAATAAAAAGGCACCGTCAGGTCACTGGTCTCAGGGGAGTTGGCCCTTACGGTTCCTTCGATGAGAAGTTCCTGTCAAACAACAACACGTTTAATAAGATTGGTTGCGATCGCACAAACCCCCTTTTAGATGAGTAACAAAATTATCTGAATTCAAATGACATTAGGATATTCCGAGTGACAAAAATTTCAGCAATACTGGGGAGAAATAGCAGTTCACCACTGTCCAGATTCCATTGCCGCTTACATCAAACTATGATATGGTTACCTCCCACTGATTTGCAACAAAAATGTTCCCAAGCATATAAACTCTAGTGAATAACCCTCATCTTGTTTATCAAACTTAAACAGATGATGCAAGCTTTGTTCCTTCAGCTAGGATCAAAGTCCACCATATAACTAATACCATTAGTTTATCACGGAATTAAAGGTAAGACACAAGCCTAACTTTCTATAAACATCATTCATCTTAAGAACCTTCATAGCATCCACACTGCCAGAGAACACAAAAAATATATATAAACTGTAAAACATTCACACTACAACTAAAGCCATGATAGGTTGAGCATATGGAGGCATCAAAAAAGGAAATACGGAAGAACTCACCCGATCAGAGCCGACAGAACAATGAGAACATCCAGCTTACATGCAGCACCATCGGTGGTAGAACTGCTGTCGTCCCTAAACTGAAGAAAATATCAAAGAAATTAAAGCATCCTGTCCATAAGCAATGAGTGGATTTGTAAGAAAGCCAACAACATGAAGATGTCCCTTGATGTAGTACTAATTAATAGGATATGGATATGAAGGGAACAATAATTCAATATTGCATTGATAATCCAACATAGGTACGTACAAAAGAACAAACAACTTTTGTAATATTTGGTCGAAAGTAATCCAGACATTAATGACTAATTATTAGATGTAGGCCAACTGAAAAAACACAACCATCTACAAATAGAAAACATGGTTGGCATACAACAATCAGAAGCGGACGGTGCTGCTTGATACCAAAACTTTCATTGATGCAGAATTTACTGAACCCTGAAAACAAACTACAACAAACAACTGAAATCTGATACTCTACACATGCTGGAATCATGTTTTTTACTAAAAAAATGAAGGCATAAACAAGCTTGAGTATCTCGGCTTTAGCTACCAAACCAGAAGGATTGCTACAGTACCTTAAGTTCAGTAACACAGTTCGGCGAGGTTACAAAGTGGTGATTGTCGCCTCTGCTGCCATCCTTATAGGAACCCAGCCCCATCCAAACCCTAGATGACTGAAAAAATAAATTAGGAGGACATGAATTAGAGGGAGGAGCTCATACAAGGAATTGCATTTAAAAGGGAGGCGGAAGTAAACCTAGCTGTGCTCCGGTGGGAGAGGCGGGTCGTGGATCTGGACTACAAGCACGGGGAGAGGCCGACAGCGAGGGCGTGGTAGCAGCCGCCGACTGCCCTAGCATGGGCATGGGGCACCGGCCACTGCCTTCCCGTCCCCGCGGGTCACAGCTCGCAGCCTCGTGAAGGGGCACGAGCGCATCGGAGGGGGTGGGGAGGACGGCGATGAGGAGCACGGCGGAGGCTGATGGGGAGCCGCCGGGGTGAAGAGGACGGCGACGAGTAGGGCTGCCACAAGAGCGACGGGGAGAGAGGATGGGGAGGAGGAAGATGCGGGGTGTGGCAGTGGAAAGGGGATTTTTAGGAGGCGGCTAGGGTTCGTGACGCTCGCTCCCCTCACCTTTTTCTTTCTGCGGTCTCGCTCTGCCCGCTCCCCTCCCGTTTTTCTTTTTGTGGTCTGGCTCTCCCCGCGTTGCCCGGCGCTCTTCACTGTTCATAGCGACGTGGAGGCCTTCGTTGTGCCTAGCAACCAGCTCGACCTTTATATGTTCAACTATGCATGGAAGGGGTGACGAGGCATGCATGCAGTGTGAACCTGGCGAAACTTGTGTGCTCCCATGCAACTCCCCCCGACCACCAGCCTACTCTACTTTGCAAGCAAGAGACGCAGCACTTTTACAGCTCAGCGGATTCTTGATACTCCTATACCTATACTACTGTAGAGTGTAGTGGTAGTATATTCCTGGCACAAATGGTCCACTTGTTACGTACAAAACCACGCGCAGACAGGCACTGCATGCTTGTTTGTCATGCCAGACACGGCCGGCCAGATGAGACACGCGTAGTTTCCAGGCAGACTATCTCTCCGGTTCAACTTCAAACTTTCCTGCTCTAGGCTCAAGAATCAAAGATGATACTATGCTGATGTGTAGTGTATTCTTCACCAGCACGCTAACTAGCAAGGCCTCGTCACATGCTTGGTGAAAACTGTACTGCGTGGGGCGTCTTTCCTCGCCATTGCGTGGTCATTTCGGTCTATCTTCTCCATGTACACGTCCGAAAGCCCCTATAAGTATGCCCTGTTTGCCTGTGCATCTCTGCATTGCAAGCGTTGCAGTAACAGTTCCATTCCTAGTTTGTCACTCGCTTGGTAAGAGTCAGTACTCAGTACGTACTCCTAGACCTCTACGAAAGAAAGCTCGCCTACACACCTACCTACCTACGTAGTGCCTCCCCAAAACCCTGACCCGATGGCCCGGTGCTCCCGCGCTGGGATCACGCTGCTTCTAGTTGCGTGCTGTGCCCTCCAGAGCTCCTACGGGTCGAGACCGTCTCCCCGGGAGCCGCAGAAGCACGGGGTCTCGTCTCCGAAGATGGTTCACGGCACCATCGAATCGGAACCACGTCGCCGCGACGACGGGGCGGCCAAAGTCCGGCCCTCGACAGAGGAGGGTGCGACCGGTCATGGTGGAGCAAACGCTGATGATGATGGTTCGTTTGCAGCTTCGGCGATGGGCGGCGGTGGCATTGTGTCGTCGGAGCAGACTAAGGGTTCGGGGCCGCCGGTGCTGGAGCAGGCGCTGGGAAGGATGCTGGGCTCGAAGCTGGCGCGGCGGGCAGGGACGGATGCAGGGGTGGCGAGGGGGGGCTACACCCCCCCAACAATCGCCTCGTCCCTTGAAAGGTATGACTTATTCGCTGATCTTTTTTCCCTGTGCGCTTGATCGTGATTGCTTCGCCCCCCCTATCCCTCTTCAGCCTGTTAATTAACGTGAAGCCCGAGCCCATGTACAGCCCAATGCTAAGAACTAAGCAGGCCATCGTGGATGTTAGTTGCAGGCCATATCGGCTTGGGAAAAGGCCATCGTGGAACTACGCACGCATATATGGCTGCTAGCTTCTTCGTTTCCAAGCCGCCAGGGACTACTGCGATCGGATCTTTCCATCGCGCTGTCGCGCCGCCAGGGATTACTGTGATCGAATCTTTCCCATCGCGCGGCCGCGCCGCCACTAATAAGCGGAGAGGGGAAGGAGACGTCCGGACAGGGAGGCGGCGATCTACGGACCACGGACGCACTGATGAGCGGCAAAAATATGAGGGGAAAAAGGTAGTTTATGTTCAAATTAGATTAGTTCGTGCCTTCACAAATTGTAGAAATATAGTCATACGGAATATAGGCATTAAAAATCAATTATACATTTTCTGTTTTTATTGTGCTTATGTAGACAGTAGACATGAAGAGGAAGAAAGCGGAATTGATTCAAGCTCTCACCATCGAAACATGATGCCACTGCAAACATCGTGCAACCTAGCGAAGGGGAGCAGCCTAATCCAAACTAAGTCCAAAGATTTTTATTGATGTCATGAGGTAAGCATGAATGATTTAATTTCAAACATTTATAATTTCCGTCTCTTTAGAGGAAATGATGAATATGAGGATTCCAAGAATCAAGGTAATATCCGGACCAATATTTAATTAATATGCAAACTCCTAATCCAAAAATTATGCCGCTATAAAATTTCACAAATCTACATCTCTTATGTCGTTGTATTCCTACTTTAAGAGGGGGATTAATTTTGTTATGAAATTGGTATAAAGGGGGTTAAAATAAGGTGAAAAAATATCATGTGCATGTGTCATTGTCTTGGCCCCCCCTATGCTCAAATCCTGGCTCCGTCCCTGACGGCGGGTGCTGGGAGGGGAGGCGGAGGACTCGGCGGCCGGGCCGTCGTGCCACTCCAACAACGCGCACATCACCTGCGCCCCGCCGGCGCAACACTGACCGGGCCTGGTGCTTCTCGCAGTAGTCTGGCAGCATGAGCTATTCCCAGCTGATTCGTCAGTCCCTTGATGCTTTCATGTTGACACTAGCTCTTCCGATCTTGTTCTTCCAAAAATGTGAACCTTTCGTTATTGATGATATATCATATGTAGTAGTACTTCATTCGTAACGCGCCGGTCAAGACAGTCCCTATAGTGTCTCTAATTCCATTTGACCCTAAAGTAATTATTACTTGGAGAAGGTGGTCGATCATCATGCAGGTGTATGCATGGAGAACGTATAATTTTAGGTTTTTAGAAGCGACTTTACTCTTTTAAAAGCCGTTACTTTTCATGATTGCGTGTGAAGAGAAAGTCTGCAGATTATTGCGGGGGTGATGCAATCTCAACACACCTTCCACTCCAGCTGAGTCCAAAGTCGAGTTGCACGAATGCGCGCACACGTACTTGTGGGTAGGTGAAGGTGGACATTATGCCAGGCAAAGTCCAATCCGTAAGAACAAACGGCCGACAAAGCCACAAGTTTGACCGTCTGTCTGTCTTGATCTTGTCTTTTTTTTTT
>LR738712.1:33664315-33682044 GCA_902687465.1 Secale cereale
TTTTTTTTTTTTTTTTTTTGAAATGGAACACTTGTATTCCATTACGACACGGCCAAATCGCCGGTCACCGCACTGATTACATCTTCAGGGTAGCTTGTGAACCATTCACAATGTTCATCATGAGCTAAGCCTGCACCCATAGAAGCCAACACATGTGCTGGCTTGTTACAAGATCTAGGAACATAGACTACAGAGGCCTCTATAAAAAGAGTGCTAAGCTTGAACTTAATATCGCTGAACATGATTCCTAAGGGCGCCAGGTCATAGGCTGTAGATGTCACAGCTTGTTTCAGCACGAGGCAGTCTGTTTCAAAAACAACACGTCCAACACCCAAACGATCAGCCAGAGAGATGGCCTGTAGAAGAGCATAAGCTTCAGCGTGAAGAGCATCCGAGCAGTCATGTTTCCCGCCAGCTGCTGCAAACCGGACATCCGACGTTTCATCTCTGCAGATAATACCCCAGCCACCTGCTACTGTTTGTTCACAAAAGGATGCATCCATGTTGATCTTGACCATATCATTCGGTGGTTTCTCCCATCTACATTGCTGCACTATTTCTGGTTTGGGTTTTGGCACCAGGAATTCAAACCATTCATCAACATGGTGCTTGACAGTATACCTGAAGGCCTCAACCTCGAGTTTCTTCTCACCATGGTTACCCTTGTTTCGCTCCGTCCACCAGCACCACAGCAGCGCCACTGCTAGAAGCATACGCTCCTCCGGGAGGCTAAAGATGACTGACAAGCATTCTTTGGGAGAAGCACAATTCAGCAGCTTGACTCGGACGTCCTCTAGCCCTAGAGCCCGCCATTGTTGCTTGACACTCTTGCATTTGATAAACAAATGGCCCCCATCCTCAAAGTACTTGCCGCAGACTGCACATCGGGTGTCGAGCTCCACGCCGCGCCTGCTGATATTCATATACATTGGGTGACTATTATGAGCAAATCGCCAGAGAAAATGATGAACTCTTGGTGGGCAGTGGGTCTTCCAAATAGTCTGAAAAATTTGAGACTTGTGTTCCGTATTTCCTGAACTCTGTCCCCGCTGCCGGTTAGCTTCATTTTTCAGCATCTGTACATGTACTTTATAAGCAGATTTAACTGAAAAACAACCTTTACTATTGAAATGCCACGCCACAAAATCTTCAGCTTGGTCACAGATTGGTATGCTTAAGATTGCCTGGACATCATCAGCATGAAAACATCCCTCAACTAGGCCGCGATCCCAGGTTCCAGTGTCTGGGTCCATCAATTCTGCAACCCTTGACAGAAGATTTGCACCTTGGTTCGATGCAGGCATACGAGTTGTACCTCTGGGGATCCACGGATCCTCCCAGATCCTCACCCTCGTCCCGTCACCGATACGCCAGATTATCCCTTCCTTCAGCACCTCTAAACCTTTGAGAATACTGCGCCACACGTAACTCATTCCAATGATGGGTTCAGCCGCTAGAACATTGCCAGAAGGGTAATACTTGGCTCGTAGCACTTGTGCACAAAGTGAGTCCGGGGCTTGTAAGAGTCTCCACCCCTGCCGTGCTAACATGGCCATATTGAAAGAGTGCAGATCACGGAAACCCAGTCCACCTTCCTCTTTTGATAACTTCATTTTCTCCCATCCAATCCAATGCATCTTCCTTTCATCGGCTTGCTGATTCCACCAATATCGGCATATAAATCGGCTGATCTCATCACAGAGAGACTTAGATAGATCAAAACAAGCCATTGCGTATGTCGGGATAGCTTGAGCGATAGCTTTAACATAGACTTCTTTACCTGCCATGGACAAGCATCTTTCCATCCCTCCCAGTAATCTGCTCAAAATACTATCCTTCAAATAAGCAAAGCACTTCTTCACCGACTTGCCAATGTAAGTGGGCAATCCCAAATATTTTCCACCATTGGTCTCAGCCCCCAATTGTAATTCCTGCAGCAACAGATTTTTAATCCCTTGTTTTGCATTAGCACTAAACATCACCGAGGACTTTTCTCTGTTAATAACTTGTCCTGAACTTTCCTCATATGCTTGCAAAATAGATTTAATTGCCTGCACTCCTTGAACAGTAGCCTGCATAACCAGAAGAGAGTCATCCGCGAAAAGAAGATGATTGACCCGGGGTGCCATTGGGGCCAACTGGATGCCTCGGATGTGTCCCTCCCTTTCAGCTTGGTGCAACAATGCTGAGAATCCCTCAGCACATAGAAGAAATAAGTACGGCGAAATAGGATCACCCTGTCTCAGCCCACGCCCCGGAACTATGACATCCGTGAGATCGCCATTTACCCTGAACCGGTATGTGACGGTTGTGACACACTTCATAATTAGCTGAATGAACTCTTCCGCAAACCCCAACCGCTTCATCATGCCCTCCAAAAAAGGCCACTCTACTCTATCATATGCCTTACTCATGTCAAGTTTTAGAGCCATATAAGCATCCTTTCCAGTACGCTTCCTCTTCATAAAGTGACTCATCTCATATGCCAAAATTGTATTATCTGATATTAAGCGCCCCGGGACAAAAGCACTTTGGTTCGCAGAAATGAGTTCATCCAGAATCATCTTGAGACGGTTAGCGAGGACTTTGGAGACAAGCTTGTACACTACATTGCATAGGCTAATAGGGCGAAGATCTTTGATACGATCTGGGTTCCGAACCTTTGGGATGAGTACAACAATAGTTTCATTCCATCCCTCTGGTATACTGTCGCCTTGCAATACATGCAACACCTCTTGCACCACAACCTCACCAACCGTGCCCCAAAATCTCTTATAGAACACAGCCGGCATACCATCCGCACCTGGAGCCTTCAGGTCACCCATATCATCTAGTGCTTTTTTTATTTCTTGAGCTGTGTATTCCTTGCAAAGAAATGTGTTCATTTCGGCTGTTACACGAGGCATAACATTTTGTAGCACCCGCTCAATGTTGGTACCTGTCATAGGGGTAAACAAGCCAAAGAAATGATTAGATATAAGAGCCTTCAAGGCCTCTTCCCCCTCCACCTCCACCCCATCGTCTCCCCTTAGCTTGGTGATTCGGTTGGCTCTCTTCCTCTTCGAAGCAAAACCGTGAAAGTAATCTGTGTTGCGGTCCCCTTTTGTTAGCCAGCCAACATGTGCACGCTGTTTCCAGAACACATCCAGCTGCTCCTCCAGGCGACCTAGTTTGAAACGAACAACTTGCTCTCTCCTTACTCCAGCCTCCGACAAATCACCTCTACGACAATCTTCCAGCTCAAGCCGAAGCTGTTTGATTCTCTTCTGTAGGTCGCCCAACACCTCTTTACTCCATACATCAAGATCTTTTGAAACCGCCCTAATCCTGTCCATCACCCTTCCTTCTCCTCGACGAGCCGCACCCTCCCATGCATCCACAACCACCTGTTCACAGTCCTCTTCAAGTAGCCAGCGAGCCTCAAACCTCTTATTTAGGTTGTTTTCTTTCGGCCTATTCCTCCGGACTGCACCATGTACATCTAGAATGATGGGACGGTGATCCGAGTGTTCTGGACAGCCATTCTTTACTTTAAAACCAGGAAAACGCATACACCACTGAGGATTAGCAACTGCTCTGTCAAGACGCTCACGAATATACCCATCCAAACGATAGTTATTATTACGCCAAGTAAAAACATCACCCTCAAAACCGAGGTCATTCAAATTACAAAAGTTTAAAGCATCACGAAATCTGTCCATCAGAATTTGTGCACGAGGCACTCCCCCTTGCTTCTCAAAATTGTAGAGGATTTCATTGAAGTCTCCCATGCACACCCATGGGAGCCTTTCTTGTTGGTGAAGAGTCCGGAGCAATCTCCATGTCTCCTCTCTGTGTTCAGTTCGTGGCTCGCCATAGATGCCCGTGAGTCTCCACTTGTAACCATCCTCTTCCTCAATTATCACATCAATGTGCATCCTTCCTAGCCATCTCAAGCTAAGATTCACTTCTCTCTTCCACAACATCGCCAACCCTCCGCTCTTGCCCTCACATGCCTTGTAGACAAGGTGCGGCATGCCCAGAGTATACCTCAGCTTCTCCACTTTATTTTTATTCATCCTAGTCTCAGAAAGAAATAAAACATCGGGATCCTCCTTCTTCTGGAGCTCCAGAAGTCCTCGAACTGCCGGCCTGTTCCCGAGCCCCCGGCAGTTCCATGCCACTATTCTCATTTGAGCTCGCGGAGCTGTTCACGCAGCCCCGCATCCCCGGTAGTTGGTTCCTCAACGGCCTCCTTTCCGTCCTTGTCCATTTTCTGCTTCTTTATCTCACTTTCTTCCACCAAATTAGCCTCTATCATACCACGCTTTCTATCCTTCACCTCACCTTCCCCATCAGTACCAGTTGGCAAACGCCTATTTCCGTCACCATTCTTCCTCGGCTTCCGCCTACGCTTATCTCCCTCATCGTGTTTGGTTTTGTGCTGGCCCACCTGCACATTTGGTAACGATTCATGATCGACGTGCATGGGGGTGTTCCCCTGTATGGTTGTGGCCCCCACCCGGTCTCCATCACCAGAATCCCCCTCCAGCCCAGTAGTAGCATCAGGTGCATTAAGTTTTGGCAGCATCTCTCCTAACACTGAAGCACTCCCACCAATATTATGTTCTGATCCGGCTGCACTTCCTTTATCCGCTTCAGAAGTATTTTCCCCCTCATTTCCATCAGTGATCTTCAGTGGGCTAGTGACCTTCCCCACACCCCCCCTTCTTGCTCATCATTACCTTGTCCTGGTTATTATCTTTCTTCCATGATCTGCTATCACTTCCAGAAAACTTGTTGTACCTACTACCAAAGTTTTCAACGTATTTCCCCTTCCCTCCACGCCACTTGCTTCCCGAGGTACTATCCGGACCCCAATCGACTCGCTTAGCCGGCTTCCAACTCAGCCAAGATCCCCATTGCTGCACTTCCCCTCGAGTCATCTTAGTCGAGCAGGACTTATCTGTATGGCCAATTATCCCACAAGTGTAGCAAAAATCAGGAATGAATTCATAAGCAAACGGGCACCATTTTCCTTCATCTTCCTCCTTCTTTTCCTGTCCATCTACTTGGCTCCCACCTCCCCCAGCACCTAGCTTGTCCTCATCATGAACTGTGATCCCACGCCAGAGCGGCTCTTTGATATTCAAACGAATCTTTACTCGTAGAATCCGTAATCTCGACACCGCATCCACTGCCACCTCTGCATCCATGAACTCTCCGACCTCATCACCAATTATCTCCCCAGCACCTGCATTTAGCATACCCAGAGGCAACCCAGAGACTCTAACCCACACAGGCATAGTTGCGAAGTTGTACTCCTCCAGGGTCTTCCTTGGGTCAAACTCCTCTAGCACTAGGGCGTCCCCTTTGAACATCCACGGTCCTTCCTCCATGGCCTTTCTCTTCCCTGATTGCTGCAGAAACTTGACGTGGAAAATGTTCTCTCCCATGGTCTTGCACTCCACCCCCCTCAACGGGCACCAAATCCTGCCCACTGAGTTCTCTAACGCCTCCGCAATCGCTGGTTTTTCAGATAGCAGCTTCATCATGGCCTGCGCCTCGACTTCCCTGAACTTTTTGCCGTCAGCCCAGCCGATCCGGATCCCCTTCTTCTCCGCTTCTGACAGACGCAGCCTCTCCATCAGACCTGACACTTTCTCCATTAGAACTCAAAGAGCCTAGGTCGAAGCAGTCCTACCAATTATCTAGGGTTATGGGTGGTGTACGATCCCGTCCCCTAGAAACGAGAAAGGCTTATGGTGGAGGAATCAGGTGTGGAGGAAGATTGTGGCTTGAAGGTGGATTCAGATCTGACTACGGTTGACAACAGTCTTCAGAACTCCCCCGCAGCGATGACGAACGCAACAAGAGAAACGGCGGAGACTAGGAAACAGCGGACCATAAGATCGGCCTCACCACCTGAATCTGGCCTGATCACGGCGGCGAATCAGGATGAGTAATCACAGGCAAGATCGCCGGGAGAAACGCCTACCAAAAAACCCCAACCGTCACAGAGGGACGGACCTTTTTCCAACCATTCGTTTGTTGCCTCATCTTGATCTTGTCTTTGATTGCCAGTACCTCAGTGCGTAATGTGAACAGGGCGAAAAGGTTCCTCCCTTTCATACGGCTATGGTTTTGCTAAGGCTCAGTCGACTTAGGCTTCGTTATGTCTCTTGATTAAGACTTTTTTAACAGGCTACCTTTGATCTTGCATGGAGATCCATATAAAAAAAAATTCTTTTCAGTATTTCTTTATTCTTTTTATATACTACTCCCTCCGTCCGAAAATACTTGTCATCAAAATGGACAAAAGGTGATGTATCTAGAACTAAAATATATCTAGATACATCCCCTTTTATTCAATTTGATGACAAGTGTTTCCGGACGGAGGGAGTATATCACTTGACTAAGAGCATCTCCAACAGCCGCGCTATACTAGCGCCGCGCCGCAAAAAACGCCATTTTAGCGCGCGCGCAACGCGTCGGACAGCTCCAGCGGGCGCGCAAAAAACGCGCGCGCGCTAAAACGAGTTGGACGCGCTGGTGAAAGCCCCATCCCGCGCTGTTGATTTGGTGCGTTCACTTCCGCGCGCGGCACACTCTCGCGCGCGCGCGAACTCTCCTTTCTTCTTTCTTCCACCCCCGCGCGCCGGCTCTCCCGCGCTCGTTCCTCTCCCGCGCTCGCTCGCCCCCATCCGGCCGCGCCGCCGCCGCCGCTCGCGCCCCCGGCGACCTCTTCCCCGGCCTATCCCGGCGCCGCCCCCGCGCCCGCCGGCGACTCGCGCTTCCCGGTCTGCCTCCGCTGGCGCCCGCCTCCCGCGCCCGCCGGCGACCGTTCAGGCGCTTCGCCGGCCTCCCCGCGCCGCTGCGCTTCCGCCCCACCCCCTCCTAGTCCGACCGGACCTCGCGCGCCTCCGACGTCCGAGGAACAGCGCCCGACGGCTCGCTTCCGCGCCGCGCCCGCAAGGTGTTCGACAAAAAACCTACAAGGTATGTATTGCTCCAAACTGAATTTGGTGCATATTTTGAATTGTAGTTTTGATAGTATAGTATTGAACATTGTAGATGAGTTCATCGCATGATTCTTCCGAAGATGAATTTGATATGGAATAGGAGGAGGATCTTGCAATTATCATAGCAATGCATATCAATAAAAAACCGAAGCACGGTGGTTCGGTTATGGGTCGGGAAAATTTTTGGAGAGATAGGATTGATGCCCATAACAGATTGATGAAGAACTATTTCGTGGAGAATCCCACATACCCGGAGTCATATTTTCGTCGCCGGTTTAGGATGAGCACAGACTTGTTCAAGCGCATTGCAGAGAAACTAGCGATTCATGACCGTTTTTTCCAGCAAAGGAGGAATGCTGCTGGAGAGCTCGGGCATAGCACCTTTCTGAAGGTGACAGCCGCTTTGCGTATGTTGGCATACGGTATCCCGGCCGATCTAGTTGATGATCACTTGGCTATGGGTGAGAGCCAAGCCATCATGTGTGTCAAGCGCTTTGCAGTGGGAATTGTGCAAGTGTTTGGCGAGGAGTATTTGAGATATCCCACTGCTGAAGACGCCGCAAGGCTATTGGCGATGAACAAATCTCGCGGCTTTCCTGGCATGCTTGGCTCAATAGATTGCATGCATTGGAGTTGGAAGAATTGTCCAAAGGCATGGCATGGGCAATTCCACGGCCAAAAAAAGGGTTCCACTATAATCCTTGAAGCGGTGGCCGATCAGGAGACTTGGATATGGCATGCATTCTTTGGAATGCCTGGATCTTTGAATGACATCAATGTTGTCAACCGGTCACCACTGATGAATAAGATTGCGAATGGTGAGTTGCCACCGGTTCAGTTTGTAGCAAATGGCCATACGTACAACTATGGCTATTATCTAGCGAATGGCATCTATCCAAAGTGGCAAACCTTCGTGAAGCCGCTGAAAAAGCCAGAAGGTAAGAAAAATCTTGATTTCCACAATGCTCAGGCAGCTGCTAGAAAATATGTCGAGAGAGCATTTGGGATTTTGCAAGCCCAATTTGCTATTGTGAGAGGACCGGCTAGATTTTGGGATCAAAAAATGCTTTGGTACATCATGCACGCTTGTGTGATCATGCACAACATGATCATCGAGAATGAGCGTGGCCAAGATTTAGACTACTCACAGTATGAGCTCTTGGGACATCCCGTGCGAGTGCGACGGAGGGCTGAAAGGGTAGCCCGTTTTGTTGCCTCCTATCATGCCATTCGGCGTCGCGCAACGCACAATGATCTTCAGAAGGATCTGATTGAAGAGTGGTGGGCATGGCATGGACGACAACGAGCATGATTTCATTGCATTTTATGTATTGTATTGTTCATGAACTATTGGTTGTGTTTATTTATTGCATTATTTGTTGTACTGAACGATAAAACTATTTGTTTCAGTTGTAATAACTATTTATTGTTGATTTATTTTGTTTGTTTGATCGTTTTTCTTCTATTTGTTGAACTGTATATGTGGTTTGCGCGCGCTGCATTTTTGCGCACCGCAGGAGCGGCGCGCGCGCTGCACTATAGCTCTGCTGCTGGAGCCAGCGCTGCGCGCCGCGGAAAAACAGCCTAAGCGCGCGCGGCAAATGCGTTTTTTGGGCGCGGCGTGTAGCGCGGCTGTTGGAGATGCTCTAAGACTTGGTTAATTCTCAGTCGACTGAGACCTATAACACCCATTTTTTTAATATAGTATAATCGCAGATGCTCACGTATAGTCACCTCTATAAACGCGCATACATACAATACTGTATCTCTATGAGCATATCCGGGCCGGCACAAGATTGACGAAATCATCACAGATGTCTCTTAGTCGACCGGAACGTCTACTCTCACTAAACGGATATCGCCAGAAAGCCTAAAATAAATTCAGAAAAAATGCAAGCATCAATGCTAAGTCTACTAGTCTAGTACTCGAACCTTGATGGTTGGGTTCACCACAAGAAACTAACCATCTGAGCCTCAGACCAGTGGTAGACCTAGAATGTCTGCCTTAGGGGTGCCACAGTTCAGAATTTGCACTAAACATCATGATAATCTCAACAAATAGTTCTAATATTGCATCAACTTCCTAGATCTTTAGTGTTACATACATAGTAAATTTTAGTTTACAGTTTTGGAGGGGGGTGCCATGGCACCCAGGGCACCCCCACTAGATCCGCCCTGCATCAGACCTGATCCAAAGTCCATGTATGGCCAGCTGGCTGGGGTGGGCGTATGTATCTGGAATTCTAGATAACATATATACGCAACACTTTTAGCTCCTTTCATTTTCAAAATGGTGGTCTCTGTGGGGGAAATGGGCGTCCTTTCTCTCCCCGTCGTTACATTTTGGTTTCACTATGTAAATCCGTCGATATGACCATTCCATTCATGACAGTGTGGCGAAGCCAAGAGTTCGAAATTGTGATGTCTAATACTCTCTTTGTTCCTAAATATAAGCCTTTATAAGAGATTCTAACATGAACTGCATATGGAAATATATAGATATAGTTTAGAGTGCAGATTCACTCATTTTACTCCGTATGTAGTCCATATTAAAATCTCTAAAAGAACTTATATTTAGAAACGGAGGACATACATGTGTTTAGATGAATTTTGTAATACTCCTACCTACGGAGGAGTACATTATTTTAGGCGATTTCTACTGGTTTTGCCGAAGTCATGTGTAACATCCACACATTTCCATTCTTCCACGGTATTAATTTGGAGATGGTGTGGCGGTTCTCGGCAAGGCAGGGCATAGTTTACCTTAACCATGCATGGAAGGGGTGACGAAATAAGTGAACCTGCTCCCATGCAATTGCCCCGGACCACCAGCCCATTGTATATACTTCCTTTGCAAGCTACTAGGAGATGCAGGGTGCATCACTTTTTACTACTGTAGAGTGTAGCAGTAGTATACTCCTTGCAAAAAGTCTCACGTGTTACGCGTATAGAGTACAAAACCACCGACAGGTGCTGCACTGCATGCATGTTTGTCATGAGACGCGTAGTTTCCAGGCAGACTGTCTCTCTGTTTCAACTTCAAACTTTGCTGCTAACTAGCAAGAACCAAGATGATACTGTGCTGATGTGTAGTGTATTTTTCACCCGCATGCTAACTAGCAAGGCCTCCTCACATGCTCGGTGGAAACTGTGTACGTGGGTCGCCTTTCCTCGCCATTGCCTGGTCATTTCGGTCCATCTTCTCCACGTACACGTACGTCCGAACACCCTCTCTATAAGTAGGTCATGTTTGCCTGTGTATCTCTGCATTGCAAGCGTTGCAGTAACAGTTCTATTCCTAGTTTGTCACTTACATACTCGTGTGGTCAAAGAGCCAGTACTCAGTAGTACTCCTACCTACCTACGCAGTGCCTCGCCGAACCCCTGACCCAATGGCACGATACTCACGCGTTTGGCTCCCGTCGCTTCTTCTCGTGTGTGCCCTTGTGGAGAGCTCCTACGGCTCGAGACCACCTCCTCGGGAGCTGCAGATGGCCGGGGTCCTGTCTCCGACGATGGTTCACGGCGCCGTCGAGGCCGAACCCCACCCCCGCGGCGACGGGGCGGCCAAAGTCCGCCCCTCGACGGAGGAGGGTCCAGCCGGTCATCGTGGAGCAAACGCTGATGATGATGATGATGATGATGATGCAGCTTCGGTAATGGGCGTGGGTGGTGTTGTGTCCGAGCAGAGGAAGGGTTCAGAGGCGCCGGTGCTGCAGCTGGCGTTGGGAAGGATGCTGGGCTCGAAGCTGGCGCGTCGGGTACTGGGAGGGGAAGCGGAGGACTCGGCGGCCGGGCCGTCGTGCCGCTCCAACAACGTACACATAACATGTGCCCCGCCGGCGCAGCACTGACCGGTGTGCTTCGTGCAGTAGTCCGGGAGCTAGCTAGCCCCAGCTGATTCCTTCGTCCCTTGATTCATCCCTTGATGATGCTTTCGTGTAAATTAACGGTAGCTCTTTCGATCTTGTTCTTCCAAAAATGTGAACCTTTCGTTATACTCCCTCCGTCCCGAAATTATTGTCGTGGGCGTAGTACAATGGACGTTTTGCAAAAAACACATTGCAATTTTAAAAACAGTAGCAAACAAGTCCTTGACTCCTTCTGCTTCCTCCGTCCGGCGCCCGTGCGTCGCCAGGGGCCAGGTGCCGGCGCCGTGTGATTCCGTCGCCGTGCTGGAGATCCCGGCGCTCGTAGCCCACCCGCACCCACCCACGGCCGCGCACCCGCCACCAGCTGCCCGCCGATTCCGCCGTCCATCGTCGTGACCGCCAGGCGAGATGGTCCTCGATCCGCCGCGACCACCTGCCGGCACCAAGCTGCGTGATTTCGCCACCCACAACTGTGCCGCCGCCCACCTGCGCGACCAGCCACTGCTGCGCCGCAACCTGCACCTGCAACACCGCCAACCTCCGCGATTATGCCGCAATCCTTCCCCGCGCCCCGTCTCTGCTGCTGGGAGACTCCGATTGCCGGCCCAGTCTCTCCTTCCCCGACGGCTGCTTCCTCTTCGGCTGTGCTGCTGAGGTAGCCTTTCCCCGCCGGCTCCTTCCTTGCCGCCGACGCCTACTACTGCTGCTGCCCCGCCACTGACGCCTACTGCTTCTGCTGCATCGACCACACCTGCAGCTGGTATTTCTGCCTCGACCAAACGAACTCGCCCAACCTCTGCTGCTCCTGCTAGGTAGTAGTCCTGCAAAATTGGTAATGTTAGTTTTGGAAACATTCAATCATGTTAATTATGGAAACATTAAATCGGGAAATGAGATTTTGTTAATTTTGGAAACAATTCAACCATGTTAATTTCGGAAACATTCAATCAGACAAGATTTTGGCAACTGGAATTATTACGGCATGGATTATGGACTCTCATGATTATCATCTATGTTCAGGTTCTAAAATGTTCAATCAGACAGTTTGAGCCATTAACTGAAAAATGATCAGGTTGTAAAAATGTTTAGTCTCTGTCTTTCAGACAATGTTCAGGTTCGGAATTGTAGTTGTACTTTGCAATTTAGGACAACATGGATCTATGAACTTGAACTAGTTACAATGATTTGAATCTTGCACTAGGTACAATGAACTTGCTATACTGAAGATCAATTCAAGAAGATGGCATCCGCTTGCCGTGCTGAAAGGGAAAACAGAGCACCATTAGTTGCAAAAGTCACTGTTGACATGATTGAACTTGTTGTTAATAAAAAAAAACACTGTCCATGGCTTGATCTTATACTGTCCATGGCTTGCCGTGCTGAAACAGATGATGAACTTGCTGTCAGTTGACATGATGAACTTGCTGTTAATGCACTGTTGTGATGTTATAAGAAAAGCCTACCTGAACAAAATCGATAGACATTTCTTTTTTGTTTCACAGGATTCCTTTGTATGGATGTATGGATGATTCGTCGAATATTTGACCAAAAAGAGAAACGTTTCTTTCCTTTTATGGAAGGGGCCTGTTTCTCAGTTTGTATCGCCAAATTTTGCTAGAATCATATTGTATCCCTGAGGGGTTTTAATCCCACGCTGTTATGAGAAATGCCAACGACGGTGTGATGTTTCTTTCTTTTATTGATTGTTGAAGGGTGCTGTTTCCTAGTTTCTGTTGGAAAATTTTGCATTGTGGACCGGTGTAGCAAGACTTCCAACAGAGCGAAGCTGACAACCTGATTGCCTGGCGTTTTATGTCAGTATATGCTTTAGCTTTGGTAGATTGTGTTTATGTTGCAATCCTTGGGTTTACAAGCATCAGTTTACTGTTGGTACAAAAGTGCTCAGTCAAATTCAGTTAACTGAATTTACCAAGTGTTAAATGTGTTACCTGAATTTACAAAGGAGCAAATGGGACTTGAAGAGCACTTGCAGTTAGTTTTGCAGGGCTGGTATTGTTATGTCAAGATGGAGTATCAGCTGGATGTACTGTAACTGGAATTTGCCTGCAGTTTTTGGAAGCAATCAAACATTATTTTTGAATGAATTTGAATTCTTAGTGGAAACTGAATATTGTGATGTAGTCACTGATCAAAATTTAGTGGAAACAGATTCATAATCAACTTGCAGAATGCAGAACATACAGTTTATTTTCAGTTTCAAATGGAAAATACACTTCTTCAATACTCCAATTTTACAAACTGAAAATGCCACAAAAATGCACACATGCGTGTGTCTCAAAATGCCCTACATTTTGAAGCAGTTTGTAGGGTACACTGAATCCGACCTGATGTTTCAAAATTCCACAAAAATGCACAAATTGGAGTGATTCACAGGTGAGTACAGTACTAAAAATTTCCAGTTTTGACATTTTGGGGATTCAGTCAAGTATCCTCACCTTCCCGCTGTTGTCGCGAGAGCTTCTGTTGACTCCAATGGATGAGGTTGACGGCGAGGTGGACAGTGGTGGCTGCTGGGCGGCGAGGCGGGGACCGGCTTCGTGGACGACGGCGGCGGCCAGCCGGCGAGGAGGGGGTCGATGAAGGGTAGTGCCAGCTCCAGCTCGCCGCCCTCGGGGGAGGACGCCGCCGTCGGACGGGGCGCCGCTGGTGGAAGGCACTGTCCGCGGATTGGAGAAGGGGCACTCGTGCTTCCCAGTGCTCGGGTCAACGGCGTCCATGGAGGGGCGAGCTTCATGGTCGACAGAGAGGAGGTGGTCGACGACGGACACAGGCGGAAGGAGAGCGAGGAATGCAGACGGTGGTCTCCAAAATTGAACCTTTGCGGGCGGCGAACGAAGGGGAACAAGGCGGCTGGCGAAGGGGAACGAGGTGGCGGGCGGAGGGGTGGGGAACGAGGCGGCGGTGTGGGGAGGCGGGAGGGAAGCAAGGCGGAGGCGGCGTGGGGCGGCGGGGGCAGGGCGACCAAATCAGCCGGCGGCGGAGGAGACTGGGAAGAAGGATGAGGACTGCGGGTTTGGTCGGGAGAACGACAAGGATTAAATTGCAAAAACGACCTCGCGACAAGAATTACGGGACGGAGGGAGTAGATGATATATCATATGGTAGTACTTCCCTATAGTCTCTGATTCCATTTGACCCTAAAGTATTTATTACTTGGAAAGGTGGTCGATCCTCATGTAGATGCATGGAGAAAGTACTATATCACCAGGGTTCAAGTCCTGGTGCTCGCATTATTTCTGGATTTATTTTATGATTTTCGGCGATGCGTATTCAGTGAAAGAAGATGTTCCTGTCGACAACTAATGCCTACGATGATTTCGTAAATTTCAAGATTATATGCCGGCTCATTTTTTCGAAGGTGCTCATAGGGCTAGGGTGTGCGTGTGTGTTCACAGGGATGAGTGTACGCGCATGTATATGAGCACTTGCATCTGTTCTGTGTTAAAAAATAAGTCGTCACTTTCCATGATTGCGTCCGAAGTGAGAGCTAGATTAATTGCGGGCGTGATGCAATCTTAGCACACCTTCCATTCCAGCTGAGTCCAAACTCCAGTTGCACGAATGCGCGCACGCGTACACGTGTGGGTAGGGTAGGTGAAGGCAGACATGATACCAGGCAAAGTCCAAACCTACGTACGGACCAATTCCGAAAGAACAAACGGCCGACAAATCCGCAAGTTTGATGACATGGAAAGTAATTAAACATGTCTGTCTGTCTGTTTGTCTTTGATTTTCAGTGCCTCAGTGTGTGGATGTGAACAGGGCGAAAAGGTTCCTCCCTTTCGTACGCTTACAATTTAGATCATCAGACCCGAACAACCTTAGTTATTTTAAAACGGTACAATCACGGATGCTCACGTATACTCATCTCACTCATCTTTATGAATGCGCGCGCACACACTCTATCACTATGGGCATATACGGGCCGGCACAAAATTAGCGAAGTCATCACATACGTCTCGCAGTCGACGGGAGCATCTCCTCCCACTGAATACTGAAATAAATCTAGGAAAATGCAAACACCGGTGCTAAGCTTAGAGCTTAAACCCTGATGGGTTGGTTTCACCACAAGCAACCTAACCATTTGAACTACGCTCAGATCCGCCAGCCAGCCGGGGTGGGCGCATGTATCTGGAATTCTGGATATCTCTACTCCTAATGGAGCAGTTGGTAGTCTTTGTTCCAGGTTTTTTCGTCCCACCTTCCACTTCGTTTGGTTATATTTCGCCTGGTTTATTTTCGTCCGGTTTAATTTCGTCTCGCATCCCACCACCATATCTCCTCACGTTGAATTTTTTTACCCTCACAATAAAAACTTTTCTAACATTTCCAAAGTTTCCTAACTAGACACGTTATAAACGGCAGAAACTGATAGCACATTACCAATCAATAAAATTTAGTTTCCTAACTAGACACGTTATAAACGGCAGGAACTGATAGCACATTACGGATATATCTTGATTGATTTCTTTTTTGGTAATCCAACTAACGGATGGTAATCAATCTTCAAATACCAAAACCAAACGTACAGGGCAACAATCAATTCATTTTTTTCTGACCGGTTATTTTTCACCTCCTCTCCCACCTGCCTTTTCGCTTCACCGCCCACATAAACCCATCGGATTAGTTACCATATAAAAAAATTAATCGCAATCAATCAAGCATTGATGGGATATTGTTGGAAATATGCCCTAGAGGCAATAATAAAAGTATTATTACTATATTTCCTTGTTCATGATAATTGCCTATTATTCATGCTTGAATTGTATTGTACGGAAACAGCGATACATGTGTGAATATATAGACCACAATGAGTCCCTGGTAAGCCTCTAGTTACTAGCTCGTTGATCAACAGATGGTCACGGTTTCCTGACCATGGACATAGGATGTCATTGATAACGGGATCACATCATTAGGAGAATGATGTGATGGACAAGACCCAATCCTGAGCATAGCACGAGATCGTATAGTTCGTAATGCATAAGCTTTTCGGTGTCAAGTATTTATTCCTTAGACCATGAGGTTGTGCAACTCCCGGATGCCGTAGGAATACTTTGGGTGTGCCAAACGTCACAACGTAACTAGGTGGCTATAAAGGTACGCATCGGGTATCTCCGAAAGTGTCTGTTGAGTTGGTACGAACCAAGACTGGGATATTGTCACTCCGTGTGACGGAGAGGTACCTCTGGGCCCACTCGGTAATACATCATCATAATGAGCTCAAAGTGACTAAGGAGTTAGTCACGGGATGATGGATTACGGAACGAGTAAAGAGACTTGCCATGACGAGATTGAACAAGGTATCGGGCATACCGACGATCGAATCTCGGGCAAGTACCGTACCGATGGACAAAGGGAATAACGTACGGGATTGAGTGAATCCTTGACACAGTGGTTCATCCGATGAAGATAATCGAGGAACACGTAGGAACCAACATGGGTATCCAGATCCCGCTGTTGGTTATTGACCGGAGAGTCGTCTCGGTCATGTCTACGTGTCTCCCGAACCCGTAGGGTCTACACACTTAAGGTTCGGTGACGCTAGGGTCGTAGAGATACATGCACGTGGAAACCCGAATGTTGTTCGGAGTCCCGGATGAGATCCCGGACGTGACGAGGAGTTCTGGAATGGTCCGGAGGTAAAGAATGATATATAGGAAGTCCAGTTTCGGCCATCGGGTGAACTCCGGGGGTCACCGGGAGTGTCCCGGGACCACCGGAGGGGTCCCGGGGGTCCACCGGGTGGGGCCACCCATCCCGGTGGGTCCCCTAGGCCGCAAGGGGGAAGGGGCCAGCCCCTGGTGGGCTGGCGCACCACTTGGGCCCCCCCTCCATGCGCCTAGGGTTGAAACCCTAGGGGGAGGGGGCGCCCCCTATGCCTTGGGGGGCAAGTTTGCCCCCCTGGCCGCCGCCCCACCCTGTAGATGGGATCTCCCAGGGCCGGCGCCCCCCTGGCCCCTATATATAGTGGGGAGGGGAGAGGGCAGCCGCACCCCAAGCCTCTGGCGCCTCTCCCCCCTCCCGTCACACTTCCTACTCCTCCGCAGGGCGCCGGCGAAGCCCTGCAGGATTTCCTGCTGCATCCACCACCACACCGTCGTGCTGCTGGATCTCCGACGACCTCTCCTTCCCCCTTGCTGGATCAAGAAGGAGGTGACGTTGCTGTACCGGACGTGTGTTGAACGCGGAGGTGCCGTCCGTTCGGCGCTAGGATCATCGGTGACGAAGAACGCGAAGAGTACGACTACTTCATCCACGTTGCTTCGAACGCTTCCGCACGCGATCTACAAAAGGGTATGTAGATGCACTCCAGTATGCTCGTTGCTAGATGACTCCTTAGATTGATCTTGGTGAAAGCGTAGAAATTTTTTGAATTCTGCTACGTTCCCCAACATATATTTCCTTACATTGATGTGATTTTCATTTCTTATCATGAATCATACACGTCAAAAAAAAGGTAGGGTGTGCGGGGATCGTGGGCACATGCCCTACAAATCTAAAAATGCATATAAAAAATAAATCAGAATCAATCAAGCATTGCTCGGGTGTTGTGGAGCACAAGGAAGGAGGAGAAGGAGGGCAGGTGTTTACAATTCGGTGCCAAGGAAGATAATCGAGATGGTGGCGCAGAATTAGAGGATGCCAGGTGACCAGGTAGAGGAGAGACACCACCCAACGCCCATCGATGCAGTGAGGAGTGTGGTGTTCTAGAGTATGGTAATTGGTAAAAGTTTTTGGTCATATAATATCAGAGTGTGTGTGTGTGTCAGTGTGTGTGTGAGAGAGAGAGTGTGTGTGTGTGTTTGAGAGAGAGAGAGAGAGAGGGGGGGGGGAG
>LR738712.1:33682134-33748372 GCA_902687465.1 Secale cereale
GGGGGGAGTGAGGAAGAGGGAGGGGTCACTTGATATGTATGAAAATATTAAATGTAATATTAACATGATTAATATTGAACTCTTAAAATTAATGTGACCCCGTTGCAACGCACGGGCGTTCTTCTAGTCATATATATGCAACACTCTTAGCTCCTTTCATTCGCACAATGAAGGTCGCTTTGGAGGGTAATGGGCGTCCTTTGTCTCCTCGTCGTTACATTTTGGTTTCACTCTGTAAATCCCTCGACATGACTGTTCTATACATGACAATGTGACGAAGCCAAGAGTTCAAAATCGTGATGTCAAATACATGTGTTTAGATGAATTTTGTAATACATTTTTAGGCGATTTTTACTGGTTTTGCCATAGTCATGTGTTGTAAACCGACTACATAGAACATCCACACACTGCCATTCTTCCACGGTACTCCCTCCGTTTTTATTTAGTCCGCATATTAGCATTGGCCAAAGTCAAGCTTTGTAAGCTTTGACCAAGTTTATACATAAAAATATTAATAAATACAATAATACAATAACAAATCAGTATATTAGATTCATTATTGAATATACTTCCACATCATATAGATTTGTTATAGTATATGTTTATATTTTTTCCTAAAAACTTGGTCAAATTTTACGCAGTTTAATTCCAGTCAAACCTAATATGCAGAGTAAATAAAAACGAAGGAAGTATTAATTTGGAGATGGTGTGGCGCTTTCCGGCGGCAAGGCAGGGCATAGTTTACCTTAACTATGCATGGAAGGGGTGACGAGCCATGCATGCAGTGTGAACCTGGCGACTTGTGTGCTCCCATGTAATTGCCCCCGACCACCAGCCCATTGTATATACTCTACTTTTCAAGCCAGAGACGCAGCACTTTTACACCTCAGCGAATCTTTGATACTCCTATATTACTACTGTGGAGTATCGTAGTAGTGTATTCCTCGCACAAAATGGTACACGTGTTACGTACAACACCACGCGCCGACAGGCGCTGCATGCATGTTTGCCATGCCAGACATGGCCGGACAGAAAGACACGCGTAGTTTCCATGCAGACTGTCTCTCCGTTTCAACTTCAAACTTTGCTGCTACAGGCTCAAGAATCAAGATGATACTATGCTGATGTGTAGTGTATTCTTTACCAGCACGCTAACTAGCAAGGCCTCGTCTCATGCTCGGTGAAAACTTTCGCGGGACGGACGCCTTTCCTCGCCATTGCCTGGTCATTTCGGTCCATCTTCTCCACGTACACGTACGTCCTAAAACCCTCTCTATAAGTAGGTCATGTTTGCCTGTGCATCTGCATTGCAAGCGTTGCAGTAACAGTTCTATCCCTCGTTTGTCGCTCACATACTCGTGCGGTAAAAGAGCCAGTACTCAGTAGTACTCCCACCTACCTACGTAGTGCCCCCCAGAAACCCTTACCAAAATGGCACGGTGCTCGCTCTCGCTGCTGCTTCTCGCGTGTTGTGCCCTTGTGCAGAGCTCCTACGGGTCGAGACCGTCTCCTCTGGGGTCGCAGAAGCCTGGGGCCCTGTCTCCGGTGGTTCACGGCGCCACCGAACCACGCCGCGACGACGGGGCGACCGAAGTCCGGCCCTCCAAGGAGGAGGGTCCGAGTGGGACTGGTCATCGTGCAGCAAAAGCCAATGATGTTGCCGCGGTTGCAACTTCGGTGATGGGCGGGGGTGGCGTTGTGTCGTCGGAGCAGAGGAAGGGATCCGGGGCGCCGGTGCTGCAGCAGGCGCTGGGCTCGAAGTTGGCGCGCCGGGTGCTGGGAGGTGAGGCGGAGGACTCGGCCGCCGGGCCGTCGTGCCGCTCCAACAACGCGCACATCACATGTGCCCCGCCGGCGCAACACTGACCGGGCCGGGTGCTTCTTCTTGCAGTACTCTGGGAGCTAGTCCCAGGTTGATTCATTCATCGTTGATGCTTTCATTCATGTAAATTGACACTAGAACTTTCGATCTTGTTCTTTCAAAACATGTAGTCTGGGTGCTAGCTAGTCTAGTCCGAGTTGATTCATGAGACCTCTTTGATTCGCTCATGCATCTTTGCCTCTTTGGTGCTTTCATGTAAATCAACAGTGGCAGCTCTTCCAATCTTTGCCTCTTTGAGACTATTATATGTACTTCTTCTGTAAGAAATACTTTTAAATTACTAAAATAATGATCTAGAAGGTTTTATAATATTTGTTTCTGGAGGAAGTACTTATAAGGCATGAAGACAGTTTCTGGTCTGGTTCCATTTGAACCGATTACAGACGAGGAGATAGAGAAAGCTTTGTTCCAGATGGGGCCAACGAAAGCTCCAGGCCCCGATGGCCTCCCCGCCCTATTTTACCAGCGACACTGGTCGCTTGTAAAAACGGAGGTCTGCACGGTTGTCAGGGAGTTTCTTGCAGGACGGGCAGCACCGGACGCTTTTAATGCAACTGTCATTGTTATGATACCGAAAGTTAACTTACCGGAGTTACTTTCGCAATTTCGCCCAATTAGCCTGTGTAATGTTTTATACAAAATTGCAGCGAAGGTGTTGGCGAACAGATTGAAGGTCATTCTGCCGATTCTTATTTCTGAGGAACAAAGCGCTTTTGTGCCAGGTCGCCTAATTACGGATAATGTATTTGTGGCGTATGAGTGTGTACATGCAATCAGAAAAAGGAAAAGAAAGAAACCATTATGTGCGGTAAAGCTCGATATGATGGAAGCGTATGATAGGGTGGAGTGGGGTTTTCTGGAGCAGATGTTGGGACAATTTGGTTTTGATACAACCTGGATCAGTATGGTCATGAGATGTGTGAGGTCGGCAAATTTCATGGTGAAGCTAAATGGGGGGCTGTCCAGGCTGTTCACTCCGTCTCGAGGCTTAAGGCAAGGAGATCCGCTATCCCCGTATTTATTCCTTTTCTGCGTGGAAGGTTTCTCTGCTCTTTTGAAGAAGGCTCAAGATGAAAAGCTTATCAAAGGTGTGTCATTTGGAGGCACTGGCCCGCAGGTGACACACCTTCTGTTTGCAGATGATAGCATCGTTTTTCTTCAGGGCTCTGTTGATAACTTCCAGGCATTGAAGAATATCCTGGGTAGATACGAGGATGCGTCGGGGCAAAAGGTTAACCTTCAGAAATCTTCAATATTTTTCGGTAAGGGGTGCCAGCAGGAGCTGAAGAATTCTCTCAAAGAGACTGTTGGTATTGAATCTGAGGCGTTAAGTGAGAGGTACTTGGGGCTCCCGACACTGGTTGGAAGGGCAAAAGATGGAACGTTCAAATATGTGACAGAGAGCTCGAAGAAAAAAGTTACTGGATGGAAGGGGCAAGGGCTGTCAAAGAAAGCACGAGAAGTTCTTGTAAAATCCGGGCTGCAAGCCACTCCAGCGTTTACCATGAGCTGTTTTCACCTCACAAAGAAGATGTGCCGGAACTTGACATCTATCTCCTCAAAATTCTGGTGGGGGCGGTAAATGGTGAACGCAAAGTGCATTGGATAGCCTAGGACAAAATGTGTGCAGCGAAGCGTGATGGTGGCATGGGGTTCAGAGATCCCGAGGCTTTCACCCAAGCTTTATTGGCTAAACAAGCATGGCGGCTGTTGAGAGTTCCCTCTTCGCTATGTGCGCGCGTACTAAAAGCAAGATATTATAGTGAAGGGGGAATTATGAATGCAACATGTCCAGATGGTGGCTCCTACACTTTTCGAAGTATTCTTCATGGGAGAGATCTCCTCAGAGCTGGCTTGGTGTGGCGAGTTGGAGGTGGCTCCAACATAAATATACACCATGATCAATGGATTCCGAGAAGTGGCAGCTTGACATCACTGGGTGTCGAGTATGTCCAGGGAGTCACAAAGGTGAGCCACTTGCTAGATAACTCAGGCACAAAGTGGAATGAGCAATTAGTGGATTCGATG
This sequence comes from Secale cereale, assembly GCA_902687465.1. Taxonomy (NCBI): domain Eukaryota; kingdom Viridiplantae; phylum Streptophyta; class Magnoliopsida; order Poales; family Poaceae; genus Secale; species Secale cereale. Next base: position 33,686,045 of record LR738712.1, read on the forward strand.
TTCTCTCGGGATGATGCGACTGATATAAAACAGATTACTGTTGGGGGTCCCGGTACTGATGATTATCTAGCTTGGAACTTCACCAAAGATGGATACTTCACAGTGAGGTCTGCGTATCATCTGTGAGTGACGATGAATCATGCAAGGACGGGCAGACAGGAGTCATCTTCCTTGGTTCATCGACACAAATGCTGGATGGCACTGTGGGATACTTCAGGCCCGGGCAAAGCAAAGATCCATATGTGGCGGTTGTTGCGGAGTGGGCTTGCTGTTGGACATGAGTTACAACGAAGAAGCATAAAAGCGGGTGTGTTTTGCTCTTCTTGTGGACGTGATGAGACGATCTATCACAGGTTTTGGGGATGCCCTCATTCGGTTCTCTTTTGGAAAAAGCTGCAGTCAGAAAAGGGAATTTCGGTGGCGATCCCACCGTGTCAGTATGATTCTCATAGTGCAGTTGCTCGGTGGCTTCTCGATTGGTTCGCACAGGCAGGAGGGGAGGACCGAGCCGTGATGATCCAATCCATCTATGCCCTTTGGTTATCTCGAAATGAGGCGAGAGATGGCAAACGGATCGAGGATCCACATGACATAATGAACCGGGTAGTAAGGCTTGTGGAGGAGTGGAAGGGGATACATGACAAACCTGTAGCTCCTCGCCAGCCCAGTATGCGAGTAAGATGGGAGGCACCCGAGGAGGGATGGATCAAGGTAAACGCAGATGGGGCTTTCTCCCGAGTCCTTGGAAAGGGAGGTGTGGGTGTTGTTTTGAGAGACCACAATGGGGCATTTATAGCTGCAACATGTGAGGTGTTCGATCATGTGTCTTGCCCGGAGAAGACGGAGGCGCTAGCATGTCGACGAGCTATCTCCCTTGCTAGGGAAGCGCAAGTGCAGAATCTACACGTTGAACTTGACAACAGGGCAGTGGTGGCGGCGATCAACAGAAGGGAATAAGATCTATCTAGCTTGGGGCCATGCATCCAGGAGATCAAGCATCTACTAACGCAGTTTATGAAGGTGAAGGTCACGTGGACCAGACGTGAAGCTAATGGAGCCACGGATAAGTTAGCTAAAGTAGGATTAGGCGATGAGATTTGTAATGTGTGGTGGACTGTGCCACCTGACTGTATTCTTCAGTCCATACGAGATTCCTAGCTACACTTGAGTAATAAAGCGACATTGATCAAAAAAAGAAAAAAAAAAGGTGGTCGACGTTCATGAGATGCAGCCATGCAGGAAAACAAAAACAAAAACAAAAATGTTTTTTTAGAAGCGGCCACCTTCGAAGGTGGGTACTTTCCGATGGTGACCACGTGTGCCGCGAAAGTCGGATTGCGGGCGGCGTGATGTAATCTCAGCGCAGCTTCCAGTCGCAGTCGCATCACTCCAAAGTCCAAAACTCCAGTTGCACGTACGTGTGGGGTAGGTGGAGTCCAAACCTACGGAGCAATTTCGAGAGAACAAACGACCGACGTCAAAGCCGCGAGTTTGACCATCGACGTGGCGCCTGCGAAAGTAAACATGCACAGTTTACGTGTAAGACTGGCTGTCTGTCTGTCTTGGTTTTCTCTTTGATATCTAGTGCTCGGATTGGATGTGAACAGGGCGATGGTATGATTTGATTGGAACAAAATAAGGTTCGACCTCATCTTTTTAAAATCAGTGGGGTAGAAGATTAGATTAGAAAAAAAAAAGAAAAAAGAAAAAGACAACCGTAGAATAAAGTGGGAGCACGGATGACAGGATAAGAACATGGAAACTCCTTCCCCGCGGCATCCTCTGATGCTTATTGAGCAGCACACGTTCCCTGGTTCTCTACGACTCATTTTTTCCGTCTCTTGCAATCACGTGAGCCGTGACGGCACGCCCACGGCTAATGGCACGAGGCCGACGGAAGTCGCCACCCGTGGTGCTCGCCTGCTGCCATGCCGGGTTGGTATGCACGATAAAGAATTGCCACAAACGACAACTTGTGCTGCAAGCTCGTCCATTTTTAGGATGTTTCGACCGACATGACAAGGCGTGTTCGACGGGTGCGACATGGCTCCTTATCATAGCGTCCATGCCGATATGTTGCAGTGACGCTGCGACGGCACCAGCGATGCCGGTATACTACAGTGACGCTGCCACGTCACCGGCGGTGCTGCGAGGAGGGGCAGGATGTTGCGGGGGTGCATTTTTCAAGGACCGCGGTGATGCTTCGACGAACCACAACAAGGAGTGTACCGATCACAACTTCAGCAATGCTTCAACGACCACAACGGCGAGGCGTGTCTCACCTGCGCTGAGAGTCGGAGCCATGCTGCGAGGCGTGCTTCAATCAAATGGTTGTGGCGATGCTTTGACGACCACGACGCATCACCGCAGCGACGCGGCGTGCCGCGACTGCGTCGACGGCATCGCCCATGCTGCATTACACGCTTCAAATGATTGTGACAATGCTTCGACGAGCATGATGCATCGCCTCAGCGATGAGGTGTGTCACGACGATGAAAACAGTCATGGGCATACTGCGTGGCGCGCTTCAATGATTGTGACAATGCTTCGACGGCCACGACGATCGACAACCGTCAACGATGCAACACCTGCTTCGACGGTCACGACAACAATGTTTCCACGGCCCCAACGTCAACAACTACCGATGTTGCGATGCTTGTCTCAACAGTGTATGTGCCATGATGGCGTCGATGGCGATGCGGCGACGACCACCACGATGAGTCGTATATGCTGCGATGGTGTCGGCGGTTGTGGCGGCATTGATAGCCACGACAACAATGCTTCTACAACCACGAGGACCGACATCCATCTATGCTGCCATGCGCTTCGATGGCCACAATGACAATGTTTACGTCTGTCACGTCAACAACCATCTTTACTGCGATGCATGCTTCAATGGTCGTGGCGATGCTTCGATGGACACGAGGACGACGGATACATGCTCCAACGCGATCACCATGCTGCCGGGGCTACGGCGAGCTCATGAACAGGATTGTGAGTCTACTGGCACCACTAGAATGGACGGCTTGGGTGATGTTGCCACGACGGCCAACCAGGTGCTACGTGGTCTGGGCCAAGGTGTTACAGCATTCGATAGCACTGCGATGGTCGTCGATGCTTTGAAGCAGTCCGCGATGCTGCTATGTTTAACATCTATATGGCATGCGTGCACAGTTGGTAATGGAGCGGCCGTGTGAGTCGAACAAGGCAATTTGTTGACATTAACGTTGCAAACAACACATGCGACTCCGATGCCCATTTCTTTTTGTTGCCGTAAATGCCGGATCGATATGTTGCAAAGCTAGTCGCATGTAAAACTTGTTATCGTTACTACAAAGGATCGTTGCCGCAGTGATGCTTCGGCCCGGTGATCTTGCACAACATGTTATGATGAATGGGCTAGGGACGTTTCCATGGTGGTGATTGAAGGAAATATGCCCTAGAGGTAATAATAAAATTATTATTTATTTCCTTATATCATGATAAATGTTTATTATTCATGCTAGAATTGTATTAACCGGAAACTTAGTACATGTGTGAATACATAGACAAAACAGAGTGTCCCTAGTATGCCTCTACTAGACTAGCTCATTGATCAAAGATGGTTATGTTTCCTAGCCATAGACATGAGTTGTCATTTGATCAACGGGATCACATCATTAGGAGAATGTTGTGATGGACAAGACCCATCCGTTAGCTTAGCACTATGATCGTTTAAGTTTTACTGCTATTGCTTTCTTCATGACTTATACATGTTCCTATGACTATGAGATTATGCAACTCCCGAATACCGCAGGAACACATTCTGTGCTACCAAACGTCACAACGTAACTGGGTGATTATAAAGGTACTCTACAGGTGTCTCCGAAGGTACTTGTTGGGTTGGCGTATTTCGAGATTAGGATTTGTCACTCCGATTGTCGGAGAGGTATCTCTGGGCCCACTCGGTAATTCACATCACTATAAGCCTTGCAAGCATTGCAGCTAATGAGTTAGTTGCGGGATGATGTATTACGAAATGAGTAAAGAGACTTGCCGGTAACGAGATTGAACTAGGTATTGAGATACCGACGATCGAATCTCGGGCAACTAACATACCGATAACAGAGGGAACAACGTATGTTGTTATGCGGTTTGACCGATAAAGATCTTCGTAGAATATGTGGGAGCCAATATGATCATCCAGGTTCCGCTATTGGTTATTGACCGGAGACGTGTCTCGGTCATGTCTACATAGTTCTCGAACCCGTAGGGTCCGCACGCTTAAGGTTTCGATGACAGTTTTATTATGAGTTTATGAGTTTTGATGTACCGAAGGAGTTCGGAGTCCCGGATGAGATCGGGGACATGACGAGGAGTCTCGAAATGGCCGAGACAGAAAAATCGATATATTGGACGATTATATTCGGACATCGGAAAGGTTCCGAGTGATTCGGGTATTTTCGGAGTACCGGGGAGTTACGGGAATAGAAGAGAGAGGCCAAAAGGAAGGAGGCACGCGCCCGCCTTCTGGTCCGAATTGGACAAGGGGTGCAGCCCCCTTTTCCTTCTCCCTCTCCCCCTCTTTCCTTCTCTCCTACTCCGGAAAGGAAAGGGGAATCCTACTAGGACTTGGGAGTCCTAGTAGGACTCCCCACACTTGGCGCGCCCCCTCTAGGGCCGGCCTCTCCCTCCCTCCTTATATACGGGGGCAAGGGGGCACCTCTACACACAACAATTGATCTTTTGATCTCTTAGCCGTGTGCGGTGCCCCCCTCCACCATAGTTCTCCTCGATAATATTGTAGCGGTGCTTAGGCGAAGCCCTGCGACGGTAGAACATCAAGATCGTCACCACGCCGTCGTGCTGACGGAACTCTTCCTCGACACTCGGCTGGATCGGAGTTCGAGGGACGTCATCGAGCTGAACGTGTGCTAGAACTCGGAGGTGCCGTAGTTTCGGTGCTTGATCGGTCGGGCCGTGAAGACGTACGACTACATCAACCGCGTTGTTCTAACGCTTCCGCTTTCGGTCTACGAGGGTACGTAGACACACTCTCCCCTCTCGTTGCTATGCATCTGGTAGATAGATCTTGCGTGATCGTAGGAAAAATTTTAAATACTACATTCCCCAACAGTGGCATCATGAGCCAGGTCTATGCGTCGATGATATGCACGAGTAGAACACAATGAGTTGTGGGCGATACTAGTCATACTGCTTACCAGCATGTCATACTTTGCTTCGGCGGTATTGTGAGATGAAGCGGCCCGGACCGACATTACGCGTACGCTTACGCGAGACTGGTTTCACCGTTATTAGCACTCGTTGCTTAAAGGTGACTGGCGGGTGTCTGTCTCTCTCACTTTTGCTGAATTAAGTGTGGCTACGCCCGGTCCTTGTGAAGGTTAAAACAACACATACTTGACGAAACATCGTTGTGGTTTTGTATGCGTAGGTAAGAACGGTTCTTGCTAAGCCCGTAGCAGCCACGTAAAACTTGCAACAACAAAGTAGAGGATGTCTAACTTGTTTTTGCAGGGCATGTTGTGATGTGATATGGTCAAGACATGATGAGATATACGGTTTTGTATGAGATGATCATGTTTTGTAAAGTTATCGGCAACTGGCAGGAGCCATATGGTTGTCGCTTTATTATATGAAATGCAATCGCCATGTAATTGCTTTACTTTATCACTAATCGGTAGCGATAGTCGTAGAAGCAATAGTTGGCGAGACGACAACGATGCTACGATGGAGATCAAGGTGTCGTGCCGGTGACGAAGGTGATCATGACGATGCTTTGGAGATGGAGATCAAAAGCACAAGATGATGATGGCCATATCATGTCACATATTTTGATTGCATGTGATGTTTATCTTATTATGCTTCTTATTTTGCTTAGTTCGACGGTAGCATTATAAGATGATCCCTTACTAAATTTCAAGGTATAAGTGTTCTCCCTGAGTATGCACCATTGCGAAAGTTCGTCGTACCGAGACACCACCTGATGATCGGGTGTGATAAGCTCTACGTTCAAATACAACGGGTGTAAGCCAGTTTTGCACACGCAGAATACTCGGGTTAAACTTGACGAGCCTAGCATATGCAGATATGACCTCGGAACACTGGAGACCGAAAGGTCGAGCGTGAATCATATAGTAGATATGATCAACATAAGATGTTCACCATAGAAAACTACTCCATCTCACGTGATAATCGGACATGGTTTAGTTGATTTCGATCACGTGATCATTTAGATGACTAGAGGGATGTCTATCTAAGTGGGAGTTCTTAAGTAATATGATGAAATTGAACTTTAATTTATCATGAACTTAGTCCTGGTAGTATTAGCATATCTATGTTGTAGATCAATAGCTCACGATGTTGCTCCACATTTATATTTTATATGTTCCTAGAGAAAACTAAGTTGAAAGATGTTAGTAGCAATGATGCGGAATTGTTCCGTGATCTGAGGATTATCCTCATTGCTGCACAGAAGAATTATGTCCTTGATGCACCGCTAGGTGACAGACCTATTGCAGGAGCAGATGCAGACATTATGAACGTTTTGACAAAAGCTCGATATGATGACTACTTGATAGTTTAAGTGCACCATGCTTTACGACTTAGAACCGGGACTTCAAAAACGTTTTGAACGCCACGGAGCATATAAGATGTTCCAAGGGTTGAAATTAGTATTTCATACTCATGCCCGTGTCGAGAGGTATGAGACCTCTGACAGTACTTTGCCTACAAGATGAAGGAGAATAGCTCAACCAGTGAGCATGTGCTCAGATTGTCTGGGTACTACAATTGCTTGAATCAAGTGGGAGTTAATCTTCCAGATAAGATAGTAATTTACAAAGTTCTCTAGTCACTATCACCAAGTTAGTAGAACTTCGTGATGAACTATAATATGCAGGGGATGACGAAAGTAATTCCCGAGCTCTTCGCGATGCTGAAATCGGCGAAGGTAGAAATCAAGAAAGAGCATCAAGTGTTGATGGTTAACAAGACCACTTGTTTCGAGTAAAGGGCAAAAGGGATAGAAGGGGAACTTCAAGAAGAATGACAAGCAAGTTGTCACTCCCATGAAGAAACCCAAAGCTAAACTCAAGCCTGAAACTAAGTGCTTATACTGCAAAGAAAATGGTCACTGGAAGTGGAACTGCCCTAGATACTTGGCGGATAAGAAGGATGGCAAAGTGAACAAAGGTATATTTTGATATACAGATTATTGATGTGTACTTTACTAGTGTTCATAGCAACCCCTGGGTATTTGATACCGGTTCAGTTGCTAAAATTAGTAACTCGAAACGAGAATTGCAGAATGAACAGAGACAAGTTAAAGGTGGTGACGATGTGTGTTGGAAGTGGTTCCAAGATTAATATGATCATCATCGCACACTCCCTATACTTTCGGGATTAGTGTAGAACCTAAATAAATGTTATTTGGCATTTGCGTTAAGCATGAATATGATTTGATCATGTTTGTTGCAATACGATTATTCATTTAAAGTCATAGAATAATTGTTATTCAGTTTACATGAATAAAGCCTTCGATGGTCATACACCCAATGAAAATAGTTTGTTGGATCTCGATCGTAGTGATACACATATTCAAAATATTGAAGCCAAAAGATGCAAGGTTAATAATGATAGTGCAACCTATTTGTGGCACTGCCGTTTATGTCATATTGGTGTAAAGCGCATGAAGAAACTCCATAGTGATGGACTTTTGGAATCACTTGATTATGAATCACTTGGTGCTTGCGAACCATGCCTCATGGGCAAGATGACTAAAACTCTGTTCTCCGGAACAATGGAGCGAGCAACAGATTTGTTGGAAATCATACATACTGATGTATGTGGATGATAACCCTCAACCGTAAGGGATCGAGATAGTCTTCGCGGGTAAGAAGAACCCAATTTATAGATTCGACACACGGGGAGCCAAAGAGTATTTATAAGCTTTGACAGTTGAGTTGTCAATTCAACCGCACCTGAAATATACTTACTTGCAACAAAAGATAAGTGGTAACGGTGATATGATAGTGATGGTGGTAACAGCAAAAGTAAACAGCAAAAGTAACAACTAATAACCAGCAGGATGAAACACTGTAGGCTAGGGAGATGGATGGTTGGGCGCTGCATGGATGAGATATATCATGAATCTAACTTGGGGCAAGGCACACAGAAAAGTAATGATCGTCTAGGCAAGTATCAAACATTAGGCATGTATCCCACAGGTAGTTGTACGTGCTTGCAATAAGAACTTGCACAACATCTTTTGTCCTACCATCCCGCTACGAACGGGGCCTAAAGGAACTTATGGAGATTAAGGTGCTCCTGTCAAAGAGCACCGGAACAAAGCAATAAACTCAATGGATACATGTAATCCTCAAATCATGGACCATCCCCTTTGGTGTCCCAAGCTGTCACTTTTGGGATCGCCGGTTCCGGACCGTAATAGGTGCAAACAACTCATAGATAGGATCAAGAACACAAATATATCCATGCAAACACATATGGTTCAGATCTGAAATCATGGCACTCGGGCCCTAAGTGACAAGCATTAAGAGCAACAAGTTGAAGCAAAGATGATAAACACCATAGTAGATGATAGGCAACATGCCCCCAACAATCTGATAAACTATTACATGATCTAACTCATCCAATCCCTACCATCCCCTTTGCCTACAGCAGGGAATTACTCACACATGGAAGGAGAAGTCATGGAGGGAGGATGGAGTGGTGATGATGATGACGATGGCGACGATCTCCCCTCTCCAGAGGCAAAATCAGCCTCCAGATTAGCCCCCCCCCCGAAGAAGAACAGAGGGTGGCGGCGGCTCCGCGACGGAAACTGGGAAAACGACTTCTGTTCTGGGGTTTTCTCGTCACGGGGATAAATACGGGTCAAAGTAGGGCACCAGAGGGGGAAGGGCCCGCCCAGGCGGCCTCCCGGCGCGGCCAGGGGTGGGGCCGCGCCACCAGGGCGCCTGGGCCCCCCCTGGCTCCCCTCTGGCCCATCTTCTGGCACAAGGGCCCTTTGGGTGCGTGGATTTTCTGTGATTTTTCTTGGAATTTTCTGAGATACCTAAAAATCCGTTTTCCTGCACACAATAAAACCATATAGGCAGCTCTGCTGAAAACAGCGTCAGTCCGGGTTAGTTTAGTTCAAATCATGCAAGAATGAGGTCAAAACAATAGCAAAAGTGTTTGGAAAAGTAGATACGTTTGAGACGTATCAACTCCCCCAAGCTTAGCATATTGCTTGTCCTCAAGCAATTCAGTTCAACGAACTGGACGCGACAAAGAAAACTTTGACAAACTCTTTTGCTTCATTAGATGTATATAAGCATGTACTACGAAAAGAGTCTAGCAAGTATTGAAACAATGCTATGAGGACTATGCACGAAGCAATCCTTCTTTCAGGTGACCAATCACAAATACCTAAAAGTAAATAATATACTACTGAAAATCAAGACAAGATTACATTGCACATAGCTTGAACATACTAGAGTGGTATCTCGCTAGCCTCCATGAATGAAGCAAAACATAAATGCAGAAACTCCTCCAGAGTTTTAAAGGAGACTAGAACTAAGAATTTCAGAATAAATAATATCACAAGCATGCAGAAGACAATGTAATACTTTGGGACAATGCACATTACACTCAGAATGACAATTATGCTCTCCTAGTTGGTGCTTTGAAGAAAGAAGGTGGAGACTCTCGAACCGTGGAATTTGATGGCGAGTTTGAAAACCCATAGTTGGAAGCAAAGACTAAACATGTACCAGAGCTCTTGGTTTTGAAAACAGAGGTAAAAATGATTTTGGGAGGTGCATATTTCGTCAACGAATGTTAGTAGACAACCCAATTACTTCTCGAGCTGGACAAGTTTCGAGGAACGGCTCCCGCACGGGGACGATCACATCCCCTTAATCTCCTTTGTTTATCACTGCCAAAAGTTTTCTGATTTCTCATGAACAAAGCGTGAAGGAGGGTTTGTTTGTTGTATTATCTTTTATGAGCCGGGCGCACTCATGCCAGTTCCTTCTCGTATTAGGGGTTTGCAGATTAGACATGCAATCCCGGGATAAAACTTGTCCAACTCAAAAAGATCATGAATTAACTACTACTTCCTCATGAGCTAAAACAGAGGCACAAAACAGGAGTAAATTTGAATAATTTCGAGATGGTACAAGAAAGTCTTCGTTAGGATGGCAGGTAAATACCACATAGGAAGGTATGGTGGACTCATATGGAATAACTGGTTTGAAAGGATTTGGATGCACAAGCAGAATTCCGCTTAGTGCGAGCGAAGGCTAGCAGGAGACTGGGAAGCGACCAACTAGAGAGCAATAACGGTCATAATCATGCAGAGCGACAAAGCAACATTGAATCGGGTATGAAAGTGATATAACTATTCTGAAACTCAAAGATCATCAAGGCAAAGCAGACTTTTTAGTCTTAAACATGTGTAAACATGTGCCAAGTCAATCCAAGAATTCTCCAAAGGGAAATACCACCTTAGTATACCAGACTATGAACAATGCAATGCATGTAAATCATTCCAATAACACATTATATACTCTAGCTATTTGAGATTAGCCACAAGGAAAGCATGAACCACTGGGAAAGCATTGTAAACATAGCACTATGTCGCTACAAGCTGGTCTCTAGATCATATGTACAGGCATATGTACAAAAGTAGAAACAAGAAGAGTTCATACCGGTTTTCCTTGTTGCTTCCCTTCCGTCGATCTTCGTCATTACTGCCTTGTCACTTGCACGATCGAACGTAGGAAATATAATTAAATGCCATCACGGACTCGAGCTGAACTCTGAAAACAAAGCAAACTAAAGAGAGAAAGGAAATCTTTTTGGGTTTTTTCAAAGGTTGAACTAAAGCAAAAGAAAGAGAAAATCTTTTTGTTGTTTTTGCAAAGAAAGAACAAAGAAGAACGGGCAAAAACTTCAAAAAGATCAAAGCGAACAAAAATAAAACGGATAATACAATGGAAAAGTGAGAAGGGCACGTACTCCCCCAAGCTTAGGCTTTTGGCCTAAGTTGGTAGTAGCTACTGCCCCCAGGAGCCTCCTGCTCCGGGGGGGTGCTGGTGAGTCCAAGGGTCGTAAAAGGATTCCGGCGCGTACACCGAAGTCCTCGGATCCTCCCACGAAGAAGGGTCCGCACTCCAAGCAGAGGAAGACCCTTCACCAAACGTGGTGACGGTCTCCCCCTGAAAAGGTGGTAACTCACCGTGCTCCTCCTCGTCGGGCACAACCCCCTCCATGGGGTTATGAAACTGATGTTGGACCATGAACTCATCGAACTGGATAACATCAAAGGACCATCCATTCCTGTGAGAAAAATCAAACAAAAGAGGTGCAGGTAGACGGATCTTGCGTTCTGCGGTAGTTCCGAAATGCAAGATATAAACAAGGTTACCAAACTCAGAAGTCATGGTAACAAACTTATGCCTTTTCATAGCAGCAAGATGAAAACTTAAATAAGTAAAAGGGTTATCATCAGGGTGTGGGGTGCCTTTAAGATGTTCTAAGATAAGTGTGGCATAAACGCCACCAAATAAATCTCCCCTGTTACCGTTCATAGCAAGGCATCGAGCAATTAAGGCACCCAAATTATAATCAAACCTCCCTAAGAGGGCGGTTGCCAGGATAGCAATATCCGGCGCAGAAGTGTTGCTCGTGTTGTCACGAGCTAATACCCCTCTAGCAACATAATACGCAAAATACCTGAGGTGAGGGAATAAGATGCTGGAGATTTTTGACCGATGAATATCCCTCGTACCCATGCTGCAGAGAGAGTTGAAGACGGTTTTCAGCTCGGAGGGCTGAGAGGTCATCTTCGCCGTCCGCCCAACGTTTGGCACACCTATTATTTCACAAAACTTTTCCAAGGGCATGGTGATAAGATCATTGTAAATTTTAAACTCAATAGCACCAGTATCAAGGTTATATCTAAAACTGTTAATGAAACCGGAGGTGAGTTTTTGATACTGAATAACACGGCACGTGACGAGCCGTGTCAAACCTGCATTAGCACAAAGATTATAAAACTCATCCTTAATTCCCGCAGCTTCAAGGAATTCATCACATGGGAACATCATAGCACGTGCTTGTGAGAGAGGTTTGATCATGTTATGCTTGTGAGAGAGGTTGTAGTCAATGGATCTGCAACATTCAGATCCCTATGTACTTCGCAAAACTTTATGTCATATCGTAGATGCTGCTACCACGTTCCACTTGGAGCCATTCCAAACTGTTGCTCCATTATACGTATCCGGTATCTCTACTTAGAGTTATCCGGATATGTGTTAAGCTTGCATCGACGTAACTCTTTACGTCGAACTCTTTATCACCTCCATAACCGAGAAACTTTTCCTTATTCCTCTAAGGATAATTTTGACCACTATCTAGTGATCCACTCCTGGATCACCTTTGTACCCTCTTGCCAGACATGTGGCAAGTCACACATCAGGTGCGGTACTCAGCATGGCATACCGTATAGAGCCTATGACAAGAGCATAGGGGACGACCTTCGTCCTTCCTCTTTCTTCTGCCGTGGTCAAGCTTTGAGTCTTACTCAACTTCACACCTTGCAACTCAGGTAAGAACTCCTTCTTTGACTGATCTCTATTGAACTCCTTCAAAATCATGTCAAAGGTGTGTGTTCTTTTGAAAGTATCATCAGGCGTCTTGATCTATCTCTATAGATCTTGATGTCCAATTATATAAGCAGCTTTATCCAGGTCTTCCTTTGAAAAACTCCTTTCAAACAACCCTTTATGCTTTCCAGAAATTCTACATCATTTCGGATCAACAATATGTCATCTGTTGAGAAATCTTCCTTGTGGGGTGCTGAAGTTAGAGATACAAAGAGTGGCAAGAGGCATGTGGTAAATACTGAGTTGCATGAGTGCACTTGCCAAGAGTGGCAACACACTGGAAAACCATGTGAGCATTCCATACTTTTTTTGGCATCTAAACCCAGGTTAAATATGCACCCATATTTGCATGAGTATTTTTCAGTACAAAAATTTAAAGTTGCATATGCAAGTCCAATTCCTGCACTGACTGACCAATCTCAGTGGCCTGAGGTGGAAATAGAATTTACCTTGTGTCCCCCTGTCACTAGAAGAAAGGCTGGGAGGCCAAAACAGAGCAGATTCAAAGCTTGGTTTGAGAAAGGTGGTTGTAGTAAGAAGGGGAAAAGGAAAAGGAAAAGAATGATAAGCCCAAAAGGGCTAAAAAGGGTAGCAAAAATAGGTGCAAGTTGTGTGAGGTACTTGGGCACAGAATTGGTTCATCCAAATGCATTTACACTCCTCAGAGGCCAAAGTATGTTTATGTTACTGTTTTTGCAAGTTTTTGATTTTGCTACTTGTTCTAGTATCTAACCAAGTGAAATGCTTTATTTTTTAGGAGGAAGCGTGCAGAAAAAGCCCCACCTCTTGTTGTTGAACAATGCTGGCCAGTGAAAAAAGCAAGACTCAATGGCTTTAGAAGGAAGAGCACTAAGCAGATAATGTTTGGTGACAAAGATATGGAGCAAACTGAAACTGTTACTGCTGAACATGAGCTAAGTGTTTCTGTTTTGGACGATGTGATGCATACTGAATCTGTTTTGCAGGCGCTAGGGCAATCTGAAACTGTTGCAGGTGAAGCAACTGTTGTGCTACCAAGTGTTGAGTTGCAAACTGAAGTAGTTGAACAATGTGTGCCATCTACTCAATCTGCACGGCCTCGCGCTCCTGTGCACGGCCTCGCGCCTTCTTTGTTTTGTTTTTTCGCTCCCTCCGATCTGACCGCAAAACCGCAAAATCAAATCCACTTTTTCTTTTCTTTTCTTTTCTTTCTTACTTGCTTGATTTACTAGCATGCATTGATCGATTGGATGGGCTGCACCAACAAAACAAAACAAAGCAAACGGCCCGGCCCGGGAAAAACAATGTAGCCTAACTGAGTCAAGCCTACAAAACAGCCCTGTGCGTGCTGGGCAAAGTGCCTAAAAAACCGTCCTAAATCGGTCGATTCTGGCCTAAGGTGATGGATCGTGGGATTTGACAAGTTTCGTCATTTTTTACCTAAATCTGGGCTAGTTTTAGGCCGTGCCTGGCACATATGCCTGATATCTGGGCGTATGCCTCGGTCAAATGGTGGGATTGCTGGGCCTTGCCTCATGTTCATAATGTCCCTGGGCGAGTGCCTCAATCAAACGATGGGCTTGTGGGGCCTTGGCTCATATTCATAATGTGTGGGAGAGCACCAACAACACGGTCGGCCTCCTGTACACGTACCGTACCGATCAGACCCCTTCTATGTATGTTTATTTTACAAAGAACCCCCTAAAATCTAGAAGGTTGTGCTGATTCAGACCTGTTTATTTGTAGAAATCCTCCTAGAGTTTAGAAAAGTCACACGGTTTTTTATTTTTGCAAGTCCACGCAATTGTGGCAACACCAAAAAAAGTGTTCATGTCTTTTTGGCATAATCAAATCATATGATGTCCCTCTGTACCAAAATGGAAGGTGTTTTCTCAGGCTTCAATTGAGACTCGAAAACATCTTACATTTTGATATAAAGGGAGGGAGTAGTACTTTCCTTTAGCCGGTTCTTTCTTTGTTGATTCCTTTTGTGATTTTGGCTAGCATGATTGAATTCCAGAACAAAGTTTGACAAAAAAAATAACAAATGTCGTCGTCCCATCCTCTCTACCGATGACCGACTGTCGTGCAACAAATTTCTCCGAGCGCACATCTAGAGAACGAGTCTCCTCTTATTACAAATAAAGTCCCAACAACTTTGGCCAAGGCAAAGCAAGTGTAAATAAAATTAGAATTCACAATATGCATGCATCAGCATCACGTATGGCTTCACCTGGCTCTAATCATCCACCCCATGCTACCTAGCCAGAGCATTTCTCATATAATCTGGAAGAATAAGAAAAACGCCATCTTACATGGACACATAGATAGATGAACTCTCCAGTACTTGTGCTCTACTAACATGCACTGCAAAATAGCTAGGTTGATAGACAAGGACAAAAGCATACATAAATCATACTTGATCAATTCAATCAACATCTTCAACGCACGTCCCTTCCAAAAAAGAAAGTCGGGTCTTTATCAAATCACTCTCGACCATCGCTAGCTTGAGAGAACTGCATTGCATTGCAAATCACACCTAAATGAACAAGGACATCAATTTCAACACTAGTTCAATAACACTTGTTCGCTCGTCTTGCTTCCAAATCTCGGCTCTCTTCTTCTATTGGCTGCCTCTTGCAACAAGGTTACATAGCCTCAAAGAATCAGCCCTAGACTAATCTAGATTACATGACCTGAAAAAAAGAGGGTGAAACAAAATTAGGAAAAACATTGTACGTTTGCGTTCATCAAAACAAGTTTTGGATATATTAACAGCATGTCTAAATTATTGGTGGCATCGCCTTAAATAGCATGAGAAGACTGGTAACTGGTAATCTAGTATAGGGTCTCAAAGACTGGTAACTAATGCATGCACTACATTCTGCCTATTCCTCAATTTCTAAAATACAACAGCAAGAAAATGATCATATAAACTCAAATGGACCCAAAAAGTATAGGCAACAACATTATTTGCAGTTTTAACTATAAAAATATTGCACTTCACATCAATTAAGCACATTCTTCTGTTTGACTACAACAACATCTATTCCTCCTCACTATGCATGACAGAAAGATGCCACTATTCCAAAAAAAAGAGACAATGTATAATCCAGACCAGACCACTACTTCAATCAGCAAGAATACTTATTTCAACAAGGACACACATAAGTGAAATCCAACTTGCCTCTATAGATGTTGCCTCGGTGGATATACAATACAGACAAGCATCTCCAAAAGAAAAATCACAGGTCTGGTGCCCAGAAGACCGCTACAAAGCTATAACAGATTGGTGAGCACCGCAACCAGCGACTGCTCGATGCCCGGACAATCTCAGCGTACATGGAGAGAGGGAGGAGACCAGGGACTCACTAGAACCAAGGAATATATTGAGGTGGTGGTCAAGGAAGCGGAAGTCCACCAAGCCATAGTAGCCAAACAATAAAATTGACAATCCTGTGAAGAGACCTACACATGAAGCAGAAAATAGATCAACCACTGCATCGGCATGGCCATGCTTTGGCTTTCTGACTGCTACTAAAGCATCAAACAAAACCAGATGACCATAACATATAAGGTGCCAGGGAAACGGTAAGAAGATAGAAAGCCTAAGTAAACATATGTATTTCCAAAATTCTGGAATAACAACCATGCCATCCAATTGTTAAACAGAATCTAATCGTCCACAAACTCAAGCCATGGTCAATATTTTAACCATGCAGTACTACCCCGACTTATTGAAATAACTACAAATCGAGTACAAGGATGTCATCAAACACATCACATATAGTGGCCTCTAGTGATTAGACATGGACCACTAACAAACACTGGAGCAAGTGCGGTAAAAAGATGCGGACCCATATCATGCCAAGATCCTAAGTGTCAAACACCAACAAACAGCATATGCAGTAGCACAATGGCCTGGATAGCAGAGGGACCAAATTTCAATGACAAGAACATCACAATCACTAGTTTGTGGTGCCTGAGGACCAACACCACAAGTCGCATGACCACATAACCGAACCCTAAACCATTGGCTCTATGGCCAGAACCACAACCAGCCACGGCTCGATGGACGGACCATCTCAAGGCACATGGAGAGATTGGGGATACCGGGGACTCACCAGAAATTCAAGCTTGACAACCGACCACATGTGGCTTGTATCAGCTTCCCTCCCTCAACCTGTGACTTCCAGGGTTATTTTTCCCCCTTTAGCTCCTGTTATATTCAAATAAACCACCATGTTTACTTCCTCTCTATTGAACACAACATAAAACAGACAAAATATGAGCCATGTTCAGGGTAGATAAACACTATTCACCACTTATACACTTGGTGAGCAACAGTTTAAGCAAGCATAATATTGACCAGGACAGAATATGCATCACCGAACCTATGCATCAAACATCCAAATAAAGGCCATGTCAAAGTGTAGCAGAATGATGATTTCATCCTATATGTAGGTCTCAGAACACAAACAACAAGGAGCCAAGAAAGGTGCGACACAAGTCGTACTTGAGCCAAAGGTTGTGGTTTACATGCCTATATGCAAAGAAAATAAATGTGAGTAGCTGGAAGCATCCAGTAGATGAAATAAATCACCATGTACAATATGAAGCGTTTACAACTCTAAAGACCAATCATAGCATGGCCAAGAACCATATACGTTTAGTTACAACCCAAACAATAACAAAACCATGACCCATTAGTTACTATACCATGCCCCTTCAGGAAATTAAACATAGGTTAACATCATCTGGAAATAAACAATCTATGCCAAGACTAAGTAAATGAGGTCTGTTATCAAAATTCAAAATCAATCCATAGAAATGACCTTAAGCATGCCAATTGAATAAAATACTTATATTCCAGAACAAAATATAACAGTTTATATTGATAAACTGAAACCATGATGATTGGACAGTGAGAAAATCATCTCGCTGGATATACAAAAAAAGCATCTCCAAAAGAAAAATCACAAGGCTGTGGTGGCCAGAAGACTGCTAGAGGTATAACTCATTGTTGAGCACGGCAACCAGCCACAGCTCGATGTCCACACAATCTCAAAGTAAAGGTGGGTATGAGGCTGTGGTAGTGGCCTAGGAAGAGGTAGTCCACCAACCCGTAGTAGCCAAACAATAAATTTGATGATTCCGTGAAGAGACATGCACATTAAGCAGAAAGTTTATCAGCCACTACCATAACATGATGGTGCTTTGACTTTCTATGAGTGCTACTAAAGTGTAATGCCCAGGATGGGACTATACCTCCTACGTGTCGAGGCACGACTTAAAGGTATAAGCCCATCCTAGAATGATCTCAAGTTTGGTATCTTTGCACGACTCATGTAAAAGAGGGATTAAATTGCAAAAGGAGATAGTTGGCTTACACTCGCCACTTCACACAATACATTACATAAGCAAAACATCATTCAAAACATCACAACCCGACTACGGGCGAAGATCCAAAAGAAAGATACCAAAACAACATAAAGCCACAGGTCAGGATCGAATCCTAGTAGAAGAACCACTACTGATCATCGAAACGTCACAAGCAAACGGCCAGACTCTTCATCGAACTCTCAGAAGAACTGATCCATCTCCTGCATCATACTCGGCTGAACCTGCATCTGGTGTTGAAGTATCTGTGAGCCACGAGGAATCAGCAATCCCGTTCCCGGGTAACACGACTATTTAAGCCTTGGGTGAGGACAAGGCTGAAGAAAGAACAAGAGGTGAAGGAACAACAAGAGTCTGCAGCAGCAACTAGCACTAACTTACGTAAAAGAGAGCGAGAAGAGAAGGCGCATCGGTCGAGAGATGATCACGAAGTGATCCTAACTAAAGCACGTCAAACATAACCCCACCGTGTTCATCTCCCGAATCCCTTTCGGAAAATGACAGTCACGGTACTCACGCTGGTAGTGTATTGGAACATGGTGTCAAGTTTTCTACAACCGGATATTAACAAGCTCCCATCTGCCACATAACCGCGGGCACGGCTTTCGAAAGTTCATAACCCTGCAGGGGTGTTCCAACTTGGCCCATGACAAGCCCATGATCCGCGGAGTCGCAACTCCAAGGTGGGAAGACCCGAGTATTCTCGGAATCCCGTGCTCAAGATACTCCGAACTAAGGTAAGGCTAATCCAGCAAATCCTCCCGGCGTGTCGACACCCTGATAGGTAGCCGCGCGTATCTAGTCTCAGGACACGACCGGATGGGCGATGCTACAGGTTTTTACCAGACCTTGAGTTTCCTCGAGGTGGCCCTGCAGGACCCCCGTTTCGGACCAACACTCATGTGGAGCACTGGCCCGGGGTTGTTGAATTAAAATAAAAGGGATAGCTAGTCCATATGCAAGTTTTATTAGTTATTAGGCGAATAGTACCAAATGTTGGGACTTGCTGGAAAAGACTTAGCACTTAGCGGTTTATCGAGGGGGCCCCATAAACCCCAACCGTGTGAGGAACGCATAATCAAGGAACATAACACCGGTTTATACGGTTCCTAGCGGCATGAGTGGAACAAATCACCAAGCAAAAGGCGTAGCCTTCCACCCTTGCCAATATATAGATGATTTCATTTTAAGCATTTATATAGTGTGATATAACCCAACAAATTTCAACATGAAGCAAGCATCTTCAATCTTCACCTGCAACTAGCAATGCTATAAGAGGGGCTGAGCGAAGCGTACTTAGCCATTCAACGGTTTGCATAGGAAGGGTGGTTAAACAGGTTCATGGTTACAATAGGAGGCTGACAGGAAAACATGGGCATCGAGGCAATATACTAAAGAACGATACTCTAGCAATAGGCAAAGATAGTAATGGTATCCGGGTTCGGTCATCTTGCCTGGGATTCCACAAGGGAGAAGAACGGATCCATGAAGTAGACGGAGCAACAAGTCGAGCGAAACCTCACAACTCCGGAACGAACCCGAAGCTAACAAGAGAAGCAACCGGAAAGAAGCAAACAACATGGTAAACACACAAGCATAGACATGGCATACGAAGCACAAACAAGGATGATGCATGTCCGGTTTAAATATGCATGGCATGGCAAAGTGCACAAACAAGACTACAAGTTAAGTGGAGCTCAATATGCAACGAGTTGCATATTGACGAAACACCACATGTTATTTAATTGACTCTCGTTTATTAACAAGACAAGATTAAATGTTTTTAACATGGCAAGAGGTGAAGCATAAAAACTACACTATTTAGGCATTTTAAATGAGGCCGGAAATAACAACAACAATTCCGGAAAATCCCCATGAGCATGTTTAGTAATTATAAGCAACAACAATTAACATATATAATGTTGTTAACATGATGCGGATGACATGATCAAGTTTTATGCAAGTTATTAAAAGTTGACAAGAGAGATATGAAGTATTTGTCATCGTGGTGGAAGGAAAAGGTGTCACGGCAACGATCCGAAAATGATGCAACGCAACATCTCGGTTCCGGTAACTCGTTGAGAGGCCGGAGCAAAAGAAAGATGGCGTGAGCGTGTCGAGCAAGATGAAAAGGTGGGGTGATCCCGACACCGGGTTCCCACGGGTCGGCGACGAGGCAACCGAGGAGCACGACAAAAGATGATACGAGCACGGAGCACACAAGTGGAGCATCTCATACAACACACAAGCATCACACGGGTCATCGTCTCGAGGTTATACCTTCGGAGCGATCGTTCTCGGAGGGGTTTGAGATCATAGTGGAAGTAGTGGTACACGTTCGTAGAGGGAAGTAGTCGTTCCGACGGAGAGGTACTTGGCGAATCCCTCGTTTCCGGGGCGACGGTAGTCGTTCACGTTGCGTAGATGTACAAGTCGTCGGTAGAGGAAGTAGGCGTTCGGGCGTCGAGGTACTTGGCGCATCGTTGCACTTGGCGTAGTCGAACTTGACATATCCGAAGGGGTACTTGGCGGGTCGTCGTGGGAAGTAGTGGTACACGTTCGTAGTCGTTCACGGAGCTCGTAGCCGTTCGGTCGTCGTGGTACCTGGTGGTATCGGAGAGGAACTTGATGCATCCGAGAGGTACTTGGCGGTCTTGGGGGTCCCTCGTTCGACGAACTTGGCGTCCACGGCAGCAAGCAAAAGAGGCGCGGCAACATGGAAGCAAGCAAAAACAGCAGCAATACAAGGCACACAAACAAAACTGCAGCACGGGGAGGCACTGTGGGAACGGCCGGCGAAGAGGAGGCAGCAGGCCTCGGGCGCTGGATCCCGCAGGAGACGAGGCCCTGGCGTCATCGGTGCTGCCTGGCCGAGGCTGGAGGACGGAGCCATGGCGCTGGAGGCGGGCCTGGCCGCGGGAGGGACGAGGCCGGGCGCGGCGGGGCTCGGCCGGCTCGCGGCACCGCGGCGCTGGGGCCATGGCCTCTGGAGGGTGCGGGCGCTGCGGCTCATGCCTGGCGAAGCGGGGTGGCTCGCGGGGTGCGGCACCAGGTGACGGAGGAGGGAGGCGCTCGGGCCTGGCCGGTCGAGGGAAAACGGGGTGGATCGAGAGGATCCGGACGCGGGGGCTGGAGCGATGCGTGCGAGGAGAGAGCGAAGGGAATCGGGGGAAGGAATCGGGGGGATCGAGCGATGGGACTCTGGCGGCGCTCGATGAGAGAGGGCGAGGAGAGATGAGCGACCGCTGCTGCGGGCTAGGGTTAGGAGCGCTGCGGGGAGGACTGGAGTGGGCCAAGAGAGGGATGGGCCGGCCTAGGAGCAGATGGGCCGCGGCTGGAACGGTCTAGAGGAGATGGGCCAATCGGAGGAGAGGGAGGCTTGGGTGGAAAAGGGCCTGGCCAGATGGCTGGGCTCTTTAATCTATTAACCAAAGTTGTTGCCCAAATAAAACAGCAAACCACCAGAGGAAAAGAAAAGAAAGGAGGAGTTAGGAATAGGCTTAAGGCATAGGGTAAAATTCCCTGGACTCACAAAAATGTGAGGAATATAAATAAAATTGTTTGAAGATTTTTGGAAGATGAAAATTCAAAACACGTTTGAATAAAAGCCAAATTGTTTGACTTCAGAAAACCATTTAGATGGAATCCAAAAGAGCTCGAATTTGAGGATGGGGCTCGACAAACGGGAAAAGAATTATTGGCAAGGTTTTGAAGGAGAAACTCGAAGTGAAAAAGACATGGGGAAATTTGTAAGTGTGTTGCGGGTAATTCCAAAGAATGGAATATTTTAATATAGCTCCATATATTAGGAGGATATGTTATAAAGAGAAGACATCCTTCCCTCGATTTAAATGGACCGAAGGTCCACACAATTTATTTAGGTTGAGATGCAAAATAAATATGACATGATGGCATGATGACATGATGCAATGCAAAAATAAAAACAGAGCAAGCAAATAAAACACACGGCGAACCCGGAACATCTGGAATCTTCTGGAATCTTCTGGGACGTCGGTCTTCGGGCGTCACAACTCTCCCACACTAACAGAGGATCTCGACCCGAGATCCTAGAGATAGCACCGGGTAAAAACGGAAGAGGAAGGGGTAAAACAAAGTTGCTTCTTTGACAGACGAGTGAAACCATGAACCTTGAGAGGTTAAACAAGTTGAATAAGAGTACAATGGAGATGAACGAAGATGAAAACACTCCGTTGGAAAAGACGAACAAGGAGCATTATGAGAACCTTGTAGGTTGAAAGACATGAAACAAGAGCTTACGAACCAAAAGAATATGAAACCGCAATGGTATAGCCAAGGAATAAGAATGACAGAATTTGGACAGCACTCCGACTGAAAATCAAAGGAATTAACAAGAACTTGCCAAGTTGGGAAGATACTTGATGAAAAGAACAACATATAGCCTCTGAAACAATTAAAAGAATGGCACAAGGGGTAAGAAAGATTCAGACAACACTCCGGTTAAAAGACAGGCAAAACTAGATAAGATGACGTAACTTGAATGAAGAATACAACACTCCGGTTAAAAGATAAGCAAGGGAAAGAACATGATCTCGATAAAACGAGATGATGGGACAAAGAGAGCAATATCACAATGCCTCCGGAATGAAAGAATAGCATGCTAGGTCGTTGGAAAGAAAAGAACGGAGAAGAAAATGACAACTTCTCTCAAAATTGAATTTGAAAGAGCATCCTTACGAAGAAGGGTTGAACAGAGTTGATGGAAAATCAACAACGAAACGAATGAGGTTCATGTGGGCTTATGGAAAACATCTCAAAATTAAGAAGTGATAACCAGCCACTGAGGAGAACATTTGATTGGATTGAGATCAACAAGGAGACGATAAACTTATTTCGCCGGAATGATAAATGAAGAATTTGGGTCATTTATAAGCACCATCATTAGCAACAATCCTTAGGGAAAGCTTATAGGTGTAATACAACCCAAGATTACTCCAACGAATAAATTGAAGGGTTGAAAACATCTCCTGAACAAAGAAAAAGTGATGGGTTTAAATATTTCATTTTTGATAACTCGTGAATCATAAAACATGAAGGAATTGTCAAGAATGACATAACACCATCTGAAAAAGATAAGGTAGAGCGGATTGCAATTGGAAAGCATGAAGAAGAATGCTTGAGCTCCAACAAGAATCTTGATGAAGACTTCAAGGATGAATTAAAACATGATGAACCACCATGAAAACTCCGGTAAGAAAGCATGAGAAGTGAAAGATGACAAGAATAAGATTCAAGGCCTGCGATGAATTAGATGGAGGTTTGAAATGATAAATGAAATAACTTGGAGCTCCAGAAAACAAGGTGAACAACTTAGAATCGAGAATATATATGATGAACAAGCTCCGGAAAACAGAGATTAAATCACCTTGAAGGAATAAGAATAAGAATTATGTCATGCATATCCTTCATCAAATTAAATTGATGACAAGCAACAGATTTGGAATACTACTTATTCTCGTTGGAAAGAATTAAGAGAGATCTCGCACAAGCTTGGGTAAATCTTCAACAAAGCACCGGTAGAATTATGAAAAGAACGAGTGAATTAAAACGATAATAAGGAAGAGTAAACTTGAACGAGCCACCGTAAGAATAGGGAGACGAACGAGAGGCATCAATGAAGAATATTTGGAGGACGAAGTTGAAAACTGAGAACGAAGAAATCTTCTGAAATGATGGCCTTCGGAGGAACACAAAGAAAAGAATTCATGAAGAATCTTGAGAGTACGGGCCAAGATTTAAGAGAACACTTCTTCGAGTCTTCAGATGTTGAGAAAGAAGACGAGAATTGTCATGAAGAATTGTTGAGCACTCCGGAATGAAGAATTAAAAGGTTGAACCAATGATGAAAAAGAATTTGAAAACGATCTTGGAGAAGGCATGTGACTGATGGAAATCATTCTTACGTCACACTTTGAAAAGAATTTAAGTATAACTCCGGAAAGAAGAGTCAGGTAAGATCCTGGAAAAGACCTGTGGGTTAGGGCCCACTAAAGAAAACACCGTTGAAAAAGATTGCTGCAGAGATATTGCACCGATTGAATTAAATGGCTTGAATAAGATGACAATCCTCAAAATAATTTGAACGGATTAAGAATGGAATTATGAATCTTGAGCACTCCGGATATGAATAGCAAGAGGAGAATGATTAATTGGTACACCGGAATAAGAAAACATTGTGAAAAGAGGAAAAAGGATAAGATCAACACCGAAATCTTGAATTACATCCACCAGCAGAATTTGAGAATGGAACAACGATAAACTTGAAGCTCCCGAGCATCTTCATGAGGAATCACCGGATTAGAACATTGAAGGAAATGAATGAAGAACCTCACATGAATAAAATGGATACTTCATCTGAGAATTTCTGACTCCAAGAAGAAAAAGGGTGGGAGGGCGGGGAAAACAAAGACAACTTGGGATGAATGAAACAGACAAATCGTCAGATATCTCAACGACGTCCGTATGGAATAACTTGAAGAGAAGGCACACCGGTTGAAAAGGATAAACAAGAAGATCTTGATGATCAAGAAGAATTAGCACTCCCATAGAAATATGAGAACACCGCTTAGGAAAGGTATGGAATCAACATTTGACATCGAAGCAACTCGAATACCAGAATCAAAACAAAAACAAAGGATAGATATGCAACATGATCTTCACAATATCATCCGAATAGAGAATTGAACAAATGAATTCCGCAGGTACATCAACTTGACGAGAAGCCACTTGGAAAAACAAAAGATAAATAAAAGCGACAAGGAGCAGATAGAACAAACACAAGATAGAAGCTTCGTCCCACATATTCGTGCTGAAAGCTGATGGAGCGTGTTACAAAAGGGTTTTGCAATCCCCGGATCAGCATAGCCAAGGACCCTTTAAGATGCAACTCCCAATCGGAACAAGCCCATAAACCACTTCACTCAATGTAGAACCCCAAACTTCATATCGTGCACTCGTTGGAAGAATGCCTAGAACTACTAGATGAACCCACCTATTAATTTCCGAAAGTTTCCAGTTATGCAATCAGGTGTTGGGAATACAGGGGAAGCACCGCGCAATCAACTCTAAACCTACATCCAGCTGTATCCATCCTTCAACACATAACCAGTTATCTCCGGAAACCGTTTACCTCGGACCTTCGAAAAGCATCCACTATACAAGCTATGGCAATACTCCCGAACTACCTCCCCAGTACTGGGTGATGTCGGGGTTATCTTGCCACTAACCGCATAGGAGAGTTTTCGATGTCGGCCGTCTTAAGTATTCTAGTACTGCCGCGATGGATTTGTGACGACGACACCTCGGAGCTCAACTCCCCGGGACACTGCCACAACCCCTAATGACAGGAGGCATCGAGAACAATGTTCTCATCACAAAGACATCGAAACAATCCAAACAATACTCGCGAGATCCTAAAAAAAATTGGTGCAATTTTTGAAAATAGAAGAGGCAAGAGTAATCGTCAGGAGTCCTCACCAGAGTGAAAAGAGATGAGGAGCAAAATAAATCCTACTCTCCGATATATATATAGGACTCAAAACATTTTCATGTGTGTGCCTAGACTCAACCGTCAACGATTCGATCAATCAGTGGGGGCTTCTAGGTCGGAGAAGGCTCTGAATACCAACTTGTAATGCCCAGGATGGGACTATACCTCCTACGTGTCGAGGCACGACTTAAAGGTATAAGCCCATCCTAGAATGATCTCAAGTTTGGTATCTTTGCACGACTAATGTAAAAGAGGGATTAAATTGCAAAAGGAGATAGTTGGCTTACACTCGCCACTTCACACAATACATTACATAAGCAAAACATCATTCAAAACATCACAACCCGACTACGGGCGAAGATCCAAAAGAAAGATACCAAAACAACATAAAGCCACAGGTCAGGATCGAATCCTAGTAGAAGAACCACTACTGATCATCGAAACGTCACAAGCAAACGGCCAGACTCTTCATCGAACTCTCAGAAGAACTGATCCATCTCCTGCATCATACTCGGCTGAACCTGCATCTGGTGTTGAAGTATCTGTGAGCCACGAGGACTCAGCAATCCCGTTCCCGGGTAACACGACTATTTAAGCCTTGGGTGAGGACAAGGCTGAAGAAAGAACAAGAGGTGAAGGAACAACAAGAGTCTGCAGCAGCAACTAGCACTAACTTACGTAAAAGAGAGCGAGAAGAGAAGGCGCATCGGTCGAGAGATGATCACGAAGTGATCCTAACTAAAGCACGTCAAACATAACCCCACCGTGTTCATCTCCCGAATCCCTTTCGGAAAATGACAGTCACGGTACTCACGCTGGTAGTGTATTGGAACATGGTGTCAAGTTTTCTACAACCGGATATTAACAAGCTCCCATCTGCCACATAACCGCGGGCACGGCTTTCGAAAGTTCATAACCCTGCAGGGGTGTTCCAACTTGGCCCATGACAAGCCCACGATCCGCGGAGTCGCAACTCCAAGGTGGGAAGACCCGAGTATTCTCGGAATCCCGTGCTCAAGATACTCCGAACTAAGGTAAGGCTAATCCAGCAAATCCTCCCGGCGTGTCGACACCCTGATAGGTAGCCGCGCGTATCTAGTCTCAGGACACGACCGGATGGGCGATGCTACAGGTTTTTACCAGACCTTGAGTTTCCTCGAGGTGGCCCTGCAGGACCCCCGTTTCGGACCAACACTCATGTGGAGCACTGGCCCGGGGTTGTTGAATTAAAATAAAAGGGATAGCTAGTCCCTATGCAAGTTTTATTAGTTATTAGGCGAATAGTACCAAATGTTGGGACTTGCTGGAAAAGACTTAGCACTTAGCGGTTTATCGAGGGGGCCCCATAAACCCCAACCGTGTGAGGAACGCATAATCAAGGAACATAACACCGGTTTATACGGTTCCTAGCGGCATGAGTGGAACAAATCACCAAGCAAAAGGCTTAGCCTTCCACCCTTGCCAATATATAGATGATTTCATTTTAAGCATTTATATAGTGTGATATAACCCAACAAATTTCAACATGAAGCAAGCATCTTCAATCTTCACCTGCAACTAGCAATGCTATAAGAGGGGCTGAGCGAAGCGTACTTAGCCATTCAACGGTTTGCATAGGAAGGGTGGTTAAACAGGTTCATAGTTACAATAGGAGGCTGACAGGAAAACATGGGCATCGAGGCAATATACTAAAGAACGATACTCTAGCAATAGGCAAAGATAGTAATGGTATCCGGGTTCGGTCATCTTGCCTGGGATTCCACAAGGGAGAAGAACGGATCCATGAAGTAGACGGAGCAACAAGTCGAGCGAAACCTCACAACTCCGGAACGAACCCGAAGCTAACAAGAGAAGCAACCGGAAAGAAGCAAACAACATGGTAAACACACAAGCATAGACATGGCATACGAAGCACAAACAAGGATGATGCATGTCCGGTTTAAATATGCATGGCATGGCAAAGTGCACAAACAAGACTACAAGTTAAGTGGAGCTCAATATGCAACGAGTTGCATATTGACGAAACACCACATGTTATTTAATTGACTCTCGTTTATTAACAAGACAAGATTAAATGTTTTTAACATGGCAAGAGGTGAAGCATAAAAACTACACTATTTAGGCATTTTAAATGAGGCCGGAAATAACAACAACAATTCCGGAAAATCCCCATGAGCATGTTTAGTAATTATAAGCAACAACAATTAACATATATAATGTTGTTAACATGATGCGGATGACATGATCAAGTTTTATGCAAGTTATTAAAAGTTGACAAGAGAGATATGAAGTATTTGTCACCGTGGTGGAAGGAAAAGGTGTCACGGCAACGATCCGAAAATGATGCAACGCAACATCTCGGTTCCGGTAACTCGTTGAGAGGCCGGAGCAAAAGAAAGATGGCGTGAGCGTGTCGAGCGAGATGAAAAGGTGGGGTGATCCCGACACCGGGTTCCCACGGGTCGGCGACGAGGCAACCGAGGAGCACGACAAAAGATGATACGAGCACGGAGCACACAAGTGGAGCATCTCATACAACACACAAGCATCACACGGGTCATCGTCTCGAGGTTATACCTTCGGAGCGATCGTTCTCGGAGGGGTTCGAGATCGTAGTGGAAGTAGTGGTACACGTTCGTAGAGGGAAGTAGTCGTTCCGACTGAGAGGTACTTGGCAAATCCCTCGTTTCCGGGGCGACGGTAGTCGTTCACGTTGCGTAGATGTACAAGTCGTCGATAGAGGAAGTAGGCGTTCGGGCGTCGAGGTACTTGGCGCATCGTTGCACTTGGCGTAGTCGAACTTGACATATCCGAAGGGGTACTTGGCGGGTCGTCGTGGGAAGTAGTGGTACACGTTCGTAGTCGTTCACGGAGCTCGTAGCCGTTCGGTCGTCGTGGTACTTGGTCGTATCGGAGAGGAACTTGATGCATCCGAGAGGTACTTGGCGGTCTTGGGGGTCCCTCGTTCGACGAACTTGGCGTCCACGGCAACAAGCAAAAGAGGCGCGGCAACATGGCAGCAAGCAAAAACAGCAGCAATACAAGGCACACAAACAAAACTGCAGCACGGGGAGGCGCTGTGGGAACGGCCGGTGAAGAGGAGGCAGCAGGCCTCGGGCGCTGGATCCAGCAGGAGACGAGGCCCTGGCGTCATCGGTGCTGCCTGGCCGAGGCTGGAGGACGGAGCCATGGCGCTGGAGGCGGGCCTGGCCGCGGGAGGGACGAGGCCGGGCGCGGCGGGGCTCGGCCGGCTCGCGGCACCGCGACGCTGGGGCCATGGCCTCTGGAGGGTGCGGGCGCTGCGGCTCATGCCTGGCGAAGCGGGGTGGCTCGCGGGGTGCGGCACCAGGCGACGGAGGAGGGAGGCGCTCGGGCCTGGCCGGTCGAGGGAAAACGGGGTGGATCGAGAGGATGCGGACGCGGGGGCTGGAGCGATGCATGCGAGGAGAGAGCGAAGGGAATCGGGGGAAGGAATCGGGGGGATCGAGCGATGGGACTCTGGCGGCGCTCGATGGGAGAGGGCGAGGAGAGATGAGCGACCGCTGCTGCGGGCTAGGGTTAGGAGCGCTGTGGGGAGGCCTGGAGTGGGCCAAGAGAGGGATGGGCCGGCCTAGGAGCAGATGGGCCGCGGCTGGAACGGCCTAGAGGAGATGGGCCAATAGGAGGAGAGGGAGGCTTGGGGTGGAAAAGGGCCTGGCCAGATGGCTGGGCTCTTTAATCTATTAACCAAAGTTGTTGCCCAAATAAAACAGCAAACCACCAGAGGAAAAGAAAAGAAAGGAGGAGTTAGGAATAGGCTTAAGGCATAGGGTAAAATTCCCTGGACTCACAAAAATGTGAGGAATATAAATAAAATTGTTTGAAGATTTTTGGAAGATGAAAATTCAAAACACATTTGAATAAAAGCCAAATTGTTTGACTTCAGAAAACCATTTAGATGGAATCCAAAAGAGCTCGAATTTTTGGATGGGGCTCGACAAACGGGAAAAGAATTATTGGCAAGGTTTTGAAGGAGAAACTCGAAGTGAAAAAGACATGGGGAAATTTGCAAGTGTGTTGCGGGTAATTCCAAAGAATGGAATATTTTAATATAGCTCCATATATTAGGAGGATATGTTATAAAGAGAAGACATCCTTCCCTCGATTTAAATGGACCGAAGGTCCACACAATTTATTTAGGTTGAGATGCAAAATAAATATGACATGATGGCATGATGACATGATGCAATGCAAAAATAAAAACAGAGCAAGCAAATAACACTACAAGGATGCCTCCTATAAAGCAACACATTTTCTACATCGTTTTGACTATTTGTTGCAAAATTCATAGTAGATACGCATATAAGCGGTGTACCATATGCGTTGCAGACATGTACCTCATGACCCTGTCGTG
The DNA here is from genome assembly GCA_902687465.1 of Secale cereale. Classification (NCBI taxonomy): domain Eukaryota; kingdom Viridiplantae; phylum Streptophyta; class Magnoliopsida; order Poales; family Poaceae; genus Secale; species Secale cereale. The sequence continues at coordinate 33,716,022 of LR738712.1, forward strand.
GCGCAACATATCTTATATGTTGTCATGTATTGGTTGCAAATTGTATATATTGTAAGACTACAAATATACAAAAATTTAAATAAAAAGTAATTCAGCACAAAAAGAAATTAAGTAGACACGTCGTTACACATAATGAATGTGGCGCCAATATCTTTTCTTTTTAGGGATATATGTGGCGCGAAAATCTCTGCTAGCCGTCCGAGCAAAACTAAATTGCGCGAAGCCCACCATTTTTATTCTCTGATCTAGATTGATATTCGCCTTCAAGTCCGGTTGGATCTAGGTCTACTACGAGTCTACGACACAAATCAATCATCCAATCTCCTCCCATTGAGCGGGGAGGCTGGAAGGCAGACGGACAGGGCGGCGGCGGGAAGGCGGCGATGGACAGAGCGGCGGCGGGAAGGCGGCGACGGCAGGGGAGCGGCAGCTTTGTAGGCAGCGAAGAATTTAGAAGCCGCAAGGCCGCGGTAGCAAAGCTGCAAGTCATCTGCTAGCGTCCCCCTGCTCCACTGGCTGCCAATCCAGCCTGCTTGCCGGCGGCGCGCCGCTCCTCTGGCAATCTTTCTTCTCCCTCAGCGTGTACGGGCGAGACTGGCCTCCGAGGTAACCCTCCCTTCCTCCTCCTTCCTGTCTCCTCTCATCCAGTAACCTTATTCATAGCCACCTCGAGAGTCGAGACTTGGCCGTGTGATGTGATTTGGTAGATGATGAAGGGGATGGACTGCAAGATAGGAGAGATGGATCCATTCCCCTGTGTTTGTGATCAAATCATCTGAGAGAGATGAGCTTCGGGCTTGTTACAATTTCAGAGATATACTGTACCACCTGGGCCATGTTTAGTTGTTTGTGATTTGTTCCCAACAGGGAATTGATCACCGTGGGGTTTGATTGAAACCTTTGTCAGCCACTTTAATTCTTGTTGGGGTTTATCCCTTATCCCTCCTAATCCTTGTCCACTTCATTGTTGGGACAGGAATACAGTATGTTGGTTAGATATTGAATAGAATTTGTACAGGAATACAGTATAAACGTTGCAATAAGTAAACATTCATCAATGAATTCAGTTTGTACAGGGAATGCTTGAAATATTCAGCGAATGTAGTGTAAGCATTGCACTGAGTAAACATTCATCTCTGAATTCAGTTTTTACAGGGAATATTTGATACAAATACTCAGGGAATATAGTGTAATCAAGGCACATCCATTGTTAGATATTATATATATAGTTGAAGTTTGAGAAATACTCAAGAGTTTTGGGACTATAAATATTCAAAGAAACAATTTTTTTAATGTGAGTACATCATGACCAACATATAATAGCATCTCACTCAACGGTGTGACCTCCCCCAGCTTGAGTCTATCCTTGTGTACCTGCAATCACACAAACGTTGGCGATTTTTTTGTAACATTTATTATCGGTTACAAGTCACTGAAAATGTGACATAGATTTGCACAAGGAAGAGGGTAAGTAATTCAGTCGGATGACTAAAAACTTGGTTAACCTAAGAAAAAGTCTACAAAGTCCTCGTACTACTCCTCCCTTCTATTTCTAAATGTGATCCCTTATTGTCCTATCCACTACGAAACTAATAATAGTTAAGTTATATTTTGAGTATAGAGTCCATGTAGTATAGAGTCCATGTAGTATAGAGTCGATGTATATATGGGAGTAAGACAACACAAGTGATTATACTCACCTAATTTGCAACCTAAATATGAACATGTATGTACAGGACTCTTCTAAGGTAATAACAGATTTGGGCAAAGATAATATTCTTATAAAGCAAATGTACAAGAGTCTTTAAAAAAATATAACAGATGTCTGCTAAATAAACGACAACTATGAGAATCTATATCTAGTAGTACTCTGAATCTAGTGTTGATTTTTCTATCCAAATCTGAATAACAAGGACAAGATGAGAGATGATTATGTGAACCTCTATATTTTTATATGGTAAGAGTAATACTTGGACCTATATCAGATCTGTGGGAGTCCATACACTTGTATCATTTGTTGACAAGAATATTATATCTATTTCACAGTATTTTCTGAAACTCAAGTGGACAATAGTTTGGAAATACACAAAGATGTCACTCTGAAGATGCACGAAGATGCACCTTGATTAAACTTATTGTTGATTTCCATTTCTTTCCCTTAACATGTGAATGCCTCTCTGTTTAGCCTCTCTGTTTTCTGGAAGATCAATGCCTTTTGTTTTATTTGTCTCGAGTGTTTGTTGTACTCAGCTCAGCTTAGCTCCTTGCTGGTTTCTGTCAACTAAGAAAGAAAAAGAAATCCTTGATTTTTTGTGTATACTTGTATGGCATATGTTTAGAATGTTTTTGCTTGTAGTGAACGGTTAGATCAAAGAATTCAGGCTGTACAACATGGTTCTAGGTGTCCGGGACTAGCTGAACTATGGCAGCTGCTGCTGGTGTTGTATCATGAGGACAATTCAATCGATCAACAATTGAATTGGAGTATATGAACTTGCTAGCTGCTGTCCTACAACAGGTGAAGGCTAGTTATACTATTTACTGCTTCTGATGTACTATGTGTTCATAGATTTTACCTGGCTGTACTATGTGTTCACAAATTTACTGTCGGTTGGATGTGAAGTATACCATTGTTTGGAAATAGTGTACAACCTGGTGTATAAAGTTCACACATGAAACTTACTACTCTATTGCTTCTGCATGCAGGTTCGTTGGATAATGAAAAAGTCACTGATCCGAAAATGTGGAGCTTAGTTGAAGTGACGAATTCATTAGTGTTATTTGCTATTTTTTTGTTTTATGTCCATGTAATAATTCGGATAAGAAGATTTGTACATGTGACTGTCGTAAAGTGTCAACACTTGATTCCAAATTGGTGTTGGTTGTTCTGTTTGCTACACATTCTCCGCCCCCTTCACAAAGGCACAAATTGTATTACTCCTTTACAAAAACTTTGAAATATACATGCTCATACTTTTTATATAAATATTCCATCGGACAAGGGCAGCAGCGATGTCTGATCCCCAGCGAAGTCATCGGCCGCTACTGTTCGGCTCCAGTCTTCCTCTCTGCTGCTCCTCTCCACACTCTCTCACTGCAGATCGCTGTTGCTGCTCTTCTTCACCTCCTGCATATGCTGCAATTTCGAACCGAAGACAATTGTCCTACAAATTTTTTCTAAAACTAAAAATTACTACATTTTGGGAACTCATCATAATATATGAGAAAATTCTATAACCATATTTAAATAAAAACTATGAGCAGGTACATTTCAAAGTTTTTGCAAATACCCGCTTCGGCCCTTTTTACTGTGCATATAAAAATTATCTAAAGCCAAACTTCCTAAAGTTTGACCATTTTTATATGGAAAAAACATCTAGATGTATAATACTAAAGTTATACAATAGGAAAACTAAATTCATGACCCATCTAATTGTATTGATTTTGCAATGTGAATGTTGATATTTTTTCTATAAAGTTGATCAAACTTTATGAAATTTGACTTCAGACAAATCTTATATGCGGAGTAAAAACGACCAGAGGGAGTATCTTCTTCCCCTGGGCCACAGATAGTTATGTGGTAGTCGGCCGTCGAATAGTATTTGCATCCACTCAAAACAAATTAGAATGAACCGGACGAATTTTACTAAACACGGCGTAATTCACTAAAGTTCGTACATAATTTACATAAAATGGACGACATTTGTCCGTTTAACTAAAAACTTGAAAGAAAACTAGGCTAAGTTATAGCGGAGGTGTCCTCGTATGCGTGACCGCTGTGACGCCCGAAGACCGACGTCCCAGAAGATTCCAGATGTTCCGGGTTCGCCGTGTGTTTTATTTGCTTGCTCTGTTTTTATTTTGCATTGCATCATGTCATCATGCCATCATCTCATTAATTTTTGCAACTAAATAAATCGTGTGGGCCTTCGGTCCATTTAAATCGAGGGAAGATGTCTTCTCTTTATAACATATAAAAGCCTCTCAATATTTAGGGAGCTATATAATAATATTCCATTTCTTTGGAATTACCCGCAACACACTTGCAATATTTCCCCATGTCTTTTTCACTTCGAGTTTCACCGTCAAACCCTCCCTATATTTCTTTTCTCGTTTATCGAGGACCCCAAGTTTCGGCAAGTTCGACTACTCGAGGGATCATCAAGTACCCCTTCATTTTGTCAAGACCGGCGAGTTGAAGACCCAAGTACCACGACGACCGAACGGTTACGATGGCGAGTACCTCTCCGATGAACGTGAACAACTACATGGCGATGCGACAAGTACCCCTACGGAACGTGTACCACTACCGTCGCCCCGAAGATGTCCGACGCCGCAAGTACCACGACACGATATCGGAACGACTACTTCCTCTTCGGAAATGTGAACCACTACTTCCTCTACGACTCGTGAGAACGACTCCTTCCTCTACGATCTCGAACCGCCCCGAAACGACTGTTCTGAAGGTATACCGAGACGACCCCGTGGATGACCCGTGTGAATGCTTGTGTGTTGTATGAAATGTCTCCCGTGTGTGCTTCGTGCCCGTTTCGATCTTTTGTCATGTTCCTCGGTTGCCTCGTCACCGACTCGTGGGAACCCGGCAACGGGATCGCCCCACCTTTCATCTCGTTTGACTCGCTCACGCCATCTTTCCTTTTGCACCGGACTCTCAACGAGTTACCGGCACCGATATGTTGCCGTTGCATCATTTTCGGATCGTTGCCGTGGCACCCTTTTCCTTCCACCACGGTGACGATGCTTCTTATCATCTTCTTGTTAACCTTTTAATAAAATTGCATAAACTTGTTCATGTCATCCGCATCATATTAACAACACTAAAATGCTTAATTGTTGTTGCTTTATAATTACTAAACATGCTCATGGGGATTTTCCGGATATGTTGTTGTTATTTTTCCGGCCTCATTTAAAATGCCTAAATAGTGTAGTTTCTTTATGCTTCACCTCTTGCCATGTTAAAAACATTTAATCTTGTCTTGTAAATAACGAGAGTCAACTAAATAATTAAAATGTGGTGTTTTGTCAATATGCAACTCGTTGCATATTGATCTCCACTTAATTTGTAGTTTTGTTGTGCACTTTGCCATGCCATGCATATTTAAACCGGACATGCATCATACTTGGATGTGCATCGTATGCCATGTTTATGCTTGTGTGTTTACCGTGTTGTTTGCTTCTTTCCGGTTGCTTCTCTTGTTAGCTTCGGTTTCGTTCCGGAGTTGTGAGGATTCGCTCGTCTGTGTTGCTCCGTCTTCTTCATGGCCCCGTTCTTCTCCCTTGTGGAATCCCAGGCAAGATGATCATACCCTTGGATACCTTTACTACCATTGCCATGCTTAGTTGTCTCGATGCTATCGTTACATGTCGCGCTACCCATCTTTTATGTCAGCCTCTCCTTGTTGCCATGAAACCTCTAACCTTGACACCTTCCTAGCAAAACCACTGTTTGGCTATGTTACCCGCTTGCTCAGCCTCGCTTGCTCAGTCCCTCTTATAGCGTTGTTAGTTGCAGGTGAAGATGAAGTTCGTTCCAGGAGGGAACTTGTTGTTGGATATATCACAATATCTATAATTATTATTAACACACCTATATACTGGGCATGGGTGGAAGGCTTGGCCTTTTGCTCGGTGTTTTGTTCCACTCATGCCACCTTAGGCGCCGATAAACCGGCATTATGTTCCTTGATTTTGCGTTCCTTACACGATGGGTGGATGGGGACCCCTTGACAGTTCGACTTTGAATAAAACTCCTCCAGCAAGGCCCAACATTGGTTTTAATTTGCTCATAATAACAACTTAATTAAATAATTAAATTTGCATAGGGGGTCGCGTTCCCGAGGATTCTTAATTCTACATAGCAGGGGGGGCCAGTGCTGATGGTGTTGGTCCCAAACTAGAGTCACTTGCGGTACCACCCAGTTATCTGGGGTCTTCGGTACTGTACGTAGCGCTCATCCGGACGTGGCCTGAGACAAGATGCGCGCGGCTACTATCAGGGTGTCGGCACGCCGGGAGGTCTTGCTGGACTTGTTTTACCATTGTCGAAATGACTTGTGCTACCGGGATGCCGAGCCTGATCGGATTTTCCCTAAGATAAGGAGTGATGATATTAAATTTATCACTTCAGCTAATCGTGAGAGCTTGTGATGGGCTAAGTTGGAACACCCCTGCAGGGTTATGATCTTTCGAAAGCCGTGCCCGCGGTTATGTGGCAGATTGGAATTTGTTAATGTCCGGTTGTAGGAAACTTGACAGAGGATCCGAAGTAAAACACACAACTGTGTGAGTAACCGTGACTGTCTCTTTTCACTTTGAGAAGAGAACACGGTGGGGTTATGTTTGACCGTATGTAGTTAGGATCTTTAGCGATCACCTCTTTTGCGACCGTTTGCGTAGCTTCTCATCTTATTCTAGTACTCGTAAGTTAGCCACCATATTATGCTTAGTCGCTGCTGCAGCCTCACCACTTTACCTCTTCCTACCCATAAAGCTTTGCTAGTCTTGTTACCCATGGTTATGGGATTGCTGAGTCCTCGTGGCTCACAGATACTACAACACCAGATGCAGGTTCCGCCGAGTTTGATGCAGGAGCTGGTTCAAGTGCTTCACTTGGGAGCTCGATGACGAGTTTGGCCGTATGCTTGTGACGTTTCGACGATCAGTAGTGGTTTCTACTAGGATTCGATCCTGACCTGTGGCTTTATGTTGTTTTGGTATCTTTCCTTTGGATCTTCACTCGTAGTCGGGTTGTGATGTTCTGAATGATGTTTGGCTTATGTAATGTATTGTGTGAAGTGGCGAGTGTAAGCCAACTATTTCATTTTGCAGTTTCATCCCTCTTTTACATGAGTCGTGCAAAGATACCAAACTTGAGATCATTCTAGGATGGGCTTATACCTTTAAGTCGTGCCTCGACACGTAGGAGGTATAGTCCCATCCTGGGCATTACAAGTTGGTATCAGAGCCTTCTCCGACCTAGAAGCCCCACTGATTGATCGAATCGTTGACGGTTGAGTCTAGGCACACACTGAAAATGTTTTGAGTCCTATATTATATCGGAGAGTAGGATTTCTTTTGCTTCTCATCTCTTTTCATTCTGGTGAGGACTCCGGACGACTACTCTTGCCTCTTCTACTTTCAAAAATTGCACCAAATTTTTTTTAGGATCTCGCGAGTATTCTGGGATTGTTTCGATGTTCTTGTGACAAGGATATTGTTCTCGATGCCTCCTGTTCCCGGGGAGTTGAGCTTCGGGGTATTGTTGTCACAAGCATATCGCAGCAGTACTAAATACTTAAGACGGCCGACATCGAAAATCTCTCCTATACGGCCAGTGGCAAGATAACCCCGACATCACCCAGTACTGGGGAGGTAGTTCGGGAGTATTGCCATAGCTTGTATAGTGGATGCGTTTCGAAGGTCCGAGGTAAACAGTTTCCGAGAAAGACTGGTTATGTGTTGAAGGATGGATACACCTGGATGTAGGTTTAGAGTTGATTGCGCGGTGCTTCCCGTGTATCCCCAACACCTGATTGCATAACTGGAAACTTTCGGAAATCTATAGGTGGGTTCTTCCAGTAGTTCTAGGCATTCTTCCAACGGATGCTCGATATGAAGTTCGGGGTTCTACATTGAGTGAAGTGGTTTTATGGACTTGTTCTGATCGGGAGTTGCATCTTAAAGGGTCCTTGGCTATGCTGATCCGGGGATTGCAAAACCCTTTTGTAACACGTTCCATGAGCTTTCAGCACGAAGATGTCGAACGAAGCTTCTATCTTGTATTTGTTCTATCTGCTCCTTGTTCCTTTTTATTTATTTTGTTCTCCAAGTGGCTTCTCGTCAAGTTGATGTACCTGCGGAATTCATTCGTTCAATCCTCTGTTCGAATGATATTGTGAAGATTCTGTTGCTATTTATCTATCCTTTGTTTTGATTTGATTCTGGTATTCGAGTTGCTTCGATGTCAAATGTTGATTCCATACCTTTCCTAATCGGTGTTCTCATATTTCTATGGGAGTGCTAATTCTTCTTGACCATCGAGATTTTCATGTTAATCCTTTTCAACCGGTGTGCCTTCTCTTCAAGTTATTCCGTACGGACGCCGTTGAGAAATCTGACGATTGTCTGTTTCATTCATCCCAAGTCGTCTTTGTTTTTCCCCACCCTCCCTCCCTTCTCTTTTTGGAGCCAGAAATTCTTAATGAAATATCCATTTTATTTATGTGATGTTTCTTCATTCTTTTCCATCAATGTTCTTATCCGGTGATTCTCGTGAAGATGCTCAAGAGCTTCAAGTTCATCATTCTTTTGTTCTCAGATTCTGCCGGTGGATTTAATTCAAGATTTCGGTGTTGATCTTATCCTTTTCCTCATTTCACAATGCTTTCTTATTCCGGTGCACCAATTAATCATTCTCCTCTTGCTATTCATACCCGGAGTGCTGAAGATTCGTGTTTCCATTCTTAATCCGTTCTAGCTATTTTGAGGATTATCATCTTTGTTTTCTCATTCAAGCCATTTAATTCATCCGGTGCAATATCTCTTAAGCAATCTTTTTCAACGGTGATTTCTTTAGTGGGCCCTAACCCACAGGTCTTTTCCCAGGATCTTACCTGACTCTTCTATTTTCCGGAGTTATACTCAAATTCTCTTAAAGTGTGACGTAAGAATGATTCCCATCAGTCACATGCGTTCTCCAAGATCGCTTTCAAATTCTTGTTCATCATTGGTTCAACCTTTTAATTCTTCTTTTACCGGAGTTCTTCATGGTGGTTCATCATGTTTTAATTCATCCTCGAAGTTTTCATCAAGATTCTTGTTGGAGCTCAAGCATTCTTCATCATGCTTTCCAAGTGCAATCCGTTCTACCGTATCTTTTCAGATGGTGTTATGTCATTCTTGACGATTCCTTCATGTTTCATGATTCACGAGTTATCAAGAATGAGATATTTAAAACCATCATTTCTTTTCTTTAGGAGATCTTTTCAACCCCTCATTGTTGTTTCTTGGAGTTATCTTGGGTTCTATTTCACCTAAAAGCTTTCCCTAAGGATTGTTGCTATTATGGTGCTTATAAATGACCCAAGTTCTTCTTTTATCATTCCGGTGAAATAAGTTTTTCATCTCATTGTTGATCTCAATCCAAGCAATTTGTTTCCGTCATTGGCTGGTTGTCACCTCTTAATTTTGAGATGTTTTCCATAAGCCCACATCAAGCTTATTCGTTTTCGTTGTTGATTTTTTCCAACAACTCCGTTCAACCCTTCTTCGTAAGGTTGCTCTTTCAAATTCATTTGTCGGAGAAGTTGTCTTTTTCTTCTCCATTCATTTCTTTCATTGATTTATATTCTATTCTCCCATTCCGGAGGCATTGTGATGTTAATCTCTTTAACCATCATCTCGTTTTATCAAGATCATGTTTTTTCCCTTGCTTATCATTTAACTGGAGATTGTATTCTTCATTCTAGTTCCGTCATCTTATCTAGTTTTTCCTATCTTTTCAATCGGAGTGCTGTCCGAATATTTCTTACCCACTTGTACCATTCTTTCATTGTTCCGGATGCTGTGTGTTGTTGTTTTCATCAAGTATCATCTCAACTTGCCAAGTTCATGTTCAATTCCTTCCATTTTCAGACGGAGTGCTGTCCAAATTCTGTCATTCTTATTCCTTGGCTATACCGTTGCGGGTTCTTATTCTTTTGGCTCGTAAGCTCTCCTTTCATGTCTTTCAACCTGCAAGGTTCTCTTAATGCTCCTTGTTTCTCTTTTCTAAAGGAGTGTTTTCATCTTCGTTCATCTCTGTTGTATTCTTCTTTCATCTTGTTCAACCTCTCAAGGTTCGTGGTTTCACTCGTCTGTCGAAGAAGCAACTTTGTTTTACCTCTTCTTTTTCGTTTTTTTTTTACCCGGTGCTATCTCTAGGATCTCGGGTCGAGATCCTCTGTTAGTGTGGGAGAGTTGTGACGCCCGAAGACCGACGTCCCAGAAGATTCCAGAAGATTCCAGATGTTCCGGGTTCGCCGTGTGTTTTATTTGCTTGCTCTGTTTTTATTTTGCATTGCATCATGTCATCATGCCATCATCTCATTAATTTTTGCAACTAAATAAATCGTGTGGGCCTTCGGTCCATTTAAATCGAGGGAAGATGTCTTCTCTTTATAACATATAAAAGCCTCTCAATATTTAGGGAGCTATATAATAATATTCCATTTCTTTGGAATTACCCGCAACACACTTGCAATATTTCCCCATGTCTTTTTCACTTCGAGTTTCACCGTCAAACCCTCCCTATATTTCTTTTCTCGTTTATCGAGGACCCCAAGTTTCGGCAAGTTCGACTACTCGAGGGATCATCAAGTACCCCTTCATTTTGTCAAGACCGGCGAGTTGAAGACCCAAGTACCACGACGACCGAACGGTTACGATGGCGAGTACCTCTCCGATGAACGTGAACAACTACATGGCGATGCGACAAGTACCCCTACGGAACGTGTACCACTACCGTCGCCCCGAAGATGTCCGACGCCGCAAGTACCACGACATGATATCGGAACGACTACTTCCTCTTCGGAAACGTGAACCACTACTTCCTCTACGACTCGTGAGAACGACTCCTTCCTCTACGATCTCGAACCGCCCCGAAACGACTGTTCTGAAGGTATACCGAGACGACCCCGTGGATGACCCGTGTGAATGCTTGTGTGTTGTATGAAATGTCTCCCGTGTGTGCTTCGTGCCCGTTTCGATCTTTTGTCATGTTCCTCGGTTGCCTCGTCACCGACTCGTGGGAACCCGGCAATGGGATCGCCCCACCTTTCATCTCGTTTGACTCGCTCACGCCATCTTTCCTTTTGCACCGGACTCTCAACGAGTTACCGGCACCGATATGTTGCCGTTGCATCATTTTCGGATCGTTGCCGTGGCACCCTTTTCCTTCCACCACGGTGACGATGCTTCTTATCATCTTCTTGTTAACCTTTTAATAAAATTGCATAAACTTGTTCATGTCATCCGCATCATATTAACAACACTAAAATGCTTAATTGTTGTTGCTTTATAATTACTAAACATGCTCATGGGGATTTTCCGGATATGTTGTTGTTATTTTTCCGGCCTCATTTAAAATGCCTAAATAGTGTAGTTTCTTTATGCTTCACCTCTTGCCATGTTAAAAACATTTAATCTTGTCTTGTAAATAACGAGAGTCAACTAAATAATTAAAATGTGGTGTTTTGTCAATATGCAACTCGTTGCATATTGATCTCCACTTAATTTGTAGTTTTGTTGTGCACTTTGCCATGCCATGCATATTTAAACCGGACATGCATCATACTTGGATGTGCATCGTATGCCATGTTTATGCTTGTGTGTTTACCGTGTTGTTTGCTTCTTTCCGGTTGCTTCTCTTGTTAGCTTCGGTTTCGTTCCGGAGTTGTGAGGATTCGCTCGTCTGTGTTGCTCCGTCTTCTTCATGGACCCGTTCTTCTCCCTTGTGGAATCCCAGGCAAGATGATCATACCCTTGGATACCTTTACTACCATTGCCATGCTTAGTTGTCTCGATGCTATCGTTACATGTCGCGCTACCCATCTTTTATGTCAGCCTCTCCTTGTTGCCATGAAACCTCTAACCTTGACACCTTCCTAGCAAAACCACTGTTTGGCTATGTTACCCGCTTGCTCAGCCTCGCTTGCTTAGTCCCTCTTATAGCGTTGTTAGTTGCAGGTGAAGATGAAGTTCGTTCCAGGAGGGAACTTGTTGTTGGATATATCACAATATCTATAATTATTATTAACACACCTATATACTGGGCATGGGTGGAAGGCTTGGCCTTTTGCTCGGTGTTTTGTTCCACTCATGCCACCTTAGGCGCCGATAAACCGGCATTATGTTCCTTGATTTTGCGTTCCTTACACGATGGGTGGATGGGGACCCCTTGACAGTTCGACTTTGAATAAAACTCCTCCAGCAAGGCCCAACATTGGTTTTAATTTGCTCATAATAACAACTTAATTAAATAATTAAATTTGCATAGGGGGTCGCGTCCCCGAGGATTCTTAATTCTACATAGCAGGGGGGGCCAGTGCTGATGGTGTTGGTCCCAAACTAGAGTCACTTGCGGTACCACCCAGTTATCTGGGGTCTTCGGTATTGTACGTAGCGCTCATCCGGACGTGGCCTGAGACGAGATGCGCGCGGCTACTATCAGGGTGTCGGCATGCCGGGAGGTCTTGCTGGACTTGTTTTACCATTGTTGAAATGACTTGTGCTACCGGGATGCCGAGCCTGATCGGATTTTCCCTAAGATAAGGAGTGATGATATTAAATTTATCACTTCAGCTAATCGTGAGAGCTTGTGATGGGCTAAGTTGGAACACCCCTGCAGGGTTATGATCTTTCGAAAGCCGTGCCCGCGGTTATGTGGCAGATTGGAATTTGTTAATGTCCGGTTGTAGAAAACTTGACAGAGGATCCGAAGTAAAACACACAACTGTGTGAGTAACCGTGACTGTCTCTTTTCACTTTGAGAAGAGAACACGGTGGGGTTATGTTTGACCGTATGTAGTTAGGATCTTTAGCGATCACCTCTTTTGCGACCGTTTGCGTAGCTTCTCATCTTATTCTGGTACTCGTAAGTTAGCCACCATATTATGCTTAGTCGCTGCTGCAGCCTCACCACTTTACCTCTTCCTACCCATAAAGCTTTGCTAGTCTTGTTACCCATGGTTATGGGATTGCTGAGTCCTCGTGGCTCACAGATACTACAACACCAGATGCAGGTTCCGCCGAGTTTGATGCAGGAGCTGGTTCAAGTGCTTCACTTGGGAGCTCGATGAAGAGTTTGGCCGTATGCTTGTGACGTTTCGACGATCAGTAGTGGTTTCTACTAGGATTCGATCCTGACCTGTGGCTTTATGTTGTTTTGGTATCTTTCTTTTGGATCTTCACCCGTAGTCGGGTTGTGATGTTCTGAATGATGTTTGGCTTATGTAATGTATTGTGTGAAGTGGCGAGTGTAAGCCAACTATTTCATTTTGCAGTTTCATCCCTCTTTTACATGAGTCGTGCAAAGATACCAAACTTGAGATCATTCTAGGATGGGCTTATACCTTTAAGTCGTGCCTCGACACGTAGGAGGTATAGTCCCATCCTGGGCATTACAACCGCTCAGGCAGGCCACACCGCGATCATCATGTCGTCGTTGTTGGAGTAGTTCTCCCAGCGACGCAAGGGTGTCGGGGAACGACAAGCCTTCCCGGCCGCGGCCTGGCGCTCACAGAGGAGCCACTCTGCTTCCTCATGTGCCGTACGAAGGGCCGCCGCGGCCAATGCCAACCCCGGGCGCGGTGCCTTGGTGGCTGGGGAGGTGTCGCTTAGTGCCACTCCTCACCGATCCTAGCGAGCTCCCCCTCAATGCGGTAGCGGTGCCGCACAACTATTCCACGGTGGTGAGGGACTGGTCGCGGGTCCATGCCTCCGCCAGGTCGGGGTTCTTGCGGACCTCGGCTGACGCCATGTCTGACGTGGAGAACGGGGAGCGGCGCACCGCATTGCGCCACTCCTTACCGCCTGCCTCGCCTCCCTGTCCTCAACACACACGATGCCTGCAACGACGAGTCGGCGCCGCTACGGCCACCGAGGTAGTGGAGGAGGCGGTCATGTGCTTTTGCGATCGCCAGCGACACCTGGTACTTGACGGACTTGCCGCGTTGCACCACTCCTGTCGCGCCGCCTGCCTCGGCCCCTCTCCTCTGCCGACACAATGGCCTGCGATGAGGAGTCGGCACCGCCATGGCCATCGAGGAAGTGGAAGTGAACATGCTTCTTCGCGATCGCCGGCGGCACATCCTTCTTGAAGGAATTGCCGCGTTGCGCCACTGTTGTCATGCCTCCTGGTTGGCCGCTCTCTCCTCATCCGATACGATGGCCCGCAATGAGGAATCAACACTGCCTTGGCCCAAGGTAGTGTAGGAGGAGATGGTTGTGTGCCTTCGTGACTGCCGCGACGGCACCTCCTGACGGACTTGCGGCGTTGCGCTACTCCCGTTGTGCTGCCTGCCTCACTATCCTCTCCTTTGCTGACACAATGGTTTGCGATGAGGAGTCGATGCTACCGCGACCACCAAGGTAGTGGAGGAGAGGTGGCGGTACGCCTTTGCAATCATTGGCAGCAGCTCCTCGTTGACGACTTGCCGCGTTGCGCCACTCCTACCACACCCCTCACCTCGACGCCCTCTCCCCAGCCAACACGATGGACCGTGGTAAGGATTCGGCCCCGACGCGACCACCGAGGTAGTGGAGGATATGGCCGCACGCCTTCGCGATCGCCGGCTGCACCTCCTCCTTGACGGGCTTGTCGCGTTGCGCCACTCCTACCGCACAACCTGCCTTGCCGCCCTCTCCTTAGGAGACATGATGGACCGTGAAAAGTAGTTGGCCCCCAAGCGGCCACCGATGTAGTGGAGGATATGGCTGCGCGCCTTCGCGATCGCTGGCAGCACCTCCTTCTTGATAGACTTATCACGTCGCACCACTCCTACCGTAATGCCTGCCTCGCTTCCCTCTCCTCAGCCGACACGATGGCCTACGATGAGGAGTTGGCGCTGCTGCAGGCACTGAGGTAGGGGAGGAGGTGGTCGGTCGCCTTCACCTTCGCAAGCGGCAACTGCTCCATGATGGAATTGTCGTGCTATGTCGTTGCTGTCGTGCAGCCTGCCTCGCCGCACTCACCTCAGCTAACACGATGGTTGTGTGCCGGTAAAGGCGACTCCTCACACGGCGCCCAATCTGGACGGTGTGGATGCGTGTGGGGGACTACTAGTGATCTTGGATATGATGGACGGCAATTAGTGATTTTGGACGACAATTGTACATGTAGGTCGGAACAAGCAAGCTAGGAATTTTTGTTTGTTTTTGGATTAACCTTTTCGATTATTTGAGCATTATCAGTATTCATTTTTTACTTCACCCATATCGATCTTAGTTTGTACAAACATAGAAAAAACAAGTTCTACTTGACACAAATATATGTACGAGTGCCCGTCACGGGCCATAGGATAATAAGAAAAATTATAATTTGTTTGGCTTCAAATTGTTACAGACCCTCGTACTTATTTTTTGGTTTCACTCCAATTTTTACCTTTCGCTCCATTCTGTCCCGCCAATAGCGACTAACTTGATAGAAAATTAAATAATACACGCGCTTCATTACCAAGGCCCCACCTGTCATAGAAATCCAAGATGGAGACTAACATCAGCCAAATAGATCACGATGAGGTAACTACGCAAATAAAATCGGAAACCTCCCCCATATCAGCACGGTTCCCCTCCTCGTCTCCTACTGGATTCATCGCATGCCCGACGGCCGGTGGCGGAGGCATCACCCCGATCTGATCAAGGTTAGTTCCCGACCACCTCTCCCATAATTCATCCTCTCTTGCACCCTACTCTACCGATCTGTTCTCTTAATCAGTTCACATCTCTCACGAGGCAAATATGGCTGCCAGATTCTCCAAATCCATCTGGTACGTCGTGGCAAACAATCCTGGGAGTTCATGCAGTTGGTGCGCCGCTCCTTATCCTATCTCATTGTTGCAATTCATGCCCTCCGTATTGGTTCTCATCTGTATTTTTCACCCACCAATCAATATATAGAGAAATTAGTTTTTCTGATTTTGTTTGTGCAGTTACCTCATCACGATTTGTTTTCGTGAACAAAAGGACAACACCGGTGCAGGCTCTATCTGTTTAGGATGGTGGAAAACATTGACACCTGGACATTAGAAGGGAGGAATAGGATAAAAAAATTAAATAAAGTACGCAAAATACAATAGGTTGTTTTGGAAACTACAGTATATAGCACACGGAGATTTAAAATTACCATTCAATCCAGGAGAGACACCAAACATAAGAATTTCGATGGGATCCATGGGATGGGGTAATTTCAGACACCGGGCATTAGAATTTGGATATCTCAGTAATAAAAAGATGGTAAGTTTTGCAATGAGTAAACCATTTTCCTGTATAGAAAGTCACCTTTTCACTTTCAGATAGTAACAAGCTAATAATCATTATTCTGTCAGCTTTTTGTTGCAACATGTGATCTAGCTTGAGATACCAATTCAAGTTATGTTGCTTGGGGACATTCCACTCTTGTTGGACCGGTGAGTTAATTACAGATTTTAGGACGCTCGTTATTCTGTAGTTTGCAGCGACCTCCAGATCATTTGTGCTCCGGAGTCCAGACTTGAAAGTTACACCCAGGAAAAACACAAGTAACAATATGTTACACCCAGATCTTTTGCCTTGAGCCTCGCTGTTTCATACACACATTCTGTAAACTCTATTTCAGTGACGGGGATGGTTATCTCACGCTTAACTGTTGGCATTTTATTTCTACTTTTGGTGAGGTGATTGTGATAATGGAGCATGATGAAGCAACTATAATAGCTAAGATTGATTATTCATTGATTGAGCAGAGGAGGTAAGCAGAATAAATCTATTGCTTTTCCATGTCATAAACGGCATTTTTTTTTGCGTGTGGAGGTTATTGGTCTACCTGTTTGGCAGGCAGAGATAGGTGTCTTGGATCAAATGGACCCCATTTTTTGGCTTGTTTTGGTCCTTAGTCAGTGGAGGCTATAAATGAATCATCTGATGTCTAAGAAATAACTACTGATGATGAAGAAGGCTTCACAGATTGTGATGATCCTGGTGCGGATGAAAATGAAGATGGTAAGTTTGTTGCTCATTCCTTACTAATTCAATATATGCTTATTCATCATCGTATAACATATATAATTCATGGTTTAATATATTCGGTTGAAAATGTAGAAACGAAAGACTATAAGAAGAGGAAGTTGAAATATATTTGGAACCTTCCAAAAGGGAAAAGGATAATGGTTCGCTGCAGTTACCTTCCAAATAAATTCTGCTGCACACAAGGTATATTTCCATTACCATATACAAAATGTTCAAAATATAGTGCCCTGATGTTTATGCATCTACTCTACTGGTCATCTTGCTATCAGAATGGTGTTCAGAACAAAGAAACTTTGCTTAGAATGTCAGTGCACGTCAGGGAGAAAAAACTTGTACTGCAAACAAGCTGGTATATTTTCATAATCATATACAATTTTTTGTTCAAACTGTAGTGCTAGCTTGTTGATTTCTTTATACTTATTTTTTGATACCAGAGTGTTGTCCAGACCAAAAAAGAACAACAAAAGGTGCTAATGCAGCCTATAAGAGTGCTCAAGGTGGGTCACTGAGTTGGTTGGGTGCTAGTGAACAACATGTAAGAGTGCTCAAATTCATTTCATATGTTCCCCTGTTTTGTCATTGGTGGTGAGGGTGATTCTGCCAATGGTAACTTTGGTTTTCTCTATCAGGCAGGAACTAAACTATTCTTGAAGAGCCTGAAAAACAATAACATCAACGTAGCTCTTGCTACACTTGTAAGTTGTGATCCTAAATTCAAACTTGATGGTGCTGAAATTAGAAATGAATTATGGGAAGTTCATGTCGATATGACACTTGTGAAAACTGAAAATTTGGTATGGAGTCGCAAAAACTGCAATACTCTCGGTAATGCAGAAAAACAAAGATTGCATGGCCTTCAACCTTTGTACGTGACTAATACCTTGACTCTATTACTACTTGCATCATGTCAATGCATTATGTGTTAACAATTCATTTTGTTTTCTTGTTTGTAGATTCAAAAGATAAATCGATGAGTATATGGGTGCATGGCAAGTATATTGCAATGAGGATGTTGATGTTCTGGTTCATGATGATGATGATGATGATGGATTCTTTCAGTTTTAGTGAAGTGGTAGGGATGTTCCTCCGGGATGTTTTTCCTCGATTCAGTTTAAAGTTGTAGGGATTTTGATGAATGCTTTCGGTGTAAGTTCCGGTGCCAAGAAAATAGTTAGACTATGCATCACATTTGGATGATGTTCCTCCTGTAATATACACTATTTGTAATCCAGCAATTTTATATAAGATATCATTCTTCCTATCTTGAGTATAGTCTCTTTTTTCGTAATTATTACTACCATTACGTGGAGCATTAATTTAATTGATGCCAATTATTTGTAGATAAAATAATATTATCCGCGTTATATATAAGTACCAACCCATGAAGCAATGGAAATTCTTCGTAGAAGCAATTTTGATTCCTGTACACTAAGCACCAACATATATAAGTGTTGTAGAAGTCCGTTTTATCTGTTGTAGTCTTGCAACGCTCCCATTTACCAACGACAATATAAGTGTTGCATTATGCGCTAGCAACACTGGATAAGGCTACGCATCCCAAACCGTTGGTAAAGTCACAAGCAACGCATATATGGACATTTAGATACGGAAAAATGTGTTGCTATATGGGGGGTCATGTTGTAGTGTAAAACACACGGCGAACCCGGAACATCTGGAATCTTCTGGAATCTTCTGGAATCTTCTGGGACGTCGGTCTTCGGGCGTCACATAAAGCATCAATCAGAACCAGATGACCATAAGGTACAAGATGGCAGGAAAAAATAAGATAGAAAGCCTAAGTAAACAGATGCAATTCCGAAATTCTGGAATCGGAACCATGACATCCAATTATTAAACAGAACCTAAGCATCCACAAACTCAAGCCATGATCAATATTTTAAACTCCAGTAGTACCCCGACTTGTTGAAATATTTACAAATTTAGTAGAAGGATATCATCAAACACATCACATATAGTGACCTCTAGTGATTAGGCATGGACCAATACCAAACACTAGAGCAAGTGTAGTAAAAAGATGCAGTCCCATATCATGTCAAGATCCTAAGTAAGTGTCAAATGCTAACAAACAACATATAGAAGTGGCACAATGGCCTGGACAACAGAGGGACCAAATTTCAAGGACAAGAATAGCACATTCTCTAGATTGTGGTGCGGAGGACCACCACCACATGTCGCGCGAGCACATAGCCAGACCCTAAACCATTGGCTGGATCAACAGGACCACAACCAACCGCATCTCGATGGCTGGACCATCTCAAGGCACATAGAGAGATTGGGGAGACCGGGGGCTCACCTGAAGATCAGCTTGACAACCGACTACATGTGGCTTGTATCAGGTTCCCTCCCTCAACCTGTGACTTGGAGGGTTATTTCCCCCCTTTAGATCCTACAATATTCAAATAACCCACCATTGTCAGGCCTCTTTCTAATGAACACAACATAAAACAGATAAAATATAAGCAATGTTCAGGGTAGATAAACACTATTCACCACTCACACGCTTGGTGAGGATATAATGCAAGCCAGCTACTCTACAACAATTCAAGCAAGCATAATATTGAACAAACCAGAATTTAAAAACAAAAACTACACAATAATGAACTAAAAATGAAAGCCTGGACAGCATACATATACAAAATCCCATCCCAATACACATTCATGAATATGTGTGCTTGCGCATGTTGCAAATCAATGTCAATACAAATTAAGGATGAATTTAAGCTTCCCGGATTCAAAATTTACTATGCATGCATATTTGACCTCTGCAAACATGAGGCTTAACTAGGAACTGTTAAGCTGAACATTATATGTATCACTGAACCTATGCGTCAAACATTCAAATAAAAGCTCTGTCCAAGCGTAGCAGAATCAAACATCCAACACAGAGGCGAGAGGTCACCTTTGCCACAAACAGACTCCTGGTGATGCCATTGACAATCTTGGTGGGTATTCTCACGGGACCCTTCAAAAGCAACTACTTGTCCATGGCTCCCTTGAAGATGACCACTGGTCGCTGATGGTCACAGATCACCTTGACCTCTCGATGGTGATTGAGGTGATCTGCTTGACGGTGTTCGGGGAGCTCACAAGGTCAATCACCATCTTGTGCACCCGCATCTAGAGTCGGTCCCATGTGTTGGTACCTGATTAGCAGATAGTATTGTTAGACCAAGTTGATTTTCAATACAACCTCGGTCCCAATTACTTGTCTTGGATTTGTCTAGATACGAGTGCATCTACCACTAAAAC
Source organism: Secale cereale (assembly GCA_902687465.1). Classification (NCBI taxonomy): domain Eukaryota; kingdom Viridiplantae; phylum Streptophyta; class Magnoliopsida; order Poales; family Poaceae; genus Secale; species Secale cereale. The sequence continues at coordinate 33,736,074 of LR738712.1, forward strand.
GTGTCTAGATACACCCATATCTAGACAAATCTAAGACTAGTAATTTGGGACGGATGATGTATATGATAAGAAACTTCAGCGGAATCACAGAAGAGATGACTGATTTGTGAACGGCTGAACACCAGCTTTAAAACGGTTGATTTTGAAACATATATCAGAAGAATCATATGGGATCATCATTCGCTCCGCACATCACCTAAGTACGACTGACAAACAACAAGTAATCCTATGCATAGTTTAAAGACAAAATCATATGGTAGTGGTAAATAAAAAATGTGCAAGTATATTTTGAACATTCTGAGATCACTGGAACATGTCACTTGCATTGACTACTAGTGTTTCTAAGAAACCAAAAATGGAGGGGCTAGCCATTGGTTTTAAAAAAAAAACTCAATTTTGAAATCCACAAAGAAAATCTCAGGAATAACTTGATTTAGCATCATCTGACCAGCCGATCATAAAACAATGTAAAAAAAATAACATCACATGTGTAACCAAGATGAAGAATGAATTCCCAGAACTATGTGGGAAACCAGCAACTAAGGTAGATGAACTTCCAAACAATTGAGATCTCCTAAGTGTTCAAGCCAAGGAATATGGACCACTACCAAACCCCAAGAGAAAGTGTAGTAAAAAGACGGGATCCCATATCATGCAAAGATCCTAAGTGTCAAACGCCAACAAACAGCATATGCGGTAACAATGGCCAAGATAGCAGAGGGACCAAATTTCAATGACATGAACATCATATTCACTAGATTGTGGTGCCGAAGGACCCCCCCACCACATGTCGCATGACCACATAACAGAACCCTGACCCATTGGCTCAATGGCCAGAACCACAACCAGCCAATGCTCAATGGTCGAACCATCTCAAGGCACATAGAGATAGGGGAGACAAAGGACTCACCAGAACTGACGCACTCGCTGGATCAGCTTGACAACCGACTACCCTCACTCAACCTGTGACTTCCAGGGTTGCCCCAACCCCCACTCCTGTCATATTCAAAGAAACCACCATGTCAGGTCTCTCTAATTCGGACAACACAATAGAAAAAAATATAAGCCATGTTCAGTGTAGATATACACTATTCACCACTCATACACTTGGTGAGCATATAATACCAGGCAGCTACTCGGCAACAGCTTAAGCAATCATAATATTGGTGAGCATATTGTACCAGCCAGCCACACACATCCAGGATGAATTTAAGCTTCGCAGATCCATGATTTACTATGCATGTAGATTGAACTTTCAAAACATGAGGCATAACTAGGAACTGTTGAACTGAACATGATATGTATCACTGAACTATGCATCAAAGATCCAAATATAAGCTATGTGCAAGTGTAGCTATGCTTCTTACTATAGAAAGGAGAGCAAACATGCAGAATGATTTACTACATACGACACATGAAGCTAGATCAGTACCCAAACGCCATCAAGGAAGATAATGCACCACTTTTTGTTATAACAAGCACCAGCATACTACTATGAGGTAGCAGCAAGCAAAGGCCAAAAGAACAATACTAGCAATATTTGTTGCACGCCAGGGGTGAGTACAATCATGATGATAAATTGATAAATTGAAACCATGATGATTGGACGGTGAGAAAATCATCTCGCTGGATATACAGAAAAGTGTCTCCAAAAGAAAAATCACAAGGCCTGGCCAGAAGACTGCTACAGAGCTATAACTCATTGTTGAGGATGGCAACCAGCCACGACTCGAAGTCCACACAATCCCAAAGTAAGGGGGGGACAGGTAGTCACCAGAAACGAGTAAGAGGCTGGGGTAGTCGCCTAGGAAGGGGTAGTACACCAAGCCGTAGTAGCCAAACAATAAATTTGACGATTCTTTGAAGAGACCCACACATGAAGCAGAAAGTTTACCAGCCACTACCTCAACATGACGTGATTTGACTTTCAATGAGTGCTACTAAGGTATCAACCAGAACCAGATGACCATAAGGTATAAGATGACAGGAAAACAATAAGATAGAAAGCCTAACTAAACAGATGCAATTCCGAAATTCTGGAATCGTAACCATGACATCCAATTGTTAAACAGAGCCTAACGATCCACATAGTCAAGCCATGATCAATATTTTAACCTCCAGTACTACCCCAACTTGTTGAAATATCTAAAAATTTAGTAGAAGGATATCTCTCTTCACATGGCTGACAAGTCAACCGCTGTTCCGATAGGTATTTGTGAGGATGTTCCCGTAGAAGTTGCTAATTGTTTGATTCTTACTGATTTTGTTGTGCTTGACATGCCCGAGGATGGGAGCATGTCCATTATTCTTGGTAGACCTTTCCTTAACACCGCAGGTGATATTATTGATTGCAATAAAGGGAAGGTTACCTTCCATGTGAATGATAAAGAACACACGGTATATTTTCCAAAGAAGACCGACAGGAGGCATGGCCTCAACTCTATAGAAAATATTGAGACCGTGAAGATTGGAGAATGGGACTGTCCACTACATGTGCCTCACAAATACAAAACTATCATGGTGGGGACAATGTCCATCAAAGTAAGGGTTCAGTGATTACTTCGTAAGAGGTGAGACTTTTTGCTCTATATATCGCCTGTTTGGTGGTAAGACTTGATCAACCTTACTAGTAAACATGTTTTATATAGATAAAAAGTTGAGCTTGTTATGTTTTCATTTGTTTTTAGTTTTTGTTCTACTTGCTGTACCAAGTATCTATGTTTTGAAGCTTCACAATACTACTAACTGCTTCAAGTTTTCAGAGAGTTTCGCAACTTTTTGAACTTCGAAAAAATTTCAACAGTGAAGTTTTCAGAAAAAATCCAGAAAAATAAAAATAAAAATTTTCACTTCGGGAGAGACCCAGAGGGACCTGGGGCCAGCTAGGGGGACCCACCAGTGGCCCAGGCGGCCAGCTGGCGCGGCCCAGCCCCTGGCCGCGCCCACAGGGCGCCTGGGGCCCACATGGCCCCCCTCCAGGTATGTCTTCTTCCTCCCTCTCTTTTTTTCTCCAAAAACGCGAGTTCTGCACTTGTTCTTGTGTTCTTGCTGTTCTTGGAGGCGATTCTTCGATCTCTCTCTACAGCCCATCATTTGAGCTGAGATTTTGAACAAATACTCTCTGGTACGTGACTCCTCCACCCCTCCAATTAGATTTTTGATTGGTGGCTTCATTTGTGAGTATTTAGTAGTTCTTGGTGCTGTATAGATGAGCTTGCATGCATGTGTAGAAAGTTATTTTCCAAGTTTTGATGCAAATTTATGCCTTGGGCAAGTGAGTTGAGTAGTTTGCCTTAACTCATCTTGTTTTAATCCTCGTTTTTGTAAATTGCCAAAAGTTTCAGAAATGAGTTTGTTAGGAAGGGTAAAAGGGTGGCTTGAGAAGAGGAGGCCTGCACACTCAGATCGAGTTACTAGAGCCGCAGCTTCACCCTCGACTGCTAGGGTGAGCTATAATGAAGATCATGTGCCCCTGGAGTTGTTGGAAGACACAAGTCCAGCACGTGCAATGACGTTTCCATGTGATGAATTCCTTGAAGCTGCGGGAATTAAGGAAGAGTTTTATAATCTTTGTGCTAATGCAGGTCTGACACGGCTCATCACGTGCCGTGTTACTCAATATCAAAAACTCACCTTCAGTTTCATTAACAGTTTTAGATATAATCCTGATTCAAGTGCTATTGAGTTTAAAATTTACAATGATCTTATCACCATGACTTTGGGAAAGTTTTGTGAAATAATAGGTGTGCCAAACGTTGGGAGGACAGCTAGGATGGCCACTCAGCCCTCCGAGCTGAAAACCGTCATCAACTCTCTCTGCAGCATGGGTACGAGGGATATTCATCGGTCGAAGATCTCCAGCATCTTATTTCCTCACCTCAGGTATTTTGCATATTATGTTGCTAGAGGGGTGTTAGCTCGTGACAACACAAGCAACATTTCTGCTCCAGATATTGCTATCCTGGCAGTAGCCCTCTCAGGGAGGTCTGATTATAATCTGGGTGCCTTAATTGCTCGACGCCTTGCTATGAACGGTTACAAGGGGGACTTATATGATGGCATTTATGCCACACTTATCTTAGAACATCTTGGATGCACCCCACACCCTGATGATAATCCTTTTACTAATTTAAGTTTTGATCTTGCTGCTATGAAAAGGCATAAGTTTATTACCATGGCTTCTGAGCTGGATAATCTTGTTTATATCTTACGTTTCGGAACTACAGCGGAACGCGAGATCCGTCTACCTGCACCTCTTTTGTTTGTTTTTTCTCGCAGGAACGGATGGTCCTTTGATGTTGTCCAGTTCGATGAGTTAATGCTCCAGTATCAGTTTCATAACCCCATGGAGGGGGTTGTGCCCGACGAGGAGGAGCACGGTGAGTCACCACCTTTTCAGGAAGAAACCGCCACCGAGTTTGGTGAAGGGTCTTCCTCTGCTTGGCGTACGGACCCTTCCTCGTGGGAGACTCCGAGGAGTTCGGTACACGCGCCAGCATCCTTCTACGACCCTTGGTCTCACCACCATACCCCCGGAGCAAGAGGCTCCTGTGGCCTAAGTTGGTAGCAGCTACTGCCCCCAGAAGCCTCCTGCTCCAAGGGTATGGTGGTGAGACCAAGGGTTGTAGAAGGATGCTGGCGCGTATACCGAACTCCTCGGAGTCTCCCACGAGGAAGGGTCCGTACGCCAAGCAGAGGAAGACCCTTCACCAAACTCGGTGGCGGTTTCTTCCTGAAAAGGTGGTGACTCACCGTGCTCCCCCTCGTACCCATGCTGCAGAGAGAGTTGATGACGGTTTTCAGCTCGGAGGGCTGAGTGGCCATCCTAGCTGTCCTCCCAACGTTTGGCACACCTATTATTTCACAAAACTTTCCCAAAGTCATGTTGATAAGATCATTATAAATTTTAAACTCAATAGCACCTGAATCAGAATTATATCTAAAACTGTTAATAAAACTGGAGGTGAGTTTTTGATATTGAGTAACACGGCACGTGACGAGCCGTGTCAGACCTGCATTAGCACAAAGATTATAAAACTCTTCCTTAATTCCCGCAGCTTCAAGGAATTCATCACATGGAAACGTCATTGCACGTGCTGGACTTGTGTCTTCCAACAACTCCAGGGGCACATGATCTTCATTATAGCTCACCCTAGCAGTCGAGGGTGAAGCTGCGGCTCTAGTAACTCGATCTGAGTGTGCAGGCCTCCTCTTCTCAAGCCACCCTTTTGCCCTTCCTAACAAACTCATTTCTGAAACTTTTGGCAATTTACAAAAACGAGGATTAAAACAAGATGAGTTAAGGCAAACTACTCAACTCACTTGCCCAAGGCATAAATTTGCATCAAAACTTGGAAAATGACTTTCTACACATGCATGCAAGCTCATCTATACAGCACCAAGAACTACTAAATACTCACAAATGAAGCCACCAATCAAAAATCTAATTGAAGGGGTGGAGGAGTCACGTACCAGAGAGTATTTGTTCAAAATCTCAGCTCAAATGATGGGCTGTAGAGAGAGATCGAAGAATCGCCTCCAAGAACAGCAAGAACACAAGAACAAGTGCAGAACTCGCGTTTTTGGAGAAAAAAAGAGAGGGAGGAAGAAGACATACCTGGAGGGGGGCCATGTGGGCCCCAGGCGCCCTGTGGGCGCGGCCAGGGGCTGGGCCGCGCCAGCTGGCCGCCTGGGCCACTGGTGGGTCCCCTGGCTGGCCCCAGGTCCCTCTGGGTCTCTCCCGAAGTGAAAATTTTTATTTTTATTTTTCTGGATTTTTTCTGAAAACTTCACTGTTGAAATTTTTTCGAAGTTCAAAAAGTTGCGAAACTCTCTGAAAACTTGAAGCAGTTAGTAGTATTGTGAAGCTTCAAAACATAGATACTTGGTACAGCAAGTAGAACAAAAACTAAAAACAAATGAAAACATAACAAGCTCAACTTTTTATCTATATAAAACATGTTTACTAGTAAGGTTGATCAAGTCTTACCACCAAACAGGCGATATATAGAGCAAAAAGTCTCACCTCTTACGAAGTAATCACTGAACCCTTACTTTGATGAACATTGTCCCCAATATGATAGTTTTGTATTTGTGAGGCACATGTAGTGGACAGTCCCATTCTCCAATCTTCACGGTCTCGATATTTTCTATAGAGTTGAGGCCATGCCTCCTGTCGGTCTTCTTTGGAAAATATACCGTGTGTTCTTTATCATTCACATGGAAGGTAACCTTCCCTTTATTGCAATCAATAATAGAACCTGCGGTGTTAAGGAAAGGTCTACCAAGAATAATGGACATGCTCCCATCCTCGGGCATGTCAAGCACAACAAAATCAGTAAGAATCAAACAATTAGCAACTTCTACGAGAACATCCTCACAAATACCTATCGGAACAGCGGTTGACTTGTCCCAAATTACTTGTCTTGGATTTTTCTAGATACGAGTGTATCTACCACTAAAACATGTCTAAATACACCCATATTTAGACAAATCTAAGACGAGTAATTTGGGACGAATGAAGTATAAGATAAGAAACCTCATTGGAAGGCCAGAAGAGATGGCTGATTTCTGAACGGCTGAAACCAGCTTTAAAAAGGTTGATTTTGAAACTTATATCAGAATAATCATATGGGATCATCATTCGCTCGCTCCGCACATCACATAAGTACGACTGACAAACAACAAGTAATCCTATGCATAGCTTAAAGTGAAAATCATATGGTAGTGGTAAATAAAAAATGTGCAAGTATATTTTGAACATTCTGAGATCACTGGAACATGTCACTTGCATTGACTACTAGTGTTTGGAAGAAACCAAAAATAGCGGGGCTAGCCATTGGTTTTAAAAACCTCAATTTTGAAATCCACAAAGAAAACCTCAGGAAAAACTTGATTTAGCATCATCTGACCAGCCCATCATAAAACAATGTAAAAAACAACATCAAATGTGTAACCAAGATGAAGAATGAATTCCCAGAACTATGTAGGAAACCAGCGACTAAGGTACATGAACTTCCAAACAAGTGAGATTTCCTAAGTGTTCAAGCCAAGGAATATGGACCACTACCAAACCCCAAGAGAACGTGCAGTAAAAAGACGTGATCCCATATCATGCAAAGATCCTAAGTGTCAAACGCAAACGAACAGCATATGCGCTTTACTGAACTATGGGTACAATGCAGATCAACTAAATAAATGAGAACCAACAGAGAGGCGAGAGAGGTCACCTTTGCCACAAACAGACTTCCTGGTGGTGCCGTTGAGCACATTGGTGCGCATCCTCACAAGGCCCTTCACGCGTAGCGTCCTTTAAGGTGACTCTTTGTTAAGCACATTCCCACAAACGGACTTCCTGGTGGTGCTTGTCCTTGGCTCCCTTTAAGGTGACCTCTCGAAGGTGATTGACGTGATCTCCTTGATTGCGTCTGAGAAGCTGACAAGGTCAATCACCCTCTTGCGCACCCGAATCTTGAACCGGTCCGAGGTGTTGGTACCTGATTAGCAAGCAAGATAGCATTGTTAGACCAAGTTTATTTTCAATATATGATAATAGAGCACATAAACATATGAATGATTTGTGACCGGCTGAACATGAGTTTTAGAAAGCTCGTTTCTTAAATATATATCAGAAGAATCATATGGAATCACCATTTGATCAGCACATCACCTAAATAAAACTGAGAAACAACAAGTAATCGTATGCATAGCTTAAAAGTGTAAATCATATGGCACTGGAACATTCTGAGACTACACTGGAACAAGTCACTTGCATTGACTACTAGTGTTTGGAACAAACAAAAAATAGAGAGGCTAACCATCGGTAAAAAAAGGCTCAATTTTGTATTTCTCAAAGAAAATCTCAGGAATAACTTGGTTTAGCATCATCTCTACAGCCCATCATAAAACAAAGTCCAAAAACTGCATCACGCGTGTAAATAAGATGAATAATGAATTCCCATGTCTATGAGGAAACATATTATTTCAGGTTTGTAATTGCGCCATCTTCAGACTCACAGTATTCTGGCTGTCACCATATTATGTTACGGTCGCAGACTCGTAGGGGAAGTTTCCTCAACCAGCTTCCCCCAATCCTAGAAATCACTATATTCTGGTAGGTTTGTAACATACTCTGCAGAGTGGTATAAAGTATGCATGAAAAGTCTAATTAGGTAACTGTAACAGAGGTAAGCTCGTTGATTGCAATACAATTAAAAACCTAACAGAATACATCATCCAAGTCAGTGAACCTTTTTCTCGGGCACAATAGTCGATGCATTGAGATGATCGTACTTATGGTGATTTCCAGGCTCGCCGCACCTAAACGACGCATTCTGGAGTTTGTTTGTTTTTTTGCAGGAAAGCTAAACAACATATTTTTGTGAAAGTTTCCAGGGAAACCATTGTCACATGTCTATGTTTGTCAAGTGGCATCAATAGGTAGCTACGCTCTTGTCAAGCAGGGATGTAACATTCTGGCTAGGACCTCTCTGAAAAAAGTTTCAGTTTTGACACACCTAATGTAGTGAAGTAAGCAGCAGCCAAATGGGCATCAAATTCAATAGGAAGAAAACCCACCACGACGTGCATACATATGCATGACGGACAGGCTCATGGGCTAAACCTACTTGTGATAGCTTTGAACTCCAAAGGTTGCACGAGTCTAGTATACCTACCTGCTTCCTCTGTATCTAAATTTAAGACGTTTTTGTAGTTCAAAAACATCTTATATTTGGAAACAGAAACAGAGGGAGTAATGTATCCATGCCGTTGCCAGACTACTACTCCTAACGATAATGAGCGCTCGCACGACCAACAGCAAGCCAACCTCGATTATACCACATACACATAGAGCTAAGCTCAGACAAACTCTAAGTAGATCAATTCGAACTAACTAGATTACCACTCAGCCAAAGCGAAACTACCGTACAGTAGATGGCAGCCTGATCCAAACGAACAGAGAGAAGGGGAGGAAAAGACAGAGGTACCTTGACGAGCTGAAGCGGAGAGGAGAGGAGAGGAGACCTTCCATGGCCACGGCTGCTGTGGGGTCGGAGCAGCCTGGCTGAGTCGCGAGAGAGAAGAAGCGCACGGAGGAAGGGCCTCCTCTGCCGGTGCATGGTTCTGGAGAAGGAGCCCGGCTGGCGGAGTGGACGCTGGGAGCATGAGGATGCAGGCGGCGTCCCAAGAGAGAAGAAGGCCGCCCCCTCACTCGTACTCTCCCGTCACGGCCGAGCTCGATGACGGCAATGACGCTGGCGGATCTGGGCCGCTCGGTGGATCTCCCTCTTGTGACGAGGGGAGAAAAGTTTCAGTTTTGACACGCACGCCTGATGTATGTGGTGCGGTAAGCAGCACAACGGACATCAAATTCGGGACGGGGCGGCTTGATGCGCTCCCACGTCGTCGGCACGCGGTGGTCTGCGGTGCACCTGCACGCATGAGGAAGACGCATCAGAAACAGAAACCTTGCCGGCGGCGAAACCAAAACGAACAACGGGGAGACAGAGAGGGGGCGGACCTTGACGAGCTCCAGCGGCCGGGTAGGAGACCTTCCATGGCCGCGGCTGCTGCGGGGTCGGAGCTTGGTGGAAGCGTAGCGGCAGAGAAGAAGCGCCCTCCTCTGCCGGCGCGTGGTTGAGGGTAAGGGGCAGGAGGTGGATCCGGCGCCGTGGGAGCAGCTCGAGCAAAAGAGGAGGGTTGGCATCCCGAGAGAGAAGCAGCACACCACACCGTGGCCGCCCCATCACTCGTGCTCTCTCGGCACGGCGCGGCTCGACGACGACGGCGCTGGCGTTGGCGTTGCAGTGTCAGATCTGGGCGCGCCATGGCCGCCTCCTGGCCTGCTCGATCGATCCCCCTCTTGTCTTTTCTTCGCTTCTGATGAGGGGAGAGGGAGAGGGGGAGGAGGGGAGAGGGAGAGGGCGAGGTCTGGAGGAGAAGGGGTGGCGGCGCCGATGTGGGGAATCGAGAGCGGGTTGGGTGGGTGTGGGGTTTGGCGTCTCCACATCGTCGGTGGGTAGAGGAATCGAATCGAAAGTTTTGGTTGCTTACTGCTGCTGGGGCACGCACTCGTGATTGGTCCATCGCCGTTTCTCGCGGATCGATCCTCCGCTCGATCCGATCATAGCCGTCCGTTTACATCCAACGACCCAAGATAGAGCAGGCTGGTTTTGTTTGCAGCTGGGAGGGGTCACATCACTCTTGACAAGTACGAGTATTTTGCAGCGCTTGTGGCGGGAGTTTGGTCCGTTGTCGAAATTCAGGCGGGAACCGATTTTGATGATAATATCTACTCCCGCTGTTTTGTTCGGATTTACTCGTCGTGAAAATCCTAGGCACTTTATGAGAATGAAAGTTGGGCCACATAATAAAAAAAAGTAGTACACTCTTTTGATCTACTATATTACATGTTGGCTATAAGATAAGATGGGCTGTAGATGACATGGCACTGGCTTATAGCCAGCAGCTGTCTATACTATTAACCATGCTCTTATGGGACAACAAACATTTGTTCATTAACTACTAGGGTGTCGAGGTCTTCTTCCTAGTACATCATTTGTCCTGTATAAAACTTCGATGGCCATTATAACCCGTCGGTCGAATCCGGGTAGGTCCACCAGAAACGTAAACTAACATAATCCCAAAAGATCGTCATGAGACACGTCCTCAGCCGACTATAAGCACACCAACAGAGAGGGGAAAGGGCACGGACAACATTATTCCTACATCGGAGTAACAGTATAGAGCTCGTTGCCACAAACCAAGCACGATGACTCCTTAAAGAAAACAAGGGACAACAAACCCCATGACTCCATAAAGAGAACAAGGGACAAATAACACCCATGCCACTGCACGTCGGGTTCGAGATTGTTGTCAAGCTCACTGCCATCCAGGACGCCTTCTTGTTCAATGGCCTGGCCAGGTCCGACCGTCGTTGAAGAACGACTCCACTGAGCATTGCTCGTCGGAGACCGCAACTCGGCCACACATCCTCGTCGCCGACCCATAGCAGTCCACCGAAGCATCCACAATAGGCACCCATGATAAGCAACCACCCTAGATGTTGTCGACGTCATGCTGGCTTTGCCCGGTGGCGCACCCATGCGGCGACAAGAGCGCCGAGGAGATGGAGTGTTGTCTAGTGTTTAGTCGCCCATTGTAGCCTATCTCATGGAAACATCTGTTGAGAAATCATCCTAGCTAGTTGCGACATGGGTCGGTACACTATGATCAGCTTGCACATAAAATAATAAAAGGATGGGATTAAAATTATTTCGTATTGTGGGTCTTGACCATTCCTGAGCTTGGCAAAATTATATCTCATGCAACACGATCCTACATCAATGGTGGCGTAAGTGTAGGTCACATGGGGAAACTTGTTAAATCAAAAGGACCATTTGCCATAGTTTAGATAATATATTTAGAACATGTTTTGACAAGTAAGGAAAATTCAAACAAATCATAATTGTTTATATCAACTATTTTTCTTTCTTTGGTCCTTCACTAGCCGCGGTAATAGCCCTGCAATCCAAAATGCCCAAATGTGAATATGGCTTGCACACAACTGAGCAACCATACGAGGGTGAGAGTGGTATGTGTGGATATTGTGAGTAATCATATGATGATGAGAATGATACTAGAATAATGTTTAACAAAGAAAATGCATACGTAATAAATATATATTTGGTATTTCCGAGCATAAAATATTAACTGTGATTGAAATACCATTGTTAGCCGTTAAAATGTTAGGAATGAACTATTCTATCACATAAAATAATAATTTTATATTAAATGATCTGGAAATTTTAAACCTAGGCCATTGCCGGCGGCGAGGTCGGTCTTAAGAAGAAGGGGCGGTGGGTGGATGTGGGGAATCGAGAGCGGGTTGGGTCAGGTATGGGGTTTCGCTTCTTCTTGAGTGGGTAGGGGAGCGGGTTGAGAAAGTTTTGGTGTTTGCTTGCTGCTGGTGCTGGGCCACGCACGGATCGTTGCGCCGTAATTGGTCCATCGCCGTTTCTCGAGGATCGATCCTCCGCTCGATCCGATCATAGCCGTTCGTTTACATCCAACGACCCAAGATAGAGCAGGCTGGTTTTCTTTGAAGCTGGGACGGGCCACATCACTCTTCTCTTTTCGCCCAAGTAGTACTCCTAGTATTTTGCAGCTCTTGCTTGGCGGGAGTTTGGCCCATCACCGAAATTCAGGCGGGAATCGGTCTGGACGATAATATCTATCTAGGAGGTCCCGTATTTTGCCGAACTGTAAACTTCGTTTGCAGGTCGCACGGGGGGGGGGGG
>LR738712.1:33758269-33777670 GCA_902687465.1 Secale cereale
ATCTTTCTGTGCTGCGCTACTCTCTGGTTGAAGTAGAGGTTCAATAACCTCATCAAGTTCTACCTTCCTCCCACTCAATTCTTTCGAGAGAAACTCTTTCTCGAGAAAGGACCCGTTCTTAGCGACAAACACTTTGCCCTCGGATCTGAGATAGAAGGTGTACCCAACCGTCTCTTTTGGGTATCCTATGAAGACACATTTGTCCGCTTTGGGTTCGAGCTTTTCTGGCTGAAGCCTTTTGACATAAGCATCGCAACCCCAAACTTTGAGAAAAGACAACTTAGGTTTCTTACCAAACCATAGTTCATACGGTGTTGTCTCAACGGACTTAGATGGAGCCCTATTTAAAGTGAATGCAGCTGTCTCTAACGCATATCCCCAGAACGATAGTGGCAAATCGGCAAGAGACATCATAGAACGCACCATATCTAATAGGGTTCGATTACGACGTTCGGACACACCATTACGCTGTGGTGTTCCAGGTGGCGTCAACTGAGAAACAATTCCACATTTTCTTAAGTGATTGCCAAACTCATAACTCAGATACTCTCCCCCTCGATCAGATCGTAGGAACTTGATCTTCTTGTTACGATGATTCTCAACTTCACTCTGAAATTGCTTGAACCTTTCAAACGTTTCAGACTTATGCTTCATCAAGTAAATATACCCATATCTACTTAAGTCGTCAGTGAAGGTGAGAAAATAACGATATCCACCGCGCGCCGTGACACTCATCGGGCCACACACATCAGTATGTATGATTTCCAATAAGTCACTTGCCCGTTCCATTGTTCCTGAAAACGGGGTCTTAGTCATCTTGCCCATGAGGCACGGCTCGCATGTGTCAAGTGATTCAAAATCAAGAGACTCCAAAAGTCCATCAGCATGGAGTTTCCTCATGCGTTTCACGCCGATATGACCCAGACGGCAGTGCCACAAGGAAGTGGTACTATTGTTATCAAATCTACATCTTTTGGCATCAATGTTATGAACATGTGTATCATCACTATCGAGATTCAATAAGAATAAACCCCCTACTTCGGGTGCATGACCATAAAAGATATTACCCATATAAATAGAACAACATTTATTCTCTGATTTAAATGAGTAACCGTCTCGCATTAAACAAGATCCAGATATAATGTTCATGCTCAACGCAGGCACTAAATAACAATTATTCAGGTTCATAACTAATCCCGATGGTAATCGAAGAGCGAGCGTGCCGACGGCGATCACATCAACCTTGGAACCATTCCCCACGCGCATCGTCACTTCGTCCTTCGCCAGCCTCCGTTTATTCCGTAGTTCCTGTTTAGAGTTGCAAATGTGAGCAACCGAACCGGTATCAAATACCCAGGCACTACAACGAGAGTTGGTAAGGTACACATCAATAACATGTATATCACATATACCTTGCTTGTTGTTGTTGTTGGCCCCCTTCTTGTCTGCCAGATACTTGGGGCAGTTCCGCTTCCAGTGGTCGTTCCCCTTGCAATAGAAACACTCAGTCTCTGGCTTGGGCCCAGCCTTGGGTTTCTTCACTGGATGAGCAACTGCCTTGCCACCCTTCTTTGAGTTACCCTTCTTGCCCTTGCCATTTTTCTTGAAACTGGTAGTTTTATTGACCATCAACACTTGATACTCCTTCTGGATGTCTGCCTCAGCGACTTTCAGCATTGAAAACAGCTCGGCGATGGATTTGTTCATCCCTTGCATGTTATACTGCTGCACGAAGCTCTTGTAGCTAGGTGGGAGTGACTGGAGAATTCTGTCAATGATAGCCTCCTCCGGGAACACAAGTCCCAGATCAGCTATCCGGGTATAGTACCCAGACATCTTCAGCAAGTGCTCACTGACAGACGAATTCTCCTCCATCTTGCAAGCAAAGAATTTATCGGTGGTCTCATACCTCTCGATCTTGGCATTCTTTTCAAAGATGAACCTCAACTCCTGGAACATCTCATATGCTCCATGACGTTCAAAACGCCTTTGAAGTCCTCCTTCCAAGCTATACAACATGGCACACTGCACTACTGAGTAGTCATCCGAACGCGTCTGCCAGGCGTTCATAACGTCCACAGAGGCCGGAGCGGGGGGTTCACCTAGCGGTGCACTTAGGACATAAACCTTTTGGGCAGCTGTGAGGATGATCCTCAGATTGCGGAGCCAGTCCACAAAGTTGCTCCCATCATCTTTCAGCTTAGTTTTCTCTAGGAACGCATTAAAATTCAGGGGAGCTACTGCGCGAGCCATCTACAACAAAAGATTTGCAAAGACATCTTAGACTATTGTTCATGATAAGTGAGTTTTTAACTAATCAAATTACTTATAACTCCCACTCAAATTGACATCCCTCTGGTCATCCGAGCGTGACATGATCCAAATCCACCAACCCAAGTCCGATCATCACGTGAGATGAGGTGGTGTCAATGGTGAACATCTACATGTTGATCATATCTACTATATGACTCATGCTCGACCTTTCGGTCTTCCGTGTTCCGAGGCCATGTCTGTACATGCTAGGCTCGTCAAGTCTAACCCAAGTGTTCTGCATGTGCAAAACTGGCTTGCACCCGTTGTATGCGAACGTAGAGTCTATCACACCCGATCATCACGTGGTGCTTCGAAACGACGAACCTTCGCAACGGCGCACACTCGGGGGGAACACAATTTTATCTTGAAATTTTAGTGAGGGATCATCTTATAATGCTACCGTCGTCCTAAGCAAAATAAGATGCATAAAAGGATTAACATCACATGCAAATCATAAGTGACATGATATGGCCATCAACTCGTGCTTTTGATCTTCATCTCCAAAGCACCGGCATGATCTCCATCGTCACCGGCGTAACACCATGATCCCCATCATCATGATCTCCATCATCGTGTCGCCATCGGGGTTGTCGCGCGCCCACCATGCTCTTACTACTATTGCTACCGTTTAGCGATAAAGTAAAGCATTACATAGCGCTTAATGATTGACATGCAGGTCATACAAAAATTAAAGACAACCCTATGGCTCCTGCCGGTTGCCGTATACATCGACATGCAAGTCGATATTAACTATTACAACATGATCATCTCATACATCAAATATATCTCATCATGTCATTGGCCATATCATATCACATACATACCCTGCAAAAACAAGTTAGACGTCCTCTAATTTGTTGTTGCATGTTTTACGTGGCTGCTATGGGTATCTAGCAAGAACGCTTCTTACCTACGCAAAGCCACAACGGTGATATTTAAGTTGCTATTTAACCTTCTACAAGGACCGCCTTTGTCTATTCCGATTCAACTAAGATAGGAGAGACAGACACCCGCCAGCCATCTTATGCAACAAAAGTCACATGTCTGTCGATGGAACCGGTCTCATGTACGTGGACATGTAAAGTTGGTCCGGGCCGCTTCATCCCATAATACCGCTGAATCAAGAAAGACCAAGGAGGGAAGCAATCTAAACACCAACGCCCACAAACCCTTTTGTGTTCTACTCGTGAAAGCATCTACGCAAGAACCTAGCTCATGATGCCACTGTTGGGGAACGTTGCATGGGAAACAAAAATTTTTCCTACGCTCACCAAGATCAATCTAGGAGATGCATCTACGAGGGGAGAGTTGGATCCACATACCCTTGTAGATCGCTAAGCGGAAGCGTTCAAGAACGCGGTTGATGGAGTCGTACTCGCCGCGATTCAGATCGCCGAAGATCCTAGCACCGAACCGACGGTGCCTCCGCGTTCTTCACACGTACAGCTCGGGGACGTCTCCTCCTTCTTGATCCAGCAAGGGGGAAGGAGAAGTTGACGGAGAAGCCCAGCAGCACGACGGCGTGGTGGAGATGGTGGTGGAGGAATTCCAGCAGGGCTTCGCCAAGCACTGCGGAATAGACGAAGATGTTTGTGGGAGAGGGAGGGCAGCGCCGAGGCACGAACGTGTGTGGCTGCCCTCCCTCTGCCTCTCTTTATATAGGGGGAAGAGAGGGGAGGGGGCGCCCTAGGGTTTACCCCTAGGGGCGGCGGCCAAGGGGAGATGGGGGGGGCGGCGGCCAGGGCTGCGGCCAGGGCTAGGGTTTCCCCCCCCCAGGCGCCTTGCCCCCCAAGACTAGGGGTGCGGCAGCCCTAGGGGGGCCCAGCCCCCTTGGCGCAGGTGGAGAGGGCCCAAGGGGGGGCGCACAGCCCCATGAGGGCTGTTGCGTCTCCCGCTTGTGGCCCATAGGGCCCGCAACACTTGCCGGGACCCCCGAAACCTCTTTCGGTCATCCGACGACTCCCCGATACTCCCCGGAACACTTCCGGACTCCGATCACTCTCATCCTATATATCAATCTTCGTCCCCGGACCATTCCGGAGACCCTCGTCACGTCCGGGATCTCATCCGGGACTCCGAACAACCTTCGGTAACCATGCACTGTTCTCACTAACAACCCTAGCGTCACCGAACCTTAAGTGTGTAGACCCTGCGGGTTCGGAAACTATGCAGACATGACCGAGACACTCCCAGGTCAATAACCAATAGCGGGATCTGGATACCCATATTGGTTCCCACACGTTCCTCGATGATCTCATCGGATGAACCACGATGTCAAGGATTCAGGCAATCCCGTATACAGTTCCCTTTGTCTCGTCGGTATG
The DNA here is from genome assembly GCA_902687465.1 of Secale cereale. Classification (NCBI taxonomy): domain Eukaryota; kingdom Viridiplantae; phylum Streptophyta; class Magnoliopsida; order Poales; family Poaceae; genus Secale; species Secale cereale. Next base: position 33,762,907 of record LR738712.1, read on the forward strand.
TTACTTGCCCGAGATTCGATCGTCGGTATCTCTATACCTAGTTCAATCTCGTTACCGGCAAGTCTCTTTACTTGTTCCGTAATACATAATCCCGTGACTAACTACTTAGTCACTTTGAGCTCATTGAGATGACGTATTACCGAGTGGGCCCGGAGATACCTCTCCGTCACACGGAGTGACAAATCCCAGTCTCGATCCATATCAACTCAACAGACACCTTCGGAGATACCTGTAGAGTACCTTTATAGTCACCCAGTTACGTTGCGACGTTTGGTCCACACAAAGCACTCCTACGGTGTCAGTGAGTTACATGATCTCATGGTCATAGGAACTTATACTTGACATGCAGAAAACTATAGCGATAACTGATACGATCAAAAGCTATGTTTTAACGTTTGGGTCTCGTCCATCACATCATTCTCCTAATGATGTGATCCCGTTATCAAATGACAACTCATGTCTATGACCTGGAAACCGCGGTCATCTTTGATCAACGAGCTAGTCCTGAAGAGGCTTACTAGGGACACAAAGTTTGTCTATTTATCCACACATGTATTCGAGTTCCAATCAATACAATTATAGCATGGACAATAAACGATTATCATGAACAAGGAAATATAATAATAACTCTTTTATTATTGCCTCTAGGGCATATTTCCAACATATATTAATCCGGCCAAGTGCAGCGCATTGTTTGGCACTTCTTGTTCCACGGATCAGCAGGATGTGGTGCGAAATACACTCCATATCGGTACTGTTACTTTCGAAGAGAAGTATCTAGGCCTACCGACGCCCGAAGGTCGTATGCCACATGGTAAATTTCAGAACTTGCAGTCCCGGTTGTTGAAACGGATTATCGCATGGGGGGACACCCTCTCTCTCGCGGGCAAGGAGACTATGATTAAGGCAGTTGCGCAGGCCATCCCTACTTATATCATGGGTGTCTTCAAGTTACCTTTCTCTGTCTGTGATGACCTGAACAGGATGGTCCGAAACTTTTGGTGGGGTGCATCGGAAGGCAAACGGAAAATACATTAGTTGGCATGGCCGAAGATACAAGCTGAGAAAAGCAAGGGTGGCTTCGGATTCAGAGATTTTCGCCTTTTCAATCAGGCACCCCTAGCGAGACAAGCCTGGCGTCTGTTAACTAATCCCAACAGGTTGTGTGCGCAGGTTCTGAACGCGGTACTACCCAGAGGGGCGCCTCGAAGACACGGTCTTCACAGGGAATGCCTCCCCGACTTGGCAGGCGATTTAGCATGGCCTTGAGCTATCGAAGAACGGCATCATATGGTGCGTCGGGGACGGGAGAAATATTCGCATTTGGCGCGACCGGTGGCTACCCAGGGAGCCGTCGCGTCAACCCGTGTCCCCGCAGGGCACGTGCCGCCTCAGGAGGGTGGCGGATCTCTTGGACGGCGATGAGTCCTGGCGCATGGACCTTCTTCGTCGCCACTTCCTCCCGGCGGATATCGACGTCATCACCAGTATCCGTACCTCACCTCGCATCACGGACAACATCATTGCATGGGCACCAGAGAGGATCCCCATCTTCACCGTTCGGTCCGCCTACCGCCTAGCCATGGACGAGCGCGAGCGTCCATTGGCTACCGCCACGAGCAGGGCATCGGATGGTCATCGCGCCATCTGGAAGATCATATGGGGGTGCCCTGCTCCCCCGAAGGTACGCGTCTTCGCCTGGAGAATCGTCACCAACTCACTTGCTACATGGGCCAATAAATTCTCACGGCATCTTGAGCTTACTGACATATGTCCCCTTTCTGCTATGGAACGTGAGGACGGTTTCTGTGCGCTCTGCAGGTGCCCCTTGGCAAGGGAGCTCTGGTGTGTCATGGCTTTGGACTGGAACATCCCCAAGGTGAAGTCTGTCCACAATACAGGCCCAGAGTGGGTCTTCTCATTGTTGGATCCCTTGGATGATACAGCAAGACTGGTGATGCTCATGACGATGTGGCGAATATGGCATGTCCGCAACGAGATCACACATGCCAAGCCGCCACCCCCAGCCGAAGATTCCAGACGTTTTTTGCACGGGTACATCAACTCACTTTTGTGCATACAACAACGCCCCAAGGGCGATCTAGAGAAGGGAAAGATGGTGGTTATTACCTCACCACAATGCGCCCAAGTGCGCACGGAGAACAAGGCGAGCGTGAGCTGCCCCCCCCCCTCCCTGTGCCGGGCTGGGCAAAGTTGAACACTGACGGGAGTTATATTGCGGCCACGGGCGCGGCGGGCGGTGGTATGATCCTCCGAGATGATAGAGGCGAGATCATCTATAGCGCATGCAGGGAGCTCCGCACATGTGATAATGCCCTCGAGGCGGAACTAGCGGCGTGAAGAGAAGGCCTAGAGTTGGTCTTATATCGGAGAACTTACCGATCATGGTCAAAATGGATAGTACGGAGGCGGTGACCATGCTTACAGGACGTCAGCAGGATAGATCGGTTCATCGTGCTCTAGTAGAGGAAATCCGCAGGATGGCAAGTCTCGCTATTAGGGAAATTTCTTTTATTCACTGTAGCCGCTCTCAGAATATTGTTAGTCATGAGTTGGCCGTCTATGGCTATAGTACACCACGAACGGCAGTATGGCTTGCTGTTGGTATGGACTTCGTTGTAAACCTGGCTGCGGCTGAAAAGCCCCCGTGAACTTAATGAAGATTTCTTTCACCCCGCAAAAAAAAAAAAACGAAGGGAGTACTTCACTCGTAACGGGCCGGTCAAGACAGTCCCTATGGTCTCTGATTCCATTTGAGCCAGAAGCATTTATTCCTTGCAAAGGTGGTCGATCCTCCTGCAGATGCATCGGAAACGTATATTTTTGTCTTTTTTAGAAGCCGTCACTTTCCATGATTGCGTGTGAAGAGAGAGAGTCAGAGTGCGGGCGTGATGCAATCTCAGCACACCTTCAGTTCCACTCGAGCTGAGTCCAAACTCCAGTATGCTGCACGAATGCGCGCGCACGTGCGTGTGGGTAGCGTAGGTGAAGGCGGACATGATGCCAGGCAAAGTCCAAACCTACGTACGGAGCAATTCCGAAGAACAAACGGCCGACAAAGCCGCAAGTTTGACCGTCTGTCTGTCTTGATCTTGTCTTTGATTCCAATACCTCAGTGCGTTCTGTTAACAGGGCGAAAAGGTTCCTCCCTTTCGTACGTTTCAGGCTACGATTCCGAATCCATCACATGTCGATGTTTTTTTTAATATAAAGTATAGGGTCAATTACATATGCTCATGTATATTCACTTCTACAAACACGCACACATGCACTCTGTCTCTACAAGCATATCCAAGCCGGCACACGATTGACGAAATCACCGCAGATGTTTTGTAGTCTAAGTAACGTCTACTCCCACTAAACAAATATCGCCGGAAAGCCTAAAATAATTCAAAAATGCAATTATCATTGTGAAGTCTAGACTCGGACCCTGATGGGTTAGGTACACCACAAGAAACTAATCATCTGAGCCTTAGAGCCTCAGACCTAAACCAAAGTCCATGCATGGCCAGCCGGCCGCGGTGGGCGTGTGTATTTGGAATTCTGGATATCATATATCCGCAACACTTTTAGCTCCTTTCATTTTCACAATGCTGGTCTCTTTGGGCTCCTCGCCGTTACGTTGGTTTCACTCTGTAAATACCTCAATATGACAGTTCCATTCATGACAGTGTGGCGAAGCCAAGAGTTTGAAATTGCGATGACAAATACTCCATCCGTTTCTAAATATAAGTCTTTATAAGAGATTCCAATATGAACTATATGGGTGTATATAGATATAGTTTAGAGTGTAGATTCACTCATTTTACTTCGTATGTAGTCTATATTGAAATCTTAAAAAAAACTTATATTTAGGAACTGAGGAAATACATGTGTTTAGATGAATTTTGTAATACATTTTTAGGCGATTTTTACTGGTTTGCCAAAGTCATGCGTAGTAAAATGACTACATGGAACATCCACACATTGCCATTCTTCCACGGTATTAATTTGGAGATGGTGTGGCACTGTGGCGGTTTTCGGCGGCAAGGCAGGGCATAGTTTACCTAAACTATGCATGGAAGGGGTGACGAAACAACTCTGCATGCATGCATGGAGTGTGAACCTGGCGAAACTTGTGTGCTCCTATGCAACTCCCCCGACCACCAGCTCATTGTATATACTGGACAAAATTACTGTTCTGAGCCTTTGTGCTAACAAGGTCAAATTCCGATTTTGTTAGCACAAAGGGTCAGAACAGTAATTTTAACCTTATATACTTCCTTTGCAAGCCAGAGATGCTGCACTTTTACAGCTCAGCGAATCATTGATACTCCTACAGTGCTGCAGACTGTAGTGGTAGAATATTCCTTGCACAAATGGTCCACGTGTTACGTACAAAACCACGCGCCGACAAGCCGCTGCATGCATATTTGTCATGCCAGACACGGCCGGCCGGAGGAGACACGCGTAGTTTCCAGGCAGACTGTCAGCATGGGTGTTTACATGTTTGATTCTTCTAATTTACGTTATTTTTCATCGATGATGGGTGTTACTTTGGTGCGTTGTTTCTATGGAGACTTAGCACGATGATTTTCTGACTGTCTACTATAACAATGTTTGCTCGGCTTCGGTTAGAGAGGGGCGATGATGGCGGCGCGTCATCGGCTCGCTTTTGTGTTTGTAGTCGTCGTTAGATACTCCACGATCATGGTTACAATTTTTATTACCTCTGTTGTACTTTGTACTGTCATGATTAAAGATTAATAGATTGAAAGTTTCTCAAAAAAAATATTACGGTTTTCCTTGTTATACTTTGTACTCTGCTTTGTCGTCTGTCATCGACAATGGAGTCTGCTCTTTGTGTTTTATCATTTTGACCACGTGAGCACGAAATTGGTGAGCTTATGTTTATTTTGCCATCTTTTGTGCCTCTCAGCACCCTCATCCGTGGTCTTTTCTAGCCCCACTTACCCAAAGCTACATGTTTCCTGGTCACCCTCAAGCACTCGCATCACCCCAAACTGAAGTAGCCTCACACCCTTGCTTCCTACCCATGGAAAAGTCCTCCCCATCGCTGCCATTCACTTTTAGAGCCATTCGTCATGTTGAGAGCTTGCCTTTTGTGACAATTTTGTTGAGCTTGCTTTGTTGTGCTTGTTGTATAGAAGTGAATCGATCGTTGCAAGACAACGTTCTTCACATACATGTGGGTTGTGCTTCAAGTGAACCGATCTAGTTTTCTCAAATTCCTACAACCTTGTAAAGGTGTCCTCCATTGGTCAGAATACATATTGTTGTGATGCCCAAATGAGTAAGGACAATGATAAAAGGATAACCAAATATTGACGATGATAACACAAAAGGAGGGCAAGGATACAAACGTGGTCGTGTTATATAATTGAAAATCAAAAACATAATTTCTCTATCATTTTATCATCCAACGTGGCACAACTACAAATCTATCTTCTTTTGCACTACATTATGGCTGATTGCAAGCCTTACTCCGTTCACTCCTTGACTGCTTTCTAGCCTTGAAAAAATTCGTGTTAAATTTCCAAAAATATTCAAATGGAGCATCAAACAAGCAAACATGTCGTTTCAGGTTCCGCATAAACTTGACCTTGAAAATGCTAGAATTATACATCATCTCAAAAAGGCAACACAACATCTAAATATTGGAAGTACTGTATTAGAGCTTGATAAATTTCAATAGTGATGTTCCCTTCAATGACCACAGTCTTCAAGTGTCTATAAAGGCATACACATAATAGTGTCCCTATTTTACTAAGGATATGTCTTATGTAAATTAGCAGCAGCAAATGGAAAAGTATTATAAGTACATATTATGGCAAAACTTCAACTATGGAAGACATGTCTTAGTAAACACGATTGCTATGAGCAGCGTGAATAAATTATAGATCTTATTTTTGATAAATAATATAGATTCGAGATAAAAATAATATAGATCTTATTTGTGATATGAATATAGCAATATAGGTTACGACTCATTACTAAAATAATATGGAAATCACAAAAAGGACACTCAATATCACAACTTAAAATAGCGTGTCATATCTACCATTCTTAAGAAGTTGCTCCCCACTACTTCCTATTCTCTCATCATGCACACTGTCCACATCAGCGATGTGCCACATCATCTACTATATCTCCCCACTACCTGATTTCTCTATGCTCTCGTGTGTCCACGTCACCCTATACTTTCCCTCGCCCGTCCGCTCGCTCGCTGCCTCGCACCCTGCGACACGCAACATGCTCTCTCTTGCGACGTTTGGTGTACTGAAATACAGACTTAGATGCGGTAGTACAATTAATTTGAACATGTTTCTTAACTATTCTGGCATTATCACCATTTTATGTTTTGTGGATGTATTAACTATTCCTCTCTATCATATAGAAAATCATGGATGTACACCATTTATTTAATTTGTAGCAACTAGCAGCAAAGTAACTTTGCATTTTATTTTGTTTTGTTCAGTAAGCAGCAAATAAGAATGCATTTATTTGGACTCATTTGGTAAGCAGCAAAACAACTTACTACCGCGACACACAGAGCTATATAACATCATGTCGTCGCATTTTCAGCTGCCACTTACCTTTCAAACCACAGGTCGACAGCCAGTACAAATAGACAACTGAAACAGAAGGTACTTCTACTGAAATTGGTTTGCTATATATTATCATTTCACTTCTTATTACCTTGACTGACAAACATACGTATCTTATCCAGGATGCCACCTAATTCTGGAAGCAATAGTTTTCCATGTTCTACCACAGCTTCAAGAAGAGAGGCTCAAAAGAAATACACGGATGCAATTGCAAAGATGAAGAGCATAAAAGAACCAGTATTTATAACTTTCAAACGTTAGTTCAAGCCTGACCAAATCGCTAATCCACTGTCCGGTGACTATCCATTCTCATCTGCTGGATACATTATTGAGTACGAAAAGAATAGGATACCGTATATTTAGGTTGTTCTAACTAAAGAAGGTACACATACAAACAACATCAAATAGATCATGTAAGAATATGGTTAGTGCTACAAACTGCTTTTATCATATGGTATATGATTCATGCTAGAAATTGATACCGTCTTATCATACAATATATATTTGTACCATCAATACATTTCAACCATTGTCTATATATGAAATCTCTTATTTTATTGTTTCAAATTATGTTCTACTTTGAGATGTCAATGTTACTTTGAAAATCTGCGACATTCCATAGCAACTTCTTATTTGAAAAGAAGTTGCTATGGAATGTTGCTATGGAACAGATTTTCAAAGTATGGTGATTTGAACAGATCAGCCCATGGGTCATTGACTGAAGTGATCAAGGAGATGCTGAGTACCATGGAGGAGCACAAAGTCACGATGTATATCAAACAGAGCGGCACATATCCTATCGAAAGAGGGATGTGTGGTAATTAGCTTTGTAAAGCATGGTTGCATATACCACCAGAATGTGTATCAGACGATATAGTAGCTGAACTCCATTAATAAAGAACCACAAAGCCCGTCTGAAAAAGAACTTAATTCCCGTCTAAGAAAACTTCACAACAATAATCTGTATCAACAAAAATACTAAAAGACATAACCAAGAGATCAAGATCGAACTCGAGCTCTCTATTCGTCATATCCAGACCAAGAACCCGAGAAAATTTAAGAGAGAGATAAGAGGAGGAGCTTACAGGGTGGTTGCACTTCCGATCCAGACGAAGAGGAAGAAGTCGAGGCTGTGGACCAGTAGCAGAAGGCCTCGCTGGAAAAAGGGATATCTTGTCTGGGGCTTGGTGTTGAGCAGCGACAGGATAGAGACGGCCGCCGTGCTGCTCGCAGGCGGAATCCACGCATACCTCCGCCGATGAGAGGTCAATTGCATAGGCTGATAATGATATGCACATGCCTAGCCATAGGGGAAGAAGAGGTGGATGTCATGTGGAGGAGGACCTGCGGAGGGAGACACAGAGAGGAAGATGGGCTTCCCACCACCGCCTCCTTTATGGCTCTAGACGAGGAGCCCCGTTGTCCCAGCAGCAGCAGTGCCACCCCACCACCACTCCTCTTCTATGGCGGCAAGTCCGCCGCTGCACTCCTTCCTCTCTCTCGGCTATCTCTCTCGCTTCTCTCGCTTCCACGACGGACGGAAGGGGCGGGATGGAAGGCATCCCCATCCCTAGATCCACACGGCACGGGACAGCGGGTCGCATGGGATGAATGGCGAGCACAGGCGGCGATGATTTTTCTCCGAGAGAGATGGGATCGGGAGCGAGGGGGCTTTGGGGAGAGATGGGGGCGTGCGACGTGTGTGTGCGCGTGTGGTGGCAGTTTTTTCGGCGATGGATGGTGGCAGCGTGCGCTGGTTTTTCTTTTCGCGCGCTGGAGGGGGAGGGCGAAGGGAGGTGGGGATCGAACGAGGTTGAACCATGCAAGGAGGTTCAACCATCACGACGTTCGATCCCCTTTAATACTCCCTCCATTTTTGTATACAAGGCCACTACCAAAATTACAATTTGTAACTATACAAGGCCACTAACATTAATCGAGGCAAAATTGATTGAATGCATGCAAGTGTAAGTAGGTTGGCTTGCATTCCCAATACTAATCAACCAACGAGGAGTAAGAGGGTTGGCTTGTTTTGCGTGGGAGAGAAAAACCACATTAATTAACACGACAAATAAGGTGACAAACTAGCTTCCAACATTGACTTAAACATTGCATTAATTTTTACCTTGGTACCTGTAATATGGGTTTGTGGCCTTGTATACAAAAATGGAGGGAGTAGTAGAGATTGGAAAGATAGAAGTACACTTTTTTGTGGACAAATTTTGAAGCTAGAAGTACACTTTTCACCGGACGGAGGGAGTAGTAGTAGAAGTACTGATATGTTGGTTGTTGTTTTCTTTGCTAAAATATCAGAATTTCAAATTTTGTTAATTTCTAATTAAATATTCGAAATTTATTTAAATTTTCAAATTTTCAAAAAAATACCCAGAATTTCAAATTTTACTTTAATTTTTAATAAAAGTTCAGAATTTCAAAATGAGTTCAAATTTTTGTTCATGTTTTCTTAACTTTTCTCACCATTCAAAAAAATATTTGAAATTTGAGATTGTTCATCATGTCTAAACACATGCAGGTTGTCAAACAAAGTCTTAGCTCGGCATGTCTCAACGCATACATCGCTGCCAAACAACAATAACTGTATGAACTCACCATGTCTACACTCAACATGTATGAGAGAAAAATAATTAGGCTAGGTCCATGCATGCTAACAAACACACCCTCTCTTTCTTGTAAGAAATTGTGTTGGCGCCGATGAGCCAATGGACATGCATGCATGCATCAAACTTCGATCGGAAATTGGAAATGGAGAGACCCTGGCCCGTTGCAGTTCCGGTGTTCGTTCGGAGGGGCTCTACTCCTTGCTCGTTGCACCCGTCATGCATTCATGCCTACCAACTACAATTGCTCTTAAAGTTACTACTCAATCCACTTCTAAGCATAAGTCTTTTTAGAAATTTCACTACAAACTATATACAAATGTATATAGACATATTTTAGAGTGTAGCTTCACTCATTTTGCTCCATATGTAGTCCATGGTGAAATGGGGTGTTTGGGTCAAAATCGACTGAGATTTAACAAAGTCTCAGTCAAGTGATATAATATATAAAAAGGAAAAAGAAAAAACAAAAACAAAATATTGCAAATACCTCAATGTAAGATCCCACGAGTATAGCTTTGGCTAAGACTTAATCAAGTCTCAGTCCATTGATACTTGGCAAGACTGTAGTGGAATATCTAAAAGCACTTATAAATAAAAACAGAGGGAGTATGTATTTCGTATGTAACCTTAACTTAAAACGTCTTATATTTATTTACAGGGAATAATATAACTTCATCTGTGAAGATATTGTTCATCCATGCTCATTCATACTAGATTCCTTCTACTTGCAGCATGCAGATTTTGACCATTTTGCATCCCACTTTTCGTAGTTCGGTAACCGAGGTGCTTCCGTGTAAAGGTGTAGCAGACATACTTATTAGATGCTCTCTCTCGGCCGGTCTCTGCTCCAGCCACACGCTACACCAGTTTCCAAGAATATACTAGCTCGCCGTGCATTTTGGCACCTAGGGCATGTTCGGCAATCCATCGCTCCGAGAAATGCCAGAATCTGGGAGCATCTGTTTCTCAACTCCGTGTTTTCAACTGAAGCTCGGGCCGCTCCGGTAGCGGAGTCGTGCGGAGTGGCGAGACTCCGAACAAGCCCCTAGTAGCTGCTTATGATTTGCTGTTACGAAAAGAGTATAATCCAACCATGGCTCCAAAAAAAAAAAAAACCATGGTATTGAGTATTGACTAATACTCCTACTGTAGTATACTATACTATAATCACTACTCGGTGCTCCGTCAGCTGTGAAGACATCTTGCAGTACTATACTCGTATTTTATGGTAGCGTGTGCGTGCACATAGTCAAACCTGGGCGTGCGCGACATGCGACTTCAGTTTACCGACCATATGCTTATGGAGTAGTACTAATGTACAATTAACTATGCATGAAACAAAGGGGTGACGAGCCAAACTGTGCATGCATGCATGCATGCATGCATGCGGTGTGAACCTAGCCCCGACCACCAGCCCATTGTATATGCTTTGCACGCTAGAGATGCAGCACTTTTACACCTCAGCGAATCCTTGATACTCCTACACTACCGTAGAGTGTACCAGTAGTATATTCCTCGCAAAAAGGTCCACGTGTTACGAGTATAGAGTAGTTGTACAAAAGCATGCACCGACAGGTGCTACGTGCATGCATGTTTGTCATGAGACACGCGTAGTTTCCAGGCAGATTGTCTGTCCGTTTCAACTTCAAACTTTGCTGCTATAGGCTCCAGAACCAAGATGATACTACTATGCTGATGTGTAGTGTATTCTTCACCAGCACGCTAACTAGCTAGCAAGGCCTCGTCGCATCACATGCTCGGTGAAAACTGTGTACGTAAGTGGGGCGCGTTTCCTCGCCATCTCCAAGTCATTTCGGCCCATCTCTTCTCCACGTACGTGGTACGTCCGGACACCATCTATAAGTAGGTTCTGTTTGCCTGTGCATCTCTACATTGCAGTAACAGTTCTATTCCTAGTCTTGTCACCCGTGTGGTAGAAGAGCCAGTACTCAGTAGGAGTAGTATCTTTGAAACAAAGCTCACCTAGCTAGTACGTAACTAGTGCCTCGCAGAAACCCTCGCGACAATGGCACGGTGCTCGCGCGCTTGCCTCCTGCTGCTTCTTCTCGCGTGTATCCTTGTGCAGAGCTCCTACGGCTCGAGACCGTCCCCCGGGGAGCCGCAGAAGCCCGGGGTCCTGTCTCCGACGATGGTTCACGGCGACGACGGGGCGACCGAAGTCCCGCCCTCCACGGAGGAGGGTGCCACTGCGACAGGTCAAGGTGGAGCAAACGCTGATGATGGTGGTGGTGCTGTTGCAACTTCTGCGCTGGCGGGCGGCGGCGTTGTGTCGTCGGAGCAGATGAAGGGATCAGGCTCGCCGGTGCTGAAGCAGGCGCTGGGAATGATGCTGGGCTCGAAGCTGGGGCGGCGGGTTCTGGGAGGGGAGGCGGAGGACTCGGCGGCCGGGCCGTGGTGCCGCTCCAACAACGCGCACATCACCTGTGCCCCGCCGGCGCAGCACTGACGGTGACCGGGTGCTTCTTCTTGCAGTAGTCCGGGAGCTAGCTAGCCCCAGCTGATTCCTTCGTCCCTTGATTCATCCCTTGATGATGCTTTCGTGTAACTTAACAGTAGCGCTTTCGATCTTGTTCTTCCAAAAATGTGAACCTTCCGTTATTGATGATATATGATACTAGTACGTAGTCCTACTTCATTCGTAAAATCGCCGGTCAAGACTTGATTCCATTTGATTCTCAAGTATTTATAACTTGCAAAGGTGGTTGATCCTCATGCATGCAGATGCATGGAGCACGTATATTGTTGTCTTTTTTAGAAGCCGTCACTTTCCATGATTGCGTGTGAAGTGAAAGTCTGCTGATTATTGTGGGGGTGATGCAATGTCAGCGCACCTTCCACTTCAGCTGAGTCCAAGCTCCAGTTGCACGAATGCGCGCACGCGTACGTGTGGGTAGGTGAAGGCGGACACGATGCCAGAGAAAGTCCAAACCTACATACGGAGCAATTCCGAAAGAAGAAACGGCCGACAAATCCGCAAGTTTGACGACATGGAAAGTAATTAAACATGTTTGTCTGCGTGTCTGTCTGTCTTGATTTTGTCTTTGATTTCCAGTGCCTTAGTGTGTGGATGTGTACAGGGCGGAAAGGTTCCTCCCTTTCGTATGCTTACAATTTAGATCATCAGACTTGAACAACCCTAGTTTTTTTAATACGGTACAATCAGAGATGCTCACATATAATCAGCTCTATGAACACGTGCGCACAAACTCTATCACTATGAGCATATCCCGACCGGCACAAAATTAGCAAAGTCATCACATACGTCTTGCAGTCGACAGAAGCGTCTCCTCCCACTGAATACTGAAATAAATCTAGAAAAATACAAACACCGATGCCAAGCTTAGGGCTTAAACCCTGATGGGTTGGTTTCACCACAAGCAATCAAACCATTTGAACTACGCTCAGATCCGCCAGCCAGCCGGGGTGGGTGCATGTATCTAGAATTCTGGATATCATATATCCGCAACATTTTTAGCTCCTTTAATTTTCAAAATGGTGGTCTCTTTGGGGAAAATGGGCGTCCTTTGTCTCAACGACGTTACAATTTGGTTTCACTTTGTAAATCCCCTCAATATGACGGTTTTATACATGATGCGTTGGGAACGATGCTGGCACGCCGGGTGCTGGGAGGGGAGGCGGAGGACTCGGCGGCCGGGCCGTCGTGCCGCTCCAACAACGCGCAGATCACCTGTGCCCCGCCGGCGCAGCACTGACCGGTGTGCTTCTTGCAGTAGCCTGGCAGCAGGGGCTAGTCCCAGCTGATTCCTTCGTCCCTTGATGATGCTTTCGTGTAAATTAAGAGTCAGTAGCTCTTTCGATCTCGTTCTTCCAAAAATGTGAACCTTTCGTCGTTATTGATGATATATCATACATAGTACTTCATTCGTAAGGCACCGGTCAAGACAGTTCCTATAGTCTCTGATTCCATTTGACCCTAAAGTATCTATAACTTGCAACGGTGGTCGATCCTCATGCATGCAGATGCATGGAGAACGTATATTTTTAGAAACCGTCACTTTCCATGATTGCGTGTGACGATAGACTCAGAGTGCGGGCGTGATGCAATCTCAGCACACTTTCCACTCCAGCTGAGTCCAAACTCCAGTATGCTGCACGAATGCGCGCGCACGTACGTGTGGGTAGGGTAGGTGAAGGCAGACATGATGCCAGGCAAAGTCCAAACCTACGTACGGAGCAATTCCGGAAGAAGAAACGGCCGACAAAGCCGCAAGTTTGACGACATGGAAAGTAATTAAACATGTATGTATGTCTGTCTGTCTGTCTGTCTGTCTTGATTTTGTCTTTGATTTCCAGTGCCTCAGTGTGTGGATGTGAACAGGGCGAAAAGGTTCCTCCCTTTCGTACGCTTACAATTCAGATCATCAAATCCGAACAAACCTAGTTTTTTTTAACACGGTACAATTAGAGATGCTCACATATACTCAGTTCTATGAACACGTGCGCACAAACTCTATCACTATGAGCATATCCCGGCCGGCACAAAATTAGCAAAGTCATCACATACGTTTTGCAGTTGACAGAAGCGTCTCCTCCCACTGAATACTGAAATAAATCTAGAAAAATACAAACACCGGTGCCAAGCTTAGGGCTTAAACCCTGATGGGTTGGTTTCACCACAAGCAATCTAACCATTTGAACTACGCTCAGACCCGCCAGCCAGCCGGGGTGGATGCATGTATCTGGAATTCTGGATATCATATATCCGCAACACTTTTAGCTCCTTTAATTTTCAAAATGGTGGTCTCTTTGGGGAAAATGGGCTTCCTTTGTCTCAACGACGTTACAATTTGGTTTCACTTTGTAAATCCCCTCAATATGACGGTTTTATACATGACAGTGTGGCGAAGCCAAGAGTTCAAAACCGTGATGTCAAATACATGTGTTTAAATGAATTTTGTAATATATTTTTAGGCGATTTCCATTGGTTTTGCCAAAGTCATGTGTCGTAAACTGCCTACATAGAACATCCACACATTGCCATTCTTCCAGGGTATTAATTTGGAGATTGTGTGGCGGTTTCCGGCGGCAAGGCAGGGCATAGTTACTTTAACTATGCATGGAAGGGGTGACGAGGCATGCATGCAGTGTGAACCTGGCGATTTGTGTGCTCCCATGCAATTGCCCCCTATCACCAGCCCATTGTATATACTCTACTGCTTTTCAAGCTAGAGACGCACCACTTTTAGATTTTTTTTCAAAACTGGCACTGTATTTTGAGCAAATTCGAAAACTGACACTGTGAATTCGTATATTGCAAAAATAGCATCCTTTCGGTCTTCTGTACGCCGAAGAGGCCATTTTCGGCCTGGGCAAAGCCGAAGAGCCCTTTTCGGCCTGGGCAAAGCCGAAGAGAGAGGGAGGTGGGCCGAAGAGTGGGCCGTCGGCGGGCTGTGGACCGAAGAGATGTCTTCGGTTTGGCCCCGACCGAAGACCTCTTCGGCTTACATTAGACCGAAAAGGGCCTGCCCCCCC
>LR738712.1:33777680-33848209 GCA_902687465.1 Secale cereale
CATGACACGGCTACAATAAGGTTGGTTCGGATGATCTGCAATATGCTTCTTTGCTAACTCCTGCCTTTCTCTGAAATATCTCAAAGTGCCATGGAATACACCCTCCACAATAGCTGTGAGTGGCAATGCTCTATTCCCTCTAAGTACAAAGTTATACACCTCAGCAAGGTTGGTTGTCATGTGGCCATACCTAGCTCCATGGGTGTCATGCAGCAAAGACCAATTAACGGGAGGCTCTTTCTCTATCCACTCAGTGAAATCCTTTATTGCCCTGCCATTCGGCCTCTGAGTGCCAGGAGGGTCAATTGCTGGCAAGTCACACAGAGCTACAGGCTGCTCTAGCTGCGCGATGACTATTGCTAATTTAGCCTGATCTTTTTCCATTGTCCGTCTGGCCTTAACCTGCTTCTTAGTAAACTCATCTAGTTTTGACCAAATAAAATTGTATTTGCGTGGCTGGTTCTGCTTGCATAATTTTTTGAACAACTTCATCAACCGCTTGTTCTTGAACTGCGAGAAAAAATTTGCCCCAAGATGGCGCATGCACCACCGGCTCTGCAGGTCCATCCATGGTGTTGGTTCTAACTCAGTTGGATTCCTCAGTGTCTTCACGGCCTTCAATATACCAGCATGTCTGTCATGAATGACACACACGTTCGGTCGGTCCTTCACGATGGCAATTTTCACTTGCCTCAAGAACCATATCCAGCTTGGAAAATTCTCACCCTCCACGAATGCCATAGCAAGTGGGATGATTTGATTGTTCCCGTCAACACCTCGGGTTGGCTAGCATCCACATCCATTGGCTGTGACCCGGATAAATAAATCTCGTTAGCCACTTGACTGCCCTGCCCGGGTTCATACCCCCCCTCTGGTTGTCCGGTATTCTCCTCCTTCGCCACAGGTTGCACTAGGGCATATGGGTGGATTTTTCGGTCTCTGCAACGCCTTAACAGGTTCAACCACTGCTGGCTCCTCTCTATCAGCATCAACTCCCACTTCACATTTTTACACGATTTGGTCCACAATGCTTGAATACTGACAGAACATACCCCAGGATCCAGTCCAAAACTAGTTGTCAACTAGTACTTCAACTGTCTAATGTCCAGTCTGTCCGGGTCTGGAAGTGTCATGACACATTTTTTATACTCGCTGAGATCAACACCGAACTCATTATATCGAACATTGCCAGGGCCATAATAAACAGTCAAATTAACTGATTCAGACATTTTAACCTGTCAGACACTTCCATCTCATTAATCACAACGAACAATATTTGTACCCGCTACACTAACCGACCGCTAAAATGACAGCACAAACCAATTAACACTAAAAAAATTGTCACGCGTGATTATACCTTCGACGCGTGTGGCCACCTCACGAAGAACTTGCACCAACGAGCAACACCAACCCCTCGACGGCCACCTCCTCTTGCCCAGCCAAACCACCTCCTCCTCCTCAACCAACCATGGTTTCTCCTCCTCACACACAAATAGCTATCCCATTGGAAAAAAATTACCGTAGGCTAGTGGAGATGGCTACGATCTATCGTTTGTGTGGTTTCGATTTGAAAATGGCTGGAGAAATGAAGAGATCGGTGAGGGGGGGCGATTTCTGGTTGGAAACAAGAGAGAGAAAGTCAGAAGAGAGAAATAACAGAGGGGAGAAAGAAGAAAGGCTGGAAGGCTTATCCAGCCACTTTTCGGCCTAAGGTAAGCCGAAGAGGCTCTTCGGTCTGGGCCAAGCCGAAAAGGGCCTCTTCGGTCGACCTCCCACCGACAGCCCACTCTTCGGCCCACGAGCCCCTCTCTTCGGCATACAGGAAGCCGAAAAGTGGTCTTCGGCCTACGCCACGCCGAAGATGGACTCTTCGGCTTACAGAAGACCGACGGGGTGCTATATTTGCAATATACGAGTTGACAGTGTCAGTTTTCGAATTTGCTCAAAATACAATGCCAGTTTTGAAAAAAAATCCCACTTTTACACCTCGGCGAATCCTTGATACTCCTATACTATACTGTAGACTGTAGTAGTGGTATATTCCTCCCACAAATGGTCCACGTGTTACGAGTATAGAGTAGTTTGCACCGACAGGTGCTGCACGCATGCATGTTTGTCATGAGACTCGTAGTTTCCAGGCAGACTGTCTCTCCGTTTCAACTTCAAACTTTGCTGCTACAGGCTCAAGAATCAAGATGATACTCCCTCCGTTTCTTTTTACTTCGCATATAAGGTTTGGTCAAAGTCAAACATTGTAAAGTTTGACTAGCTTTATAGGAAAAGACATCAACATTCACACCATGAAATCAATAGTATTAGATGCGTGTTGAAATTAACTTTCATAACATATAACTTTTTTCTTGTAGATATTAATATGTTTTTCTATAAAGTTAGTCAAACTTTACAAAGTTTGACTTTGACCAAATCTTATATGCAGACTAAAAAGAAACGGAGGGAGTACTATGCCGGTGTGGTGTATTCTTCACCAGCACGCTAACTAGCAAGGCCTCGTCTCATCACATGCTCGGTGAAAACTGTACGCGGGACGGACGCCTTTCCTCGCCATTGCCTGGTCATTTCGGTCCATCTTCTCCACGTACACGTACATCCGAACACCCTCTCTATAAGTAGGTCATGTTTGCCTGTGCATCTCTGCATTGCAAGCGTTGCAGTAACAGTTCTATTCCTAGTTTGTCACTTACATACTCGTGTGGTCAAAGAGCCAGTACTCAGTAGTACTCCTACCTACCTACGCAGTGCCTCGCTGAACCCCTGACCCAATGGCACGATACTCACGCGTTTGGCTCCCGTCACTTCTTCTCGTGTGTGCCCTTGTGGAGAGCTCCTACGGCTCGAGACCACCTCCTCGGGAGCTGCAGATGGCCGGGGTCCTGTCTCCGACGATGGTTCACGGCGCCGTCGAGGCCGAACCCCACCCCCGCGGCGACGGGGCGGCCAAAGTCCGCCCCTCGACGGAGGAGGGTCCAGCCGGTCATCGTGGAGCAAACGCTGATGATGATGATGATGATGCAGCTTCGGTAATGGGCGTGGGTGGTGTTGTGTCCGAGCAGAGGAAGGGTTCAGAGGCGCCGGTGCTGCAGCAGGCGTTGGGAAGGATGCTGGGCTCGAAGCTGGCGCGTCGGGTACTGGGAGGGGAAGCGGAGGACTCGGCGGCCGGGCCGTCGTGCCGCTCCAACAACGCGCACATCACCTGTGCCCCGCCGGCGCAGCACTGACGGTGACCGGGTGCTTCTTCTTGCAGTAGTCCGGGAGCTTGCTAGCCCCAGCTGATTCCTTCGTCCCTTGATTCATCCCTTGATGATGCTTTCGTGTAACTTAACAGTAGCGCTTTCGATCTTGTTCTTCCAAAAATGTGAACCTTTCGTTATTGATGATATATGATAGTACTAGTACGTAGTCCTACTTCATTCGTAAAATCGCCGGTCAAGACTTGATTCCATTTGATTCTCAAGTATTTATAACTTGCAAAGGTGGTTGATCCTCATGCATGCAGATGCATGGAGCACGTATATTGTTGTCGTTTTTAGAAGCCGTCACTTTCCATGATTGCGTGTGAAGTGAAAGTCTGCTGATTATTGTGGGGGTGATGCAATGTCAGCGCACCTTCCACTTCAGCTGAGTCCAAGCTCCAGTTGCACGAATGCGCGCACGCGTACGTGTGGGTAGGTGAAGGCAGACACGATGCCAGAGAAAGTCCAAACCTACATACGGACGGAGCAATTCCGAAAGAAGAAACGGCCGACAAATCCGCAAGTTTGACGACATGGAGAGTAATTAAACATGTCTGTCTGCCTGTCTTGATTTTGTCTTTGATTTCCAGTACCTCAGTGTGTGGATGTGAACAGGGCGAAAAGGTTCCTCCCTTTCGCACTCTTACAATTCAGAATTCATAGACCAGAACCCTAGTTTATTTTAACACAGTACAATCACAGATGCTCACATATATTCACCTCTATGAACACGCGTGCACACACTATCACTACGAACATATCCGAGCCGGCACAAGATTGACGAATTCACCACAAATGTCTCGCAGTCGATAAAAGCCCACTGAAAAAATATCGTCTGAAGGACTGAAATAAATTCAGAAAAATACAAACACCAGTGCCAAGCTTAGGGCTTAAACCCTGATGGGTTGGTTTCACCACAAGCAACCTAACCATCCGAGCTACGCTCAGATCCGCCAGCCAGTCGGGGTGGGCGCATGTATCTGGAATTATGGATATCATATACCCGCAACACTTTTAGCTCCTTTCATTTTCACAATGGTGGTCTCTTTGGGGAAAATGGGTGTCCTTTGTCTACTCGTTGTTACATTTTGGTTCCTCTCTGCAAATCCCTTGATATGACGGTTCCATACATGACAGTGTGGCGAAGCCAAGAGTTTGAAATCGTGATGTCAAACACATGTGTTTAGATGAATTTTGTAATACATTTTTAGGCGATTTCTACTGGTTTTGCCAAAGTCATGTGTAGTAAACCGACTACGTACATAGAGCATCCACACACTGCCATTCTTCCACGGTATTAATTTGGAGATGGTGTGGCGGTTTCCGGCGGCAAGGCAGGGCATAGTTTACCTTAACTATGCATGTAAGGGGTGACGAGCCATGCATGCAGTGTGAACCTGGCGACTTGTGTGCTCCCATGCAATTGCCCCCGACCAGCAGCCCATTGTCTATGATTTGCACGCTAGAGATGTAGTACGTAGCACTTTTACACCTCAGCGAATCTTCGATACGCCTATACTACTGTAGAGTGTAGTGGTTGTATGTTCCTCGCACAAATGGTCCACGTGTTGCGTACAACACCACGCGCCGACAAGCGCTGCATGCATATTTGTCATGCCTGACACGGCCGGCCGGAGGAGACACGCGTAGTTTCCAGGCAGACTGTCTCTCCGTTTCAACTTCAAACTTTGCTGCTACAGGCTCCAGAACCAAGATGATACTACTATGGTGATGTGTAGTGTATTCTTCACCAGCACGCTAACTAGCAAGGCCTGGTCACATGCTCGGTGAAAACCGTGTGCGTACGTGGGGAGCCTTTCCTCGCCATTGCCTAGTCATTTCGGTCCATCTAGTCTCCACGCCCCCTATAAGTAGGTCATGTTTGCCTGTGCATTGCTGCATTGCAAGCATTGCAGTAACAGTTCTATTCCTAGTTTGTCACTCGCTTGGTAAGAGTCAGTACTCAGTACTCCGACACCTCTTCGGAAGAAAGCTCACCTACACCTACCTACGTGCGCGGTGCCTCGCTGAAACCTTGACCCGATGGCACGGTGCTCCCGCGCCTGGCTCACGCTGCTTCTTCTTGCATGCTATACCCTTGTCCAGAGCTCCTACGGGTCGAGACCGTCTCCTCGGGAGCCGCAGAAGCCCGGGGCGCTGTCTCCGACGATGGTTGACGGCGCCGCCGTCGAGGCGGAACCACGCCGCCGCTATGTCGGGGCGGCCAAAGCCCGCCCTTCCACGGAGGAGGGTCGGACTGGGACTAGTCATCGTGCAGCGAAAGCCAATGATGTGGCTGCGGTTGCAACTTCGGTGATGGGCGGGGGTGGCGTCGCGTCGTCGGAGCAGAGGAAGGGATCCGGGGCGCCTGTGCTGCAGCAGGCACTGGGAAGAACGCTGGGCTCGAAGCTGGCGCGCCGGGTGCTGGGAGGTGAGGCGGAGGACTCGGCCGCCGGGCCGTCGTGCCGCTCCAACAACGCGCACATCACCTGTGCCCCGCCGGCGCAACACTGACCGGGCCGGGTGCTTCTTCTTGCAGTAGTCTGGGAGCTAGTCCCAGGTCGCACATGGGAGCGCGCGCTCCTGCCACCGCTTTTTTTCTCTCTCTAAAGTGTGAAAAAAATCCAAGCAAAAATTTAACGCATACATCTCAGCAATATATGTGTGCATGTCAAGTTTTAAAGAAAACCGATAATTTTTGTGACGTGTGTAGAAAAGACAAAAAGATATCTTATACTCCCTCTGTAAACTAATATAAGAGTGTTTGTATTACTAAAATAGTTATCTAAACACTCTAATATTAGTTTACGGAGGAAGTAAAAAACATTTTTTAACACCAAAAAGATGTCTCAGAAATTAGCTTTGGCACATGGAGCGCTATAGTATCAGTTTTGCTAAGTCTCAGTCGATGTTATATTTCATTGATCTTGCATTGAGATTCGTACAAAAATTTTATTTTTAGTTTTTTTTCCTCATACTATATCACTTGACTGAGACTTGGTTCTAGACACACACTACTTATATGTGCTCTTTCTGTAAGAAATACTTTTAAATTACCAAAATAATGATCTAAGAGGTTTTATATTTGTTTCCGTAGGGAGTACTTGTAAGGCATGAAGACAGTTTCTGATCTGGTTCCATTTGAACCGATGGGGATAACTTGCAAAGGTGGTCGACGTTCATGAGATGCAGCCATGCAGGAAAAACAAAAACAAAAAAAATATTTTTTTTTGTAGAAGCGGTCACCTTCAAGGTGGGTACTTTCCGATGGAGACCACGTGTGCCGCGAAAGTCGGATTGCGGGCGGCGTGGTGTAATCTCAGCGCAGCTTCCATCACTCCGAAGTCCAAAACTCCAGTTGCACGTACGCGTGGGTGGGGTAGGTGACGTGAAGTCCAAACCTACGGAGCAATTTCGAAAGAACAAACGACCGACGTCAAAGCCGCGAGTTTGACCATCGACGTGGCGCCTGCAAAAGTAAACATGCACAGTTTATGTGTAAGACTGGCCGGCTGGCTGACTGGCTGTCTGTTTGTCTTTTTTTTTTTAACTGATTGTCTGTCTGTCTTTGGTTTTTTTTCTTACATGGTAATACGTGTCTCATTCATATCATAAAGATTAAAGTACAAGACACGTAAAGACCGACATGATAAAATTGAAAAGATATCAGAACATCTCTGAGTTTGACTCCAACGCCCATCACCTGCCTCCACCACCACGACAGCAGCCACCGAAGAAATGAATGATGGATCACCTCCTCACCCGAGCTCGACACGGCTCCATCGCTGATATGCAGCTTTGTGGACCTCCAAGGCGACTCACCAAAAGTGAAGCCCTTACCGTTGAACGAATCAAACCGGGGCCAGGGACGGAGCCAGGGGTGGCCGTGCAGGGGCCCTGGCTCCCCCTATGGATTTTTTTTTTCTGAAAGCACCCCTTCACTATTAGCTCAAATGCTCAAGATTTATCTGTTTGGCCCCCTCCAACCTTTTGCCTCTTCTATTGGCCCCCCTCTACCAAGATTCCTGGCTCCGTCCCTGACCGGGGCAACACTTCGGACACGCCATCGAACTCCAGATCTGGCACCCCACCGCGACTAAGACGCCACAGAAGGAAACCATACCTGTGATCCACGAACCACGAACCCATCACATGTTCCGTCTTCCAGATGACGTCGATGCAGACCACAATCTACATCCGCTCCTTGACTACCTCCCAAGCTCCACGTCGATGCTGGAGCAAACGTCGTCGCAACGGCGGAGCCCGTGGACACAGGTCCACCACGAGGATGCCGCCGCCGCCACGCCATCCTTACTTGAACATGCTAGTTTCCAAAACCTTCCCCAACCATAAAAACGGTGGCCTTGTCAGAGAAGGATCCGAAGAATTTTTATTCAGCGCCGTCATCGTCGCCGCCAAAGCAAAGACGATGAACGGCTTTAAAACCTAGACTGAAGGAAGTAAAAATGATCCATACGCGTGCATATGTCTGTCTTGGTTTTCTCTCTGATCTCTAGTGCTTGGATTAGATGTGAACATGGCGAAAAGGTTTCTTCAGTACGTGTCATCAATCTACGGCTCAGTCGCGTCCATCAGGGATCTGGCTTGTCTGCTCCCTCCCCATGTTCCCATCCGTGCTCCCACTTCATTCTACGGCTGTCTTTTTCCCTTTCCCTTTCTAATCTAATCATCTCCTCTCTTGATTTTAAGGAGGTGGGGCCAGGCCTTATTTTGTTCCAATCAAATCAAGCCACGTACGAGGGAGCACGGATGGGCGCACTCGCGGGGAGCAAGCAAGTCTCGTCCGTCCATCAGACCTCATGAACGGAAGTTGCATGCACGGCCAGCCCGGGCTTGGTGGATATTCATGTGCCCCGATATCATATATCTGCAACTCTCCTCACTGTGCAATATTATATGAGTATCATACAAAAAATAATGAATGTATATTTTCGTATGCGGGGTCAATTTTTAAATATGAGACATACGGTGGTGCATTTTTGAAATATATGAACACTTGTATTGATTTTTGTAAATACCTTCCAAATATATGAACATTTACCTTCGATTTTATGGACATTTTCTTTTATACTCCCTCCGTTCCTAAATATAAGTCTTTTTAGATATTTAAATGAACTACAATATACGGATGTATGTAGACATATTTTAGAGTGTAGATTCACTCATGTTGCTCTGTATGTAGTCATTTGTAAGAATATATAGAAAGACTTATATTAGAAACGAAGGGAGTATATGTATAATGTTTTATATTTATATAAGCAGATTTTCCGACAAGATTTATAAAATTATTTTTAAGAATCGGCGTTTACTTAAAAAAAATCTCTTCGTTTTCAAATATTTATCTTTTTAAATATTTTAAATGGACTACAACATACGGATGTATGTAGACATATTTTAAAGTGTAGATTCACTCATTTTGGTTCATATGTACTCCCTCCGTCCGAAAATATTTGTCATCAAAATGATTTAAAGGGGATGTATCTAGATGTATTTTAGTTGTAGATACATCTTTTTTTTGTCCATTTTGATGATAAATATTTTCGAACGGAGGGAGTAGTCACTTATTGAAATCTCTAGAAAGAAAAATATTTGAGAACGGAGGGAGTAAATGGAATATGAGATAGTGGGCCGTGCCAGAGGCCGGCCCATTAGAGCCCACCGTTGAGGCGGCAACATGGGCTATGTGAACGGTCAGCGCGAATCTCTGTCACGCCGCCACTCCCGCTGTGTGCCGCCCTCACCTGCCGCCGACAGGCCCGCCACCCACCCCGACAACCGTCGCGCCGGCCCTACTCCCCGCCGCCCACCCCGCAGCTCGGCGACCTCCCCAGCGTACATCAGCCGGTCCTGCGATGACCCTCGTCGGGATTTTCCTCGCAGCCCTCATCTGGTGCGCCGCCTACGTCGCCGCCGCCGTCTCCTCTGTCTTCTAGTCCCCCCCTTTCTCCGGCAACCCCCTCCCCACTCCTTTGGTAGCCCGACGCCGACCATGGGTTTCGCGCAGCTCGTCATCGGCCCCGCCGGCAGCGGCAAGGTGACTGTCTCCGATTCCCGCCCGCTCCCTCTTTCGCTCCATGCTTAATTCAGTCCCCAGAGCTAATTTTGATTGGGGACGAGTTGGTTCGTCGCTCTGACCAGCTCGGGTTCTGCCACTACTGCCTAAACTGCTTTGCATACGATGCTTTTTGCGTCCGAGCAGTAGGACTAGAGAGCAAGTCATCTCTAGATACTATGGCCTTTGTTTAATACAGTACTAAGTTTGTGCTGCTTCGATGTGGTTTGGCCCCTGTTTAGACTTTAGATGCGATGAGCCGATGACAGATGAAATAATGTACCCATCTGCTTTGTGACTATACCTGCATGTATATATTCCAACGAATTTGACTGATTTAACTGGGTTGCACGGGAGGCTAGAGTATGATTATGGAGAAGCTACTGAGAAATAGTGTTTTCTAATCAGTTGTTAATCATGTGCAGTCGACCTACTGCTCTGGTCTGTATCAACACTGCGAGACGGTGGGCAGGAGGATTCATATGGTCAATCTGGATCCAGCTGCAGAGCACTTCAGCTATCCTGTATCTACGGGTAAGATTACCTGCACGCTGTTGTGCACAATTTTTTTAGATTACCTGCACTCAGCTGTGTTTGGTATTTTGTAGATATTAGAGAGCTCATATCGCTGGACGATGTCATGGAGGAGCTTGGGATGGGACCAAATGGCGGGCTCATCTATTGCATGGAGTATCCTGTTGTTTGAAAGCATGTTGATTTGTTGTTGATTGATGTCTCCCAAGCTATTTAGTTATGAAGTGACACCTTACGGCAATATCATCTGCAATTTATTTCTGCTTTGTATTGGTACTTGTAAGCGGGTTGGAGGTGCAAACGTCACACTGATGGAGTGGAACCGGTCCTACAGCACATCGCTGCAATTCTTCATCATGCCTAGAATTAAACTGCCTTCTGTTTTGTTTTCAATAGCAAAAGTTATACGTAGATGTTCCAGGAGCAAAATAGTATTGCTATACTTGCATGATTTATTATCTGGATAGTAGATACTATGACATCCAGTTATACTTTGAATTTGCCGATCCATTTCGTGAAGTCATTTGCATGGATTACTTGTACACTTTGGATACTATGGCGTTGCTATCAGGATGATGTGAATTTTATAAGTGGCTTCTCTGTTGATATATACTCTGTAGTCCAATTAGTAGCTACGTTTTTAATCAAGGATCTGATTGAACTCATTTTAATTATACAATTCCAAGCAGATGTGAATACTCTTTATTATTGCATAAAGTTAATGCTTTAGGATCTTATGATGGCAGTTGTTGTTTCCTTAAGAAACCTTAGGCACCTTGAAGACAATCTGGATGATTGGTTGGATGAACAATTAGAAAACTACTTGGATGATGACTATCTTGTGTTTGATTGCCCAGGTAATATGGTTAATGAATGTTTGCATGCTCTAATTGTGTCTTGTTTGTTAGTTGGACTATTTACTATTCGTACCACCTGCATGGGCCTAACGTAATGGGTTTCCTTATAAAACTTGTGCACTACCATGTACATGTTGCCATCTTTATCTATTTTCTCATGTGGTTCTGTAGCATGTCTTATTTTATGAAAAATCCGAGATATCTAGATTGCTTAACATTACATGAAAACAATTAACCCAAGGTTCCACATCTTGTTTTGGCAGGCCAGATCGAACTCTTCACTCATGTTCCAGTTCTGCGTAACTTTGTTGAGTATCTGAAAAGGAAAAATTTCACTGTTTGCGCTGTGTACCTTCTGGACTCGCAGGTTGGAATCACTAATGTAGTTTTCCTTTACGACAACACTAACTCAGACCCCAGACTGATAACTGTTTGTTTTTCTTGGTCCAGTTTGTCAGTGATGTCACAAAATACATTAGCGGTTGCATGGCTTCTCTTTCTGCTATGATTCAACTCGAGCTTCCTCATATTAACATCCTTTCTAAGATGGACCTTGTTTCCAATAAAAAGGATGTAGAAGAGTATGTTCTCTTTTTTTCTCTTGTATACTTAGTTGTAACATTTTAAAGTTGCTCTTTTTTTAATATTAATGTTTTTGTACTATTAGCTACCTGAACCCTGAGGCACAGGTTCTTCTGTCACAGCTGAATCGACAGATGGCGCCTCGGTTTCACAAGTTAAACAAGGCTTTAGCTGAACTGGTACACCTTCCATATGAACCTGTAAATTCTGTAAAATCTCATGCTTTCTGAAGCCCGATAACCGTCACTACATTGCCTCTAAAAAATGTCAACGTTGTTTTGTCATAAATCCATAATTGCTGGACGTGTATCTCCTGCTTCAAACTGTTATGTTTCTGATGAAAATTGTCTGCATGGTTAAGATTTGCTCTGACAGCACAGGCTTAAGTTTTAATTTAAGATGAGACATCAGTACATCACCTTATTCTGTGCTTATGTTCTGGAATCTGAATTCTGACTGCACTAGCTATTCTGTATTGCAGAATATACTTGTGTAAAAATATGTTTCGAGTACCATGATGCACTTCCTTTGTGATGATTATATAAACCGTGGCCAACTCACATTTACTTTATTTGAAGTTGGGCTAGGAAGTAGAACTGTTCTAGCATGATAGCCTGTGCTGATTTATATTCCAAGTGGACAACCATCTCTTATATTTGGCTATGTTAATTGGGGAGTCTGTAGACTTCTGGAAACTGGAGTAGATTAAAGCTTTAGATAGCTTGGATTGGTTGAAATACCATTATAATCTACCATAATATCTAAGGGAGTCATGATGATTTCTGGGATTTTCGCACACATGATTCTTGTTATACATTTCGTTTCTACCTTCAGCAATGAGCATTTCACTTTGCGATCCTTAGTTGTAGTACTCCCCCTCCCCCTTTTTTCTCATAGTGCATATTATCTTTGAGATGATACTTGTCTCCACGTGCTTCATTTCTTCCTTTTTTTTTGGTATCCTCTTCTGATAGGTAATTTGCTCTGATATTTATCGTATCTCTGCCTCCAATATTGATGTCAGTACTAATATCATGTAGGTTGATGATTACAACATGGTGAATTTCATACCACTTGATTTGAGGAAGGAGAGCAGGTATTGCTGTTTGTTTTCTTGGTTTAATTAAAATCTCACCCTTCTTTACATGCCTAAGCTTTCCTTTCTTTTCTGCTCAAGCGATTGAAGGAACCCTTTGCCGCTTGATTTTCTTACCGTTAGACATGCTACTTCTATTAGTACGCTTGTGGATGCAACTTTAACATCTATCTGGAAGACACATTCCCTCCTTGCCAGATTCAAATTTCTGGTGGGGTGGTGCCGTGGTGGTAGAATAGCACACCTAACAATTTGCTGTACTAATTTGGTGGTGGTGTTCCATTTTTTTCCTGTCATATGCTGGTCTGGTCTTTTTGGAAAATAATAATAATAATGGAATCAACACTATACTGAGCTCAACTTGAGATGATTGTTCGGTTGAAATTTACTTGCTATAGCCGGTTTAATTTGAAGTATAGTGCTGCAGTGAAACAAACCGTTCCAACAATGTTGAAGTGTGGCACTTCCATTTGCCATGCTGATATTAAATTTCCAGTTATTTCCATGGCATGCATGGTCCAGTTAGCCTAGAGACTTGGCAGATTTATCTATCTGGTTCTGTTTTTTTCGTAACCCTGACCGGCCTCCCATTTGCAGCATTCAGTATGTGCTGTCAAACATCGACAACTGCATTCAGTACGGGGAAGACGCCGATGTGAAGGTTAGGGACTTCATTCCTGAGGATGATGATTGACCATTTGATCAATCAGAAGCAACAACTTAGTCCGTAGGCTATATATAGTGTGGGTCCATGCGAGGAGGAATTCACCGCCACACGGTAGCGCTGACCAGGCAGAGGCGATGTTCATCTGTTTCAATCATTGGTCCGAAAACAACACAGAATGCATCTGCAGAGAGTGTTTGGTCACCTTGTTATGACTGTGTGGTTGGTAACTACTCCCTCCGTTCCGATTTACTCGTCGTGGTTTTAGTTCAAACCACGACGAGTAAATCAGAACGGAGGGAGTAGCAATTGCTTGTAAACAAATCATCCTCTTCCGGAGCTCTTGTATACACGGACATGAGTGCTAATACCTAAAATAGTGTATGCGACAATGCAGAACACAAGGCATTGAATTCTGGTCAGCGTAATGTCAGTTGTATTTGTCAGATTGTATAGCTCTTCCTTGCAAGGTTATTCCTCGTTTAGCATCACATTGCAACCAATGCTGCCCATACACGCATGAGGTCTTGCTATGCAAAATTCCTTTAAAGTTCCAATGAGCATACGCTAGATCTTTGTCTTCAGCGTTCAGATATGCACTTACGTTGATGCATAAGACGCTTTATAAGCTCACAGTCACCTGACCGATAACAGGGGGAGATTTTCCTACTGCACTTTGTTTTTTTGCTTCCTTCGTGCCCAGTTTCCAAGAATATCTACTAGTACTAAATTAACATGTGTAGCTCTCAATGTAGAAATTATGAAAAATGACTTAAATAGCATGTTATGTAATTTGGCAAAAGTATGCATTTTTCTTTATAAAAGGAGGATTAGAGGTATCCACTTTATTAGGGAGAATACTCTCGGTAGTGGGTTATCAACCTACTCTTAGTACAGCAATGGGTTCTTTGCAAACCCCCGGCCTCTTCATCGTTACAAATCTACGATGCAAGGTTGCCTCTCTTGTAGCCGAACTCTTCCAATCGGCGACGCTTGACAAAAATTGTTGAAGACGCACTGCCAGGTCAAAGATACGATGGTTTTCTTTTTTGGGTTATTTTTTCTTCATTTGTTTTTGAATTTTGCTTTTTTTCTTAGGATTTTGTGAACCACTTTTTTTGTTATTCTTTTGTTTTTTCGCATAAAGCACACAGCGTGTAAAAACATAGTTGTGCTTTTCCATGAAGCACGATTGTGCTTCCCGAAAGTGGAAAGCATAATTGTGCTTCACGAAAAAGCACAGTTGTGTGCTTCGGCGTGAAACACATCTCTGCTTGCTTTTGAAAAGTCAAAAAGCACAATTCTACTTTGGCGTGAAACAATGTTGGGGATACCGCTTATCGGGAACTTATCGGTCGACCCATGATAAGGGATAAATCGGCCAGTTTATCGACATATCTGCCGAATTATCTCCATATCGGCTCATTTATCGGCCGATTTATCTTATCAGCCAGACAGCGGTAAGCGATAAATCGGCCGATTTATCGGCATATCGAAAGATATCTCTAACAATGGCGTGAAATACATCCTTGCTTGCTTTTCGAAAATTGAGCATAGTTGTGCTTCTCGGAAGGAAAAACACAAATTTGCTTTCGGTGAAGCACAACTGTGCTTGAGAAGCACATAGTCTTTCCTAAAAAGTTTACACATTTGTGTTTCCAAAAAGTGAAAAGCACGGTTATTTTCCTGGTTTCCCTCTTTTTTGGGGTTTTCGTTCTTTTCATTGTTTTTGTGTTTTTTGTTTGTCTTTGTTTGTTTATGATTTTTTCAGGGTTTTTGGAAGATAAAAAGTTCGTCCAGACCTATTTATATTGGATCTAGTTTAAAGATCTCGACGCTAGAAATGCAGGATTTGGACGAATGATCCAAGAGGTAAAACATTTTAAGAAAACAAATGTACGAAAAAAGCACAAAACTTTCAGGTTGCGACAAGTGTCATAAACAAGTGGAAGTGACCATTGCAAAGGATACCCACGAACCGGTGGTATCAGAACAAACCGCCTCGCACAACTAGTATCGTCATGTCTACCGATCTCTCCAAGCCGCCCACAACGACACGTCTAGCCAATCCATGCATCTTGATTCCAATTGCAAGTAAGCTACATTCCGTGCCCCCTCCGTCCGAAAAAGCTTGTCCCTTAAATGGATGTATCTAGCACCAAGTTATTGCTAGATACATCAATTTGAAGAACAAGCTTGGGACAAGCTTATCCGGACGGAGGGAGTACTAGCTAATTAAACTAAGTATGTAGCTACGAGTGATGGAGCTTCACGAGGGTCAACGGGGGTGATGGGCCTCTAACCCCTCGTTGGTTACCCCAAGTGGAAGGTGAAAGATGCAGTGTTGTGGAAGTGTTTTCCCTTAGCAAAGATGCCAAGGATCGAATCCCCAGAGACTCCTAGGTTCAACAAGTAGGTGTCAACTGCTAACGGCGCAAATTAGCAATCAACGTGGACCTGCACACAGATACAAATAACTTTGCTCCCAACGAGTACAGAGAGGTTGTCAATCCCTCCGGCCTTGTAGTTCACAAAGGATTAAACGCAAAATGATAGTAGTGATAGATAGTGTTTTGCAATAGTAAGTAATAGCGAAAAGTAAATAGCAAATGTGATCAATGATGGTAATGTGGACCGGAGTCACATGATGTTCACTAGTGATGTCTCTCTCCCAAAAGACGATAAAATAGCTATGTGAGGTAAACGAATTACAGCTGGGCAATTGACAGGACCACGAACGCAAACCAATGCTGACTACATTGCAAGAAAGGTTGAGGTTCAAAGCATGGGCGGTACGCCAAAGTAAGTAGACCGAAATCCATCAATATCTACTACTAATCATCCACCTTGAGATATCTATCCAGAACATCTCGCTGGTATTAAGTTGCGAGCCCCATCCATAGTGTAAACTCAAAGCAACAGACAACTGCATTAAAAGAACTTTGCGTAAAGTAAACAATCCTTGCACCCACGGGCACAAGCACCGTTGTTTTCCCCCTTGTGGCAACAGCACATCCCCTAGACTCATGTTTCTGTCACTCAAGCTAGTCATCGAGGGGCATGAACCCACAATCAAGCATAACGTTCCCTCTTGGAGTCACTACGTATTACTCGGCGAAAGCAATAAATAACAACGGAGAACATGCAAGAATTACTTACGAACATAAATATAAAAGAGGTGAATCAAATATATTACTCAAGAACAATCTGAACATAATCTCATAATCCATCGGATCCCAGCAAACTCAACATAGCAACAGCATAAGGATTACATATGTGCCTCGATCATGTAGGGCAGCTCACGAGGACTAATTAGTGAAGCACAAGAACGGGAGGAGAACATCACATAGCTACTGGTCATGGACTCATGGTCCAAGGGAGACTACTCACGACTCATCCGGGAGGCGTCCATGGTGGTGGAGAAGCTCCCGGTGGTGATCCTCCCCTCCGGCAGGGTGCCGGGAAGAGTTCTCCTGGTGCTCCCGATCTTGGAAGCGACGGCGGCGGCGGAACAAAGATGGGATCGCGAAAAGAGTTCCTCTTCCCAGGGTTTCGAGGGAAGCTCTAAATCTATGCCAAAGGGGGGGGGAGGGGGGGCGCCCACAGGGCGCCCCGAGCCCTGGTGGGCCCCCCGGCTGTACTTCGGGCGCAAGGTCGGTTCCGGAACGCTGATTTTTTATATAATTTTTCTGGATTTTTCTTGGCAGTTCTCGTAACGTGAAAACCTGAAATACAAAATCAGCCGAAAACAGAAACTGGCACCGGGGTGCACTGGATTAGTAGGTTAGTCCAAATATGATCAAAAGTGTATGGAAGTGTATGAATATCATAGCAATATCACCCAAAAGTGGCATGGAGCAAGCGGAAATTATAGATACGTTTTGGACGTATCAACATCCCCAAGCTTAATTCCTGCTCGTCCTCGAGTAGGTAAATGATAACAAGAATAATTTCTGTGGTGGCATGCTATTAACCATATAGGACTTTTTATAGTCATATGACAAAAGCTTACTGAGACAATGATTCTATAGTAATTAAGTTGCCTCATGAGAAAATCACAAATGACTGAAAGTTTTACAATATGAAACTGAAACATCAAAAAGATTTGCAATGAACATGACATGCAAATATGATAAAGTGATATCTAGCTTGCCCCCTTTAGTGAAGCAAAACATAAATGCAGGGGCACCTTCAAGGTTTAAGTGATGACTAGATACAATGATTTCAAAATAAACGATATCACAATCATGCAAACGACAATGCTACTTTGGGACAATGCACATTACACTCAGAATGACAATCATGCTCTCAGTAGTTGGTGCTTTTAAAAGAAGATGGAGACTCAACATAAAAGTAAAAGAATGGTTATGTGCTAGAGCTTTTTATAGAAGCAATTTTGTCAACGGTAGTAGTACTTCATATGTGTCATGCATAAGACATCCTATAAGTTGCAAGCCTCATGCATCGAATACCAATAGTGCTCGCACCTTGTCCTAATTAGCTCGAATTTCCATGGGTTATCATTGCATTACATATGTTTCAACCAAGTGTCACAAAGGGGTACCTCTATGCCACCTGTACAAAGGTCCAAGGAGATAAATCGCATTTGATTTCTCGTTTTTGATAGATCTCAACTTGAGGACATCCATACCGGGACAACATAGAAAATAGATGATGGACTCCTCTTTAATGCATAAGCATATTCTCATAAGAGATTGAGGATTAAGGTCCAAGCTAAAACTTCCACCATGATACATGGCTTTGGTTGGCGGCCCAATGTTCTTCTCTAACAATATGCATACTTATTCAACCCACAGCAAATCACCCTTACTTCAGACAAGACGAGCATGCATAGCAACTCACATGATATTCAACAAAAGTGTAACAGTTGATAGCGTCCCCAGAAACATGGTTACCGCTCAGCAAGCAACTTATAAGAAATAAGATACATAAGCAACATATTCTTTACCACAATAGTTTGTAAGCTACTTTCCCATGAGCTATGTATTGCAAAGATTGAAGGTTTTAAAGGTAGCACATGTAAATTACTTGGAGTGGCGGTGAAATACCACGTATAGGTAGATATGGTGGACTCATATGGCATAACTGGTTTAAAAGGATGTGGATGCACAAGCAGTCATTCCGCTTAGTACAGGTGCAGGTTAGCAAAAGACTGGGAGCGACCAACTAAGAGAGCAATGACGGTCATAATCATGCAGAGCGACAAAGCAACATTGAATCAGGCATGGAGGTTATATCGCCACTCAGAAATAAAAGATCATCAAGGCTTGACAGACTTTCTTTACAGTCTTAAATATGTGTGAGCATACGCCAAGTCAATCAAAATAAATTCTCGAAGGAAGATATTACTAAACCGTACCACATCATAGGCAAACAAATCATGTTGGTACTCCAATAACACATTGGGAATCCCCCAGCTATTTGAGACTAACCATAAGAAAACCTGAACTACTAAGCACCATCATGCACGTAGCATCTTTATCATAGACATATTAACCAATGCAACGGAAGAAAACTCTCTTAATAAGGTGAGTATGATAATTAAAGAGAGTTCAAGCAACCAACTAAACAAAAAGCTCTTTGAAAAGATAAGCATGAATACTAAGAGCAGAGCACGATAGTAGCTATTAAAAGACAAAGAACACACACAACAAAGATAGACATGAAAATTCTATGTTATGTTCTAGGTAGAAGTGGAGCGTGTTTCTCTCCCACATAAAGGAATGCTGAGTTCCAACTCGTTATGAAAAACTAAAAAGAAAACTAAAAGCAAGACACTCCAAGCATAGCACATAACACATGAAGTGATAAAAATATAGTGGAACGAAAGACGAACTGATAATGTTGATGGAGAAGGGGATGCACGGGGGCATCCCCAAGCTTAGACGCTTGAGTCTCCTTGAATATTTCTTGGGGGTGCACGGGGGCATCCCCAAGCTTGAGCGCTTGACACTCCTGAATCTTTTTATCATCTTCCCTCGCACACTTGAAAACTCCCTTCATACATAACTCATCATAATCTGATTAGCGAGGTTAGTACCCTTAATAAAATAATTGTTCCTTGCTGGAAATAAAGATATTCTTGAAGTTCTACTGTTTCTCAAGATTGCCAAAAGGTTTTTGCAAAGAAAAAGCAAGCTCTTGGTTTGCGAAATGAAGGAAAGGCAAAACAGGACAGAATCTGTGAAAAACAGAACAGCAGGTAGTAAATGATTTGTTCAGGGTACTTCTGCAACTCAAATCAAAAAACTCAGAACAGACGCACGAAAGACAATTATATAGAGAACGCTGTCGAAAAAATTCAGACCAAAAAGATGATCTGGTGATTTTATACGAATTTTTCTATCCAAGGACAGAATCTGTTTCCTGGACAGCACCTCACAACTTTTGAACTTTCTAGCAATCAGAGGCTATACTTGGCACAAATATGAAAAGCAAAGATACAATGATGATGCTACAGTAGTAAACAACATCAAGACACAACAAAAGCAAAAAATTTATTCATGTGGGCTGCCTCCCAAAAGCGCTTTCTTTTATGCCTTTAAGCTAGGCATAATGCATATAGATCAAGTTTTATCAAGAGTAAAAGAATAGCTAGCCCGTACAACGGACTCAAAAGGTAACTTGATCTTCTTTCGAGGGAAGTGT
Source organism: Secale cereale (assembly GCA_902687465.1). Classification (NCBI taxonomy): domain Eukaryota; kingdom Viridiplantae; phylum Streptophyta; class Magnoliopsida; order Poales; family Poaceae; genus Secale; species Secale cereale. The sequence goes on from LR738712.1 coordinate 33,797,407, forward strand.
TCCATCCCTTTCTTGAGGGGAAACTGAAATTTTATATTACCCTCTTTCATGTCAATGATAGCACCAACAGTGCGCAAAAAGGGACGTCCCAAAATAATTGGACATGAAGGATCACATTCAATATCCATAATAGTGAAATCAGCGGGAACATAATTATCATTAACAACAATAAGAACATCGTCGATCCTCCCCAAAGGTTTCTTTATGGAAGAATCAACGAGACGAACACCAAAAGAACAAGAATCATAAGGTTTCAATTTAAGCATATCATATATTCTTTTGGGCATAACAGAGGTACTAGCTCCAACATCACATAATGCATAGCAAGAGAAGTCATTCAATTTAATTTTTATCATTGGATCCCAACCATCTTCTAGCTTTCTAGGTATGGAGGCTTCTACTCTAAGTTTCTCCTCCCTAGCTTTGATGAGAGCATTAGTGATATGCTCTGTGAAGGCAAGGTTAAGCGTGCTAGTGCGGGGGTCTCTAGACATCTTGTGAAGGAAATCAATAACTTCGGTAAGAGTGCAATTATCAAAATCAAGGTCACGAGCATCAAGTAAAGTGGTAGTAGTGTCCTTTAGGTTCACATGTTTGGTAGTTTCTATAGTCATAGCATCACCATTAATAGGTCCATTGGGACCAGGAGTACATTGGGTGCTAAGAGTTTGAACATCCTCAATAACTTGGATAGTAGCAACAGTGTGGTGGGTAGGAAGGCTCTTAATTCTATCTTCTTCCTCCCTTAGGGATGCAACCACTTCGGGTTTAGCTGCCATTTGGTTTATCAAAGTGGCTTGTGTGTGGGACATATTGGAAACTTGGGTCTCAGTGATAGTGAGTCTAGTCTGGAGGTTAGAAATCTCAATATTTATGTTCTCTAATCGTTTACTAATGTCTTGCAAGATAGCAGTATGCTCATTTAATTGCCTCGAGAAGGTTTTGTTTTGTTCATATTGGGTGTGCATGTAATTCTTAGTGGCCTTCTCTATTTCTAGCAGTTTCTCATAGCCAGGCAAATCTCTATCTTTTTGGATGGAGTTCTTGGTGCTAGGATAAGCATTGTTGTTCCCATAAGAATTAGAGGGGAACAGTCTAGGATTGTTACCAAAATTACTCCTATAAGCATTGTTGTTAAAATTGTTTCTAGAGATAAAGTTCACATCTACTTGTTCTTGAGCAATCAAAGAATTTAAAGGAACATCACATTGAGTCCATAGGAAAAGCCAATACTATTAAAAGGGGATGAGGTTGTGTTAATGTTCTTGTTGCTCAAGTGCTTGGTGATCTAGCTCCCTCAACTATCAGCACTCTTCACTTTACAACACACTCATAAGTAATCTCGGACAAACCGATTCTGCAAACTCAGTCCCACCGAGATGAACCACTTCAGTTATTTCCCTAAACCCTAACTTCTCGGTCCTACCGATTCTGAGTCTCGGTCTCACCGAAAATGTTCTGCCAACCTTCTGTAACCAAATGACAGCATTTCGGAATATCCGAGTTGTTGTTTTCGGTCACACCGAGATGGCAAACCCTAACCTTTGACTCTCTTCGGTCCCACCGAGATGGTATTTTCGGTCCCACCGAAAATCCCAACGTTCACTATATTTGAACTTTCGGTCTGACCGAGTTTTCACTTCGGTCTCACCGAGATTGGTCAAATGTGTGTGTAACGGTTGGATTTTGTGTGGAGGCTATATATACCCCTCCACCCCCTCCTCATTCGTGAGGAGAGCCATCAGAAAGTCTACCACTCATATCATACACTTTCTGAGAAGTGAACCACCTACCCTTGTGTTGAGATCAAGCCATTCCATTCCTACCATATGAAACTTGATCTCTAGCCTTCCCAAGTTGCTTTCCACTCAAACCTTTCTTCCACCACAGCCATATCAGTGAGGAGAGTTGAGTGTTGGGGAGTTTATCATCTGAAGCACAAGAGCAAGGAGTTCATCATCATCAACACCGTCTATTACCTTTTGGGGGGTGGTGCCTCCTAGATTGGTTAGGTGTCGCTTGGGAGCCTCTGTCTTTGAGATGTGGAGTTGAACCAAGAAGTTTGTAAGGGCAAGGAGATCGCCTACTTCGTGAAGATCTACCCCGAGTAAGGCTAGTCCTCCGTGGGCGTAGGCCGTGATGGAATAGACAAGGTTGCTTCTTCGTGGACCCTTCGTGGGTGGAGCCCTCCGTGGACTCGCGCAGCCGTTACCCTCCGTGGGTTGAAGTCTCCATCAACGTGGATGTACGATAGCACCACCTATCGGAACCACGACAAAAATCTCCGTGTCACCAAACTGCGTTTGATCTTCTCCACCTCCTTTTTACATGTGCAATTTACTTTCCGCTGCATATACTCTAGAATTGCATGTGTAGGGTGATACTTGTTGTGATCTTAATTGTGAAACTGCCAAAAATATTGCATGATCTAAAGGCAGATTTTTTATATTGTCAAGTAGTCTAATCACCCCCCCTCTAGACCTACTTCGATCCTACACATGTATCTTGCTCATCGGTGTTTTTGGGACACCGAGTCTTGCAATTACTCTTTCCATGTGACTTCGGCAAGAATCACTCCTTGGCGTTTTTAATGCTAAAAGATTTTAGCATCTTGTCAATATGTATCCATTGCTTAGCCCCATTAGGTAAATCTATCTCCATAGATCATCATGCCTAATATCAAGGCTATTTAGCCTAAGCACTTCATCGAAAGACTATTTTCAAGTGAAGTCCTAATTCGTGTCAAGAAATTTATTTCCAATTACCAATGTGTCAAGCACACAAGGTTTTTAGAAATATTATTGCGCTCCCACTTACTTTCTTGAATTACAAGCATCTTCGTTACCCATTGATGACGTCAAAACCCCTTTTGACCATTTCATCAAAACACGAAGATTCCAACTCCATTTTGCTCTCTTCTGTCCATTGCTGGAACTCTGAAGTTTGCACACTTACTAGCATCCTCTGGATCGACAAATTACTTTGGACTGTATCACATACAAGTCCTAGGTTTCATTTCCATTAGATGGAAATCCTTTTGTCATCCATGTTTCATATCTCAAGATTGAAATATGTATTAATTGCTAGTTCAACCCGAACCGACTTTAAGCATCGCTACGATGAAACAACCTCATCGTAGTCAACTCCTTGAACTTGTTATTTCAACAAGTCGAGCTTTATGGATAAACATTTTTATCCGTATCAGTTTTAAGTTCCATAAATATTCGTTAGACTCTAAGTCTTCCGAAAGGTGTATCAAGGTTTTAATCTTGAATCACATATATGGAAACTAACTCGGGTTGTATTGGCATTTTGCCAATTCCGGAGTCAGGGACCATCAACGCTTCCTTGTGTATCGTAGGTATACTGTTGTCTAACAACAATATCTCGTTTGCGCACCTGAGAGGTTTGCACGAGCCTTGCCTACGTGGTTCAGCTGCAAGGTCGACCGAAGTCCATACATTTTATTGTAGAGACTTCCGTATCAGTCGCAGTAGGAAACTCTAGAATTACTTCCAAGGTTCCTTTCCTTTGACCTGATGACGAAGATACTGTTATCTTGTCGAGTTTGCACTGTCCTCCCACTCACCCTTTTTGAAAGAACTATTCTCTTTAAAAGCATACCGTTTGGTGGCAAAACTATTTGCCTCGGTATAGTGAGGGAGGAATACCCAATTGCTTGGGATAACCTACAAAGTAGCACTTGTCTGATTTGGAATAGGTTTGTAACCTTTTACACAAGCCCCATATTCCAAATGTTAAGAAAAGATATAACATGGTTGGGCGTACCATACCATGGCTTCATTTCAACAGACCCGATGGAGCTCTTTTCAGTGTAAAAGCCGCAGTCTCTAAAGCATCACTCTTTAAAAGGGATAATGGCAATTTTATTTATGTCATCTTTGATCTTACCATGTCATAAATGGTTCGATTACATCTTCACAGACTTTCCATTTGCAGTGGTGTTCCGGGAAGTGCAAGTTATGAAACCCCTTTCACAACTCATCAGACATTCGCTAAACTTGTAACTCAAATATTCCTTTCTGCAATCGAATTGTAGAAACATAATTTTCTTGTTACAATAACTTCTACTTCATTTTTGAAAACCTTTCGAATGATTTCAAAAGATCCAGACTTACGTCTCATCAAGTAAATATCCATATATCTACTTGAGTCATTTTTGAAGATAGATAAATCCACTACTAACAACATTTATCGGACTACACACATCAAATGTATGATCACCAATAAGTTTGTTACTCGTTCCTTATGGCCTGTGAACGGTATTTCAGTCACTTCACTTTTCGGAGGAAAGTTGCAAGTGTCAGATGATTCAAAATCAAACGACTTCAAAAACCATCATAATGGAATTTCCATGCGGGTTTCTCCAATGTGACCAAATGTAGTGCCACACTTGTGCGGTATTCTTTTAGTCTTGCGACATTTAGCGTCAGTGTAAAAAGTATGATGTGAATGGGTATCGCTTCCATACAGAGGAGCACCAAAACAGCCGCCCCGATCCCAAAACTATAAATACCGGAGTGTACACCCCCGGTCAAAATTCAGTAGACTACTACGGAAGGGTACAAAATATATACGAGGTTAAATTCCGCCAGGGGCGTGAGACCCTAAGTCTTGCTGTGTTCAAATGTCGATGGTTCGATCCGCGGGAGGGGGTAAAACATACGCCTTCCATTGGTTTGGTAGAAGTTAAACCATCAACCGTCTATGCCGGAGCCGATCTCTTCATTGCGGCTACCCAAGCTACACAAGTATATTATCTGCCTTACCCATGCCAGAAAGCGTATCTAAAGGGTTGGGAAGTTGTGTTCAAGGTTTCGCCACATGGTAAGCTGCCAGACCCGAATGAAGACGATTACTACAACATTAACCCCATGACATACGAGGGAGTGTTCTATCAAGAGCAACCTGATGATGATGATGATGATGATGATGATGATGATGATGTGGTTAGAAACGATGACGCTAGACCATTGATGTGACAAAAAATATATATTTAGAAACTACATCCGTGTAGAAATTTAGTGATATATTTTTCATGATATATAACACATATTTAATTCCTCAAATTGATGACCTAGAACTACGCGAATGACTTATTCACCTAGACCAAGGTAGTACTTTGCAAGCCAGAGATGCTGCACTTTTATAGCTCAGCGAATCCTTGATACTCCTATATATACTACCGTAGACTGTACTGTAGTGGTATATTCCTCCCACAAATGGTCCACGTGTTACGAGTATAGAGTAGTTTGCACCGACAGGTGCTGCGCGCATGCATGTTTGTCATGAGACGCGTAGTTTCCTGGCAGACTGTCTCTCTGTTTCAACTTCAAACTTTGCTGCCTACGCTCAAGAATCAAAGATGATACTATGCTGATGTGTAGTGTGTTCTTCACCAGCACGCTAACTAGCAAGGCCTCGTCGCATGCTTGGTGAAAACTGTACTGCGTGGGGCGCCTTTCCTCGCCATTGCCTAGTCATTTCAGTCTATTTCTCCACGCACGTGGTACGTCCGGAAACCCTCTATAAGTAGGTCACATGTTTGCCTGTGCATCTCTGCATTGCAAGCGTTGCAGTAACAGTTCTATCCCTGGTTTGTCATTCCTTTGGTAAAAGAGCCAGTGCTCAGTAGTATCTTGGAAAGAAAGCTCACCTCCACCTAGCTACGTACGTAGTGCCTTCGCCAAAAACCCTGACCAAAATGGCACGGTACTCGCGCGCTTGGCTCACACTGCTTCTTCTGGCTTGTGCCCTTGTGCAGAGCTCATACGGCTCAAGACCATCTCCACTGGGGTCGCAGAAGCCCGGGGTCCTGTCTCCGACGATGGTTCACGGCACCGCCGATCCACGCAGCCGCGGCGGCGCAACCGAAGTCCCGCCCTCCGCGGAGGAGGGTACGACCGGTCATCGTGGAGCAAACGCTTATGATGGTGGTGGTGCTGTTGCAACTTCGGCGCTGGCGGGCGGTGGCGTTGTGTCGTCGGAGCAGAGGAAGGGATCAGGCTCGCCGGTGCTGAAGCAGGCGTTGGGAGTGATGCTGGGCTCGAAGCTGGGGCGGCGGGTGCTGGGAGGGGAGGCGGAGGACTCGGCGGCCGGGCCATCATGCCGCTCCTACAACGCACGCATCTCTTGTGCCCCGCCGGCGCAGCACTGACCGGGCCGGGTGCTTCTTCTTGCAGTAGTCTGGCAACAGGGGCTTGTCCCAGCTGATTCCTTCTTACTTGCTTGATTTACTAGCATGCATTGATCGATTGGACGGGCCGCACCAACAAAACAAAACAAAGCAAACGGCCCGGCCCGGGAAAAACAATGTAGCCTAACTGAGTCAAGCCTACAAAACGGCCCTGTGCATGCTGGGCAAAGTGCCTAAAAAACCGGCCTAAATCGGTCGATTCTGGCCTAAGGTGATGGATCGTGGGATTTGTCAAGTTTTACCATTTTTTACCTAAATCTGGGCTAGTTTTAGGCCGTGCCTGGCACATATGCCTGATATGTGGGCGTGTGCCTCGGTCAAATGGTGGGATTGCTGGGCCTTGCCTCATGTTCATAATGTCCTTGGGCGAGTGCCTCAATCAAACGATGGGCTTGTGGGGCCTTGGCTCATATTCATAACGTGTGGGAGAGCACCAACAACACGGTCGGCCTCCCGTACACGTACCGTACCGATCAGACCCCTTCTATGTATGTTTATTTTACAAAGAACTCCCTAAAATCTAGAAGGTTGTGCTGATTCAGACCTGTTTATTTGTAGAAATCCTCCTAGAGTTTAGAAAAGTCACACGGTTTTTTTATTTTTGCAAGTCCACGCAATTGTGGCAACACCAAAAAAAGTGTTCATGTCCTTTTGGCATAATCAAATCATGTGATGTCCCTCTGTACCAAAATGGAAGGTGTTTTCTCAGGCTTCAATTGAGACTCGAAAACATCTTACATTTTGATATAGAGGGAGGGAGTAGTACTTTCCTTTAGCCGGTTCTTTCTTTGTTGATTCCTTTTGTGATTTTGGCTAGCATGATTGAATTCCAGAACAAAGTTTGACAAAAAAAAAAAATAACAAATGTCGTCGTCCCATCCTCTCTACCGATGACCGACTGTCGTGCAACAAATTTCTCCGAGCGCACATCTAGAGCACGAGTCTCCTCTTATTACAAATAAAGTCCCAAAAGTGTAAATAAAATTAGAATTCACAATATGCATGCATCAGCATCACGTATGGCTTCACCTGGCTCTAATCATCCACCCCATGCTACCTAGCCAGAGCATTTCTCATATAATCTGGAAGAATAAGAAAAACGCCATCTTACATGGACACATAGATAGATGAACTCTCCAGTACTTGTGCTCTACTAACATGCACTGCAAAATAGCTAGGTTGACAGACAAGGACAAAAGCAGACATAAATCATACTTGATCAATTCAATCAACATCCTCAACGCATGTCCCTTCCAAAAAAGAAAGTCGGGTCTTTATCAAATCACTCTCGACCATCGCTAGCTTGAGAGAACTGCATTGCATTGCAAATCACACCTAAATGAACAAGGACATCAATTTCAACACTAGTTCAATAACACTTGTTCGCTCGTCTTGCTTCCAAATCTCGGCTCTCTCTTCTTCTATTGGCTGCCTCTTGCAACAAGGTTACATAGCCTCAAAGAATCAGCCCTAGACTAATCTAGATTACATGACCTGAAAAAAAATAGGGTGAAACAAAATTAGGAAAAACATTGTACGTTTGCGTTCATCAAAACAAGTTTTTGGATATATTAACAGCATGTCTAAATTATTGGTGGCATCGCCTTAAATAGCATGAGAAGACTGGTAACTGGTAATCTAGTATAGGGTCTCAAAGACTGGTAACTAATGCATGCACTACATTCTGCCTATTCCTCAATTTCTAAAATACAACAGCAAGAAAATGATCATATAAACTCAAATGGACCCAAAAAGTATAGGCAACAGCATTATTTGCAGTTTTAACTATAAAAATATTGCACTTCACATCAATTAAGCACATTCTTCTGTTTGACTACAACAACATCTATTCCTCCTCACTATGCATGACAGAAAGATGCCACTATTCCAAAAAAAGAGACAATGTATAATCCAGACCAGACCACTACTTCAATCAGCAAGAATACTTATTTCAACAAGGACACACGTAAGTGAAATCCAACTTGCCGCTATAGATGTTGCCTCGGTGGATATACAATACAGATAAGCATCTCCTAAAGAAAAATCACAGGTCTGGTGCCCAGAAGACCGCTACAAAGCTATAACAGATTGGTGAGCGCCGCAACCAGCGACTGCTCGATGCCCGGACAATCTCAGCGTACATGGAGAGAGGGAGGAGACCAGGGACTCACTAGAACCAAGGAATATACTGAGGTGGTGGTCAAGGAAGCGGAAGTCCACCAAGCCATAGTAGCCAAACAATAAAATTGACAATCATGTGAAGAGACCTACACATGAAGCAGAAAGTAGATCAACCACTGCATCGGCATGGCCATGCTTTGGCTTTCTGACTGCTACTAAAGCATCAAACAAAACCAGATGACCATAACATATAAGGTGCCAGGGAAACGGTAAGAAGATAGAAAGCCTAAGTAAACATATGCATTTCCAAAATTCTGGAATAACAACCATGCCATCCAATTGTTAAACAGAGCCTAATCGTCCACAAACTCAAGCCATGGTCAATATTTTAACCATGCAGTACTACCCCGACTTATTGAAATAACTACAAATCGAGTACAAGGATGTCATCAAACACATCACATATAGTGGCCTCTAGTGATTAGACATGGACCACTAACAAACACTGGAGCAAGTGCGGTAAAAATATGCGGACCCATATCATGCCAAGATCCTAAGTGTCAAACGCCAACAAACAGCATATGCAGTAGCACAATGGCCTGGATAGCAGAGGGACCAAATTTCAATGACAAGAACATCACAATCACTAGTTTGTGGTGCCTGAGGACCAACACCACAAGTCGCATGACCACATAACCGAACCCTAAACCATTGGCTCTATGGCCAGAACCACAACCAGCCACGGCTCGATGGACAGACCATCTCAAGGCACATGGAGAGATTGGGGATACCGGGGACTCACCAGAAGTTCAAGCTTGACAACCGACCACATGTGGCTTGTATCAGCTTCCCTCCCTCAACCTGTGACTTCCAGGGTTATTTTTCCCCCTTTAGCTCCTGTTATATTCAAATAAACCACCATGTTTACTTCCTCTCTAATGAACACAACATAAAACAGACAAAATATGAGCCATGTTCAGGGTAGATAAACACTATTCACCACTTATACACTTGGTGAGCAACAGTTTAAGCAAGCATAATATTGACCAGACCAGAATATGCATCACCGAACCTATGCATCAAACATCCAAATAAAGGCCATGTCAAAGTGTAGCAGAATGATGATTTCATCCTATATGTAGGTCTCAGAACACAAACAATAAGGAGCCAAGAAAGGTGCGACACAAGTCGTACTTGAGCCAAAGGTTGTGGTTTACATGCCTATATGCAAAGAAAATAAATGTGAGTAGCTGGAAGCATCCAGTAGATGAAATAAATCACCATGTACAATATGAAGTGTTTACAACTCTAAAGGCCAATCATAGCATGGCCAAGAACCATATACGTTTAGTTACAACCCAAACAATAAGAAAACCATGACCCATTAGTTACTATACCATGCCCCTTCAGGAAATTAAACATAGGTTAACATCATCTGGAAATAAACAATCTATGCCAAGACCAAGTAAATGAGGTCTGTTATCAAAATTCAAAATCAATCCATAGAAATGACCTTAAGCATGCCAATTGATTAAAATACTTATATTCCAGAACAAAATATAACAGTTTATATTGATAAACTGAAACCATGATGATTGGACAGTGAGAAAATCATCTCGCTGGATATACAAAAAAAGCATCTCCAAAAGAAAAATCACAAGGCTGTGGTGGCCAGAAGACTGCTAGAGGTATAACTCATTGTTGAGCACGGCAACCAGCCACAGCTCGATGCCCACACAATCTCAGAGTAAAGGTGGGTAAGAGGCTGGGGTAGTGGCCTAGGAAGAGGTAGTCCACCAACCCGTAGTAGCCAAACAATAAATTTGATGATTCCGTGAAGAGACATGCACATTAAGCAGAAAGTTTATCAGCCACTACCATAACATGATGGTGCTTTGACTTTCTATGAGTGCTACTAAAGCATCAATCAGAACCAGATGACCATAAGGTACAAGATGGCAGGAAAAAATAAGATAGAAAGCCTAAGTAAACAGATGCAATTCCGAAATTCTGGAATCGGAACCATGACATCCAATTATTAAACAGAACCTAAGCATCCACAAACTCAAGCCATGATCAATATTTTAAACTCTAGTAGTACCCCGACTTGTTGAAATATTTACAAATTTAGTAGAAGGATATCATCAAACACATCACATATAGTGACCTCTAGTGATTAGGCATGGACCAATACCAAACACTAGAGCAAGTGTAGTAAAAAGATGCAGTCCCATATCATGTCAAGATCCTAAGTAAGTGTCAAATGCTAACAAACAACATATATAAGTGGCACAATGGCCTGGACAACAGAGGGACCAAATTTCAAGGACAAGAATAGCACATTCACTAGATTGTGGTGCGGAGGACCACCACCACATGTCGCGCGAGCACATAGCCAGACCCTAAACCATTGGCTGGATCAACAGGACCACAACCAACCGCATCTCGATGGCTGGACCATCTCAAGGCACATAGAGAGATTGGGGAGACCGGGGGCTCACCTGAAGATCAGCTTGACAACCGACTACATGTGGCTTGTATCAGGTTCCCTCCCTCAACCTGTGACTTGCAGGGTTATTTCCCCCCTTTAGATCGTATCATATTCAAATAACCCACCATTGCCAGGCCTCTTTCTAATGAACACAACATAAAACAGATAAAATATAAGCAATGTTCAGGGTAGATAAACACTATTCACCACTCACACGCTTGGTGAGGATATAATGCAAGCTAGCTACTCTACAACAATTCAAGCAAGCATAATATTGAACAAACCAGAATTTAAAAACAAAAACTACACAATAATGAACTAAAAATGAAAGCCTGGACAACATACATATACAAAATCCCATCCCAATACACATTCATGAATCTGTGTGCTTGCGCATGTTGCAAATCAATGTCAATACAACTTAAGGATGAATTTAAGCTTCCCGGATTCAAAATTTACTATGCATGCATATTTGACCTCTGCAAACATGAGGCTTAACTAGGAACTGTTAAGCTGAACATTATATGTATCACTGAACCTATGCGTCAAACATTCAAATAAAAGCTCTGTCCAAGCGTAGCAGAATCAAACATCCAACACAGAGGCGAGAGGTCACCTTTGCCACAAACAGACTCCTGGTGATGCCATTGACAATCTTGGTGGGTATTCTCATGGGACCCTTCAAAAGCAACTACTTGTCCATGGCTCCCTTGAAGATGACCACTGGTCGCTGATGGTCACAGATCACCTTGACCTCTCGATGGTGATTGAGGTGATCTGCTTGACGGTGTTCGGGGAGCTCACAAGGTCAATCACCATCTTGTGCACCCGCATCTAGAGTCGGTCCCATGTGTTGGTACCTGATTAGCAGATAGTATTGTTAGACCAAGTTGATTTTCAATACAACCTCGGTCCCAATTACTTGTCTTGGATTTGTCTAGATACGAGTGCATCTACCACTAAAACGTGTCTAGATACACCCATATCTAGACAAATCTAAGACTAGTAATTTGGGACGGATGATGTATATGATAAGAAACTTCAGCGGAATCACAGAAGATGACTGATTTGTGAACGGCTGAACACCAGCTTTAAAACGGTTGATTTTGAAACATATATCAGAAGCATCATATGGGATCATCATTCGCTCCGCACATCACCTAAGTACGACTGACAAACAACAAGTAATCCTATGCATATTTTAAAGTCAAAATCATATGGTAGTGGTAAATAAAAAATGTGCAAGTATATTTTGAACATTCTGAGATCACTGGAACATGTCACTTGCATTGACTACTAGTGTTTCTAAGAAACCAAAAATGGAGGGGCTAGCCATTGGTTTTAAAAAAACCTCAATTTTGAAATCCACAAAGAAAATCTCAGGAATAACTTGATTTAGCATCATCTGACGAGCCGATCATAAAACAATGTAAAAAAATAACATCACATGTGTAACCAAGATGAAGAATGAATTCCCAGAACTATGTGGGAAACCAGCAACTAAGGTAGATGAACTACCAAACAATTGAGATCTCCTAAGTGTTCAAGCCAAGGAATATGGACCACTACCAAACCCCAAGAGAAAGTGCAGTAAAAAGACGGGATCCCATATCATGCAAAGATCCTAAGTGTCAAACGCCAACAAACAGCATATGCGGTAACAATGGCCAAGATAGCAGAGGGGCCAAATTTCAATGACATGAACATCATATTCACTAGATTGTGGTGCCGAAGGACCCCCCACCACATGTCGCATGACCACATAACAGAACCCTGACCCATTGGCTCAATGGCCAGAACCACAACCAGCCAATGCTCAATGGTCGAACCATCTCAAGGCACATAGAGATAGGGGAGACAAAGGACTCACCAGAACTGACGCACTCGCTGGATCAGCTTGACAACCGACTACCCTCACTCAACCTGTGACTTCCAGGGTTGCCCCACCCCCCACTCCTGTCATATTCAAAGAAACCACCATGTCAGGTCTCTCTAATTCGGACAACACAAAATAGAAAAAAAAATATAAGCCATGTTCAGTGTAGATATACACTATTCACCACTCATACACTTGGTGAGCATATAATACTAGGCAGCTACTCGGCAACAGCTTAAGCAATCATAATATTGGTGAGCATATTGTACCAGCCAGCCACACACATCCAGGATGAATTTAAGCTTCGCAGATCCATGATTTACTATGCATGTAGATTTGACCTTTCAAAACATGAGGCATAACTAGGAACTGTTGAACTGAACATGATATGTATCACTGAACTATGCATCAAAGATCCAAATATAAGCTATGTGCAAGTGTAGCAATGCTTCTTACTATAGAAAGGAGAGCAAACATGCAGAATGATTTACTACATACGACACATGAAGCTAGATCAGTACCCAAACGCCATCAAGGAAGATAATGCACACTTTTTGTTATAACAAGCACCAGCATACTACTATGAGGTAGCAGCAAGCAAAGGCCAAAAGAACAATACTAGCAATATTTGTTGCACGCCAGGGGTGAGTACAATCATGATGATAAATTGATAAATTGAAACCATGATGATTGGACGGTGAGAAAATCATCTCGCTGGATATACAGAAAAGTGTCTCCAAAAGAAAAATCACAAGGCCTGGCCAGAAGACTGCTACAGAGCTATAACTCATTGTTGAGGATGGCAACCAGCCACGACTCGATGTCCACACAATCCCAAAGTAAGGGGCGGACAGGTAGTCACCAGAAACGAGTAAGAGGCTGGGGTAGTCGCCTAGGAAGGGGTAGTACACCAAGCCATAGTAGCCAAACAATAAATTTGACGATTCTTTGAAGAGACCCACACATGAAGCAGAAAGTTTACCAGCCACTACCTCAACATGACGTGATTTGACTTTCAATGAGTGCTACTAAGGTATCAACCAGAACCAGATGACCATAAGGTATAAGATGGCAGGAAAACAATAAGATAGAAAGCCTAACTAAACAGATGCAATTCCGAAATTCTGGAATCGTAACCATGACATCCAATTGTTAAACAGAGCCTAACGATCCATATAGTCAAGCCATGATCAATATTTTAACCTCCAGTACTACCCCAACTTGTTGAAATATCTAAAAATTTAGTAGAAGGATATCATCAAACACATCACGTATAATGGCCTCTAGTGATTAGACATGGACCACTACCAAACACTAGAGCAAGTGTAGTAAAAAGATGCAGTCCCATATCATGCCAAGATCCTAAGTGTCAAATGCCAACAAACAACATATGAAGTAGCGCAATGGCCTAGACAGTAGAGGGGCCAAATTTCAATGACAAGAATAGCACAATCACTAGATTGTGGTGCGGATGACCACCACCACATCGCAGGAGCACATAACCAAACCCTAAACCATTGGTTGGATGAACAGAATCACAACCAGCCGTGTCACGATGGATGGATCATCTCAAGGCACATAGAGAGATTGGGGAGACAGGGGAGTCACCTGAAGATCAGCTTGACAACGGACTGCATGTGGCTTGTATCAGCTTCCCTCCCTCAACCTGTGACTCCCAGGGTTATTTTCCCCCTTTAGCTCCTATCATATTCAAAGAAACCACAATTGTCAGGCCTCTCTCTAATGAACACAACATAAAACAGACAAAATATAAGCAACGTTCAGGGTTGATAAACACTATTCACCACTCACACGCTTGGTGAGCATATAATACAAGCCAGCTACTCCACAAAAGTTTAAGCAAGCATACTATTGAGAAAACCAGAATTTAAAAACAAAAACTACACAAGAATGAACTAAAAATGAAAGCCGGGACAACATACATATACAAAATCCCATCCCAGTACACATTCACGAATTTGTGTGCTTGCGCATGTTGTAAATCAATCTCAATACAAATTAAGGATGCATTTAAGCTTCACAAATTCAAAATTACTATGCATGCAGATTTGACCTTTGCAAACATAAGGCTTAACTACAAACTGTTAAGCTGAACATTATATGTATCACTGAACCTATGCGTCAAACATCCAAATAAAAGCTCTGTCCAAGTGTAGCAGAATCAAACATCCAACAGAGAGGCGAGAGGTCACCTTTGCCACAAAACAAACTCCTGGTGATGTCATTGAGCACCTTGGTGGGCATTCTCACGGAGCCCTTCACCCGCAACTGCTTGTCATTGACTCCCTTGAAAATGACTAGTGGTCGCCGATGGTCACAAATCACCTTGACCACTCAATGGTGATCGAGGTGATCTGCTTGACGGCGTCCGAGGAGCTGACAAGGTTAATCACCATCTTGTACACCCGCATCTAGAATCGGTCCCAGGTGTTGGTACCTAATTAGCAGATATCATTGTTAGACCAAGTTTGTTTTCAACACAGCCTCCGTCCCAAATTACTTGTCTTGGATTTTTCTAGATACGAGTGTATCTACCACTAAAACATGTCTAGATACACCCATATCTAGACAAATCTAAGACGAGTAATTTGGGACGGATGAAGTATAAGATAAGAAACATCAATGGAAGGCCAGAAGAGATGGCTGATTTCTGAACGGCTGAAAACCAGCTTTAAAAAGGTTGATTTTGAAACTTATATCAGAATAATCATATGGGATCATCATTCGCTCACTCCGCACATCACATAAGTACGACCGACAAACAACAAGTAATCCTATGCATAGCTTAAAGTGAAAATCATATGGTAGTGGTAAATAAAAAATGTGCAAGTATATTTTGAACATTCTGAGATCACTGGAACATGTCACTTGCATTGACTACTAGTGTTTGGAAGAAACCAAAAATAGCGGGGCTAGCCATTCGTTTTAAAAACCTCAATTTTGAAATCCACAAAGAAAATCTCAGGAAAAACTTGATTTAGCATCATCTGACCAGCCCATCATAAAACAATGTAAAAAACAACATCAAATGTGTGACCAAGATGAAGAATGAATTCCTAGAACTATGTAGGAAACCAGCAACTAAGGTACATGAACTTCCAAACAAGTGAGATTTCCTAAGTGTTCAAGCCAAGGAATATGGACCACTACCAAACCCCAAGAGAAAGTGCAGTAAAAAGACGTGATCCCATATCATGCAAAGATCCTAAGTGTCAAACGCAAACGAACAGCATATGCGCTTTATTGAACTATGGGTACAATGCAGATCAACTAAATAAATGAGAACCAACAGAGAGGCGAGAGAGGTCACCTTTGCCACAAACAGACTTCCTGGTGGTGCCGTTGAGCACATTGGTGCGCATCCTCACAAGGCCCTTCACGCGTAGCGTCCTTTAAGGTGACTCTTTGTTAAGCACATTCCCACAAACGGACTTCCTGGTGGTGCTTGTCCTTGGCTCCCTTTAAGGTGACTAATGGTTGATGATGGTCACCTTGACCTCGCGAAGGCGATTGACGTGATCTCCTTGATTGCGTCTGAGAAGCTGACAAGGTCAATCACCCTCTTGTGCACCCGAATCTTGAACCGGTCCGAGGTGTTGGTACCTGATTAGCAAGCAAGATAGCATTGTTAGACCAAGTTTATTTTCAATATATGATAATAAAGCACATAAACATATGAATGATTTGTGACCGGCTGAACATGAGTTTTAGAAAGCTCGTTTCTTAAATATATATCAGAAGAATCATATGGAATCACCATTTGATCAGCACATCACCTAAATAAAACTGAGAAAGAACAAGTAATCGTATGCATAGCTTAAAAGTGTAAATCATATGGCACTGGAACATTCTGAGACTACACTGGAACAAGTCACTTGCATTGACTACTGGTGTTTGGAACAAACAAAAAATAGAGAGGCTAACCATCGGTAAAAAAAGGCTCAATTTTGTATTTCTCAAAGAAAATCTCAGGAATAACTTGGTTTAGCATCATCTCTACAGCCCATCATAAAACAAAGTCCAAAAACTGCATCACGCGTGTAAATAAGATGAATAATGAATTCCCATGTCTATGAGGAAACATATTATTTTAGGTTTGTAGTTGCGCCATCTTCAGACTCACAGTATTCTGGCTGTCACCATATTATGTTACGGTCGCAGACTCGTAGGGGAAGTTTCCTCAACCAGCTTCCCCCAATCCTAGAAATCACTATATTCTGGTAGGTTTGTAACATACTCTGCAGAGTGGTATAAAGTATGCATGAAAAGTCTAATTAGGTAACTGTAACAGAGGTAAGCTCGTTGATTGCAATACAATTAAAAACCTAACAGAATACATCATCCAAGTCAGTGAACCTTTTTCTCGGGCACAATAGTCGATGCATTGAGATGATCGTACTTATGGTGATTTCCAGGCTCGCCGCACCTAAACGACGCATTCTGGAGTTTGTTTGTTTTTTTTGCAGGAAAGCTAAACAACATATTTTTGTGGAAGTTTCCAGGGAAACCATTGTCACATGTCTATGTTTGTCAAGTGGCATCAATAGGTAGCTACGCTCTTGTCAAGCAGGGATGTAACATTCTGGCTAGGACCTCTCTGAAAAAAGTTTCAGTTTTGACACACCTAATGTAGTGAAGTAAGCAGCAGCAAAATGGGCATCAAATTCAATAGGAAGAAAACCCACCACGACGTGCATACATATGCATGACGGACAGGCTCATGGGCTAAACCTACTTGTGATAGCTTTGAACTCCAAAGGTTGCACGAGTCTAGTATACCTACCTGCTTCCTCTGTATCTAAATTTAAAACGTTTTTGTAGTTCAAAAACATCTTATATTTGGAAACAGAAACAGAGGGAGTAATGTATCCATGCCGTTGCCAGACTACTACTCCTAACGATAACGAGCGCTCGCTCAGACAAACTCTAAGTAGATCAATTCGAACTAACTAGATTACCACTCAGCCAGAGCGAAACTACCGTACAGTAGATGGCAGCCTGATCCAAACGAACAGAGAGAAGGGGAGGAAAAGACAGAGGTACCTTGACGAGCTGAAGCGGAGAGGAGACCTTCCATGGCCACGGCTGCTGTGGGGTCGGAGCAGCCTGGCTGAGTCGCGAGAGAGAAGAAGCGCACGGAGGAAGGGCCTCCTCTGCCGGTGCATGGTTCTGGAGAAGGAGCCCGGCTGGCGGAGTGGACGCTGGGAGCATGAGGATGCAAGCGGCGTCCCAAGAGAGAAGAAGGCCGCCCCCTCACTCGTACTCTCCCGTCACGGCCGAGCTCGATGACGGCAATGACGCTGGCGGATCTGGGCCGCTCGGTGGATCTCCCTCTTGTGACGAGGGGAGAAAAGTTTCAGTTTTGACACGCACGCCTGATGTATGTGGTGCGGTAAGCAGCACAACGTACATCAAATTCAGGACGGGGCGGCTTGATGCGCTCCCACGTCGTCGGCACGCGATGGTCTGCGGTGCACCTGCACGCATGAGGAAGACGCATCAGAAACAGAAACCTTGCCGGCGGCGAAACCAAAACGAACAACGGGGAGACAGAGAGGGGGCGGACCTTGACGAGCTCCAGCGGCCGGGTAGGAGACCTTCCATGGCCGCGGCTGCTGCGGGGTCGGAGCTTGGTGGAAGCGTAGCGGCAGAGAAGAAGCGCCCTCCTCTGCCGGCGCGTGGTTGAGGGTAAGGGGCAGGAGGTGGATCCGGCGCCGTGGGAGCAGCTCGAGCAGAGGAGGAGGGTTGGCGTCCCGAGAGAGAAGCAGCACACCACACCGTGACCGCCCCATCACTCGTGCTCTCTCGGCACGGGGCGGCTCGACGACGACGGCGCTGGCGTTGGTGTTGCAGTGTCAGATCTGGGCGCGCCATGGCCGCCTCCTGGCCTGCTCGATCGATCCCCCTCTTGTCTTTTCTTCGCTTCTGATGAGGGGAGAGGGAGAGGGGGAGGAGAGAAGGCCATTGCCGGCGGCGAGGTCTGGAGGAGAAGGGGTGGCGGCGCCGAGGTGGGGAATCGAGAGTGGGTTGGGTGGGTGTGGGGTTTGGCGTCTCCACATCGTCGGTGGGTAGAGGAATCGAATCGAAAGTTTTGGTTGCTTGCTGCTGCTGGGGCACGCACGGATCGCTGCGCCGTGATTGGTCCATCGCCGTTTCTCGCGGATCGATCCTCCGCTCGATCCGATCATAGCCGTCCGTTTACATCCAACGACCCAAGATAGAGCAGGCTGGTTTTGTTTGTAGCTGGGAGGGGTCACATCACTCTTGACAAGTACGAGTATTTTGCGGCGCTTGTGGCGGGAGTTTGGCCCGTCGTCGAAATTTAGGCGTGAAGCGATTTTGACGATAATATCTACTCCCTCTGTTCTGTTCGGATTTACTCGTCGTGAATATCTTAGGCACTTTGTGAGAATGAAAGGTGGGCCACATAATAAAAAAAAGTAGTACACTCTTTTGATCTACTATTGTACATGTTGGCTATAAGATAAGATGGGTTGTAGATGACATGGCACTGGCTTATAGCCAGCAGCTGGCTATACTATTAACCATGCTCTTATGGGACAACACACATTTGTTCATTGACTACTAGGGTGTCGAGGTCTTCTTCCTAGTACATCATTTGTCCTGTATAAAACTTCGATGGCCATTATAACCCGTCGGTCGAATCCAGGTAGGTCCACCAGAAACGTAAACTAACATAATCCCAGAAGATCTTCATGAGACACGTCCTCAGCCGACTATAAGCACACCAACAGAGAGGGGAAAGGGCACGGACAACATTATTCCTACATCGGAGTAACAGTATAGAGCTCGTTGCCACAAACCAAGCACGATGACTCCATAAAGAAAACAAGGGACAACAAACCCCATGACTCCATAAAGAGAACAAGGGACAAATAACACCCATGCCACTGCACGTCGGGTTCGAGATCGTTGTCAAGCTCACCGCCATCCAGGACGCCTTCTTCTTCAATGGCCTGGCCAGGTCCGACCGTCGTTGAAGAACGACTCCATTGAGCATTGCTCGTCGGAGACCGCAACTCGGCCACACATCCTCGTCGCCGACCCATAGCAGTCCACCGAAGCATCCACAATAGGCACCCATGATAAGCAACCGCCCTAGATGTTGTCGACGTCATGCTGGCTTTGCCCGGTGGCGCACCGATGCGGCGACAAGAGCGCCGAGGAGATGGAGTGTTGTCTAGGGTTTAGTCGCCCATTGTAGCCTATCTCATGGAAACATCTGTTGAGAAATCATCCTAGCTAGTTGCGACATGGGTCGGTACACTATGATCAGCTTGCACATAAAATAATAAAAGGATGGGATTAAAATTGTTTCGTATTGTGGGTCTTGACCATTCCTGAGCTTGGCAAAATTATATCTCATGCAATACGATCCTACATCAATGGTGGCGTAAGTGTAGGTCACATGGGGAAACTTGTTAAATCAAAAGGACCATTTGCCATAGTTTAGATAATATATTTAGAACATGTTTTGACAAGTAAGGAAAATTCAAACAAATCATAATTGTTTATATCAACTATTTTTCTTTCTTTGGTCCTTCACTAGCCGCGGTAATAGCCCTGCAATCCAAAATGCCCAAATGTGAATATGGCCTGCTGTCGGTGTACTAAAGTAGGGGTACCTTAGTATCCCGAACTTGTGCACGGGCAGTTGCAGCGTCCCGCGGCAAGGTTTGCCAGGCGACCGCCAAGGTCCTCTGTGGTTCCTTTGGAGCCATTCAAGAACAAAGTATTCAAGTCAAAGAGACAAGACCCCGGCAAAAGGAGCTTGCCGGGAAGGCCACTCAAGGCACAAGACCCTGGCAAGAGGAGCGGGTTGTGTGGATATTGTGAGTAATCATATGATGATGAGAATGATACTAGAATAATGTTTAACAAAGAAAATGCATACGTAATAAATATATATTTGGTATTTCCGAGCATAAAATATTAGCTGTGATTGAAATACCATGGTTAGCCGTTAAAATGTTAGGCATGAACTATTCTATCACATAAAATAATAATTTTATATTAAATGATCTGGAAATTTTAAACCTAGGCCATTGCCGGCGGCGAGGTCGGTCTGAAGAAGAAGGGGCGGTGGGTGGATGTGGGGAATCGAGAGCGGGTTGGGTTAGGTGTGGGGTTTCGCTTCTTCTTGAGTGGGTAGGGGAGCGGGTTGAGAAAGTTTTGGTGTTTGCTTGCTGCTGGTGCTGGGCCACGCACGGATCGCTGCGCCGTAATTGGTCCATCGCCGTTTCTCGCGGATCGATCCTCCGCTCGATCCGATCATAGCCGTTCGTTTACATCCAACGACCCAAGATAGAGCAGGCTGGTTTTCTTTGAAGCTGGGACGGGCCACATCACTCTTCTCTTTTCGACCAAGTAGTACTCCTAGTATTTTGCAGCTCTTGCTTGGCGGGAGTTTGGCCCGTCACCGAAATTCAGGCGGGAATCGGTCTGGACGATAATATCTACACTACTTTAGAGCAACTCTAGGAGGTCCCGCATTTTGCCGAACTGTAAACTTCGTTTGCAGGTCGCACGGGGGGCGCTTATGCAGGCTGTAAAATGCGGTGGCAGAACAGAAACCGCAAACAAACCCGTAAAATTTAAAAGAAGTTGTTTCGTGGGAGAAATTTAAGCAACAGCTCGCCGGAGCTCACTCGCATAGATGATTCTACTTCCCATAAAGTTCGTACACATCACATACATACATACATACATACATACATATTAAAAGTCAGAGATGGCCTATGCTCCTCCTGCCCCGGTGGGAGGTAGTCCTCGGGCCCGATGAGGCCACGGCGCAGCGGCGCATCGGGCACGGCCTCCTCCGGCTCCCTCTTCACCAGAACGAGCTCGATGCGCCCGAGGATGAGCTCCCCGCCGACCAGTTGCCGGAGGAGCGTGGCGGCGACGGGCGAGCTCACGATCAAAGTCGTCGAGCTCGCGGCGGTCGAAGGCCGGCGGCGGCCAGGATCCGTGGTTGAGCCACCGACGCGCCACCCGTTCGCGCGCGGCGTCAGATCTGGCGTGGCGGCGGCGCTCCGCCTTATCCCCGGAGCCGTCCATGGTTTTCGCAGGCTCGCCCGCGGCGACAAATCGAGCGGCGCGGTGGGGAATGGGGGCAAACGCGACTGCGGGGGATAGGTTTTCGACCCGCATCTGCCTCGCAAGCCCGTAATTATACAGGTTCGGGGGTAGCGTTTGCGGGCTGCGGCAAAAATATTTACGGGCCGGACACTGATGCAGGCTTTGGTCGGGCTAGAAAAATGGGCCGAGCCCGTATAATCGCCGGAATTATGCGGGTTCGCGCCGGATGCGTGGTATGCGAGTTGCTCTTAGCAGCTCAACCGGACCGCTGGTTCACTGCTTCACTTGTTGGTCTTTTTATATATAGTCATATTATACATATAGTCACACGACACGGACAATCTTTTTGCTTTGAACGCGACGGCATGATACATGAAGTTTCCAAGATATTATTGTACGGGACAATATATATATATTGGCGGCTCGCACAGTATTTCGAGAACATTTATGGGACACGTTGCCACAAACCAAACACGACGACTCCATAAAGAAAACAAGGGACAAAAGAACACATGCCACAGCACGTTGGGTCTGAGATTGATGTTGAGCTCACCGCCACATCCAGGACGTCTTCTTCTTCGGTGACCTAGCCAGGTCCGATCGTCGTTGAAGAACGCCGCCATTGAGAATTGACCGCCGGAGACCGCAACTCGGCCACACATCCTCGTCGCCGACCTATAGCAGTCCACCGAAGCATCCACAGCATGCACCCATGATAAGCAAGCTGCCCAGATGATGTCGACGTCATGTTGCCTTTGCCCGACAGCGCACCCATCCGGCGGCAAGAGCGTCGAGGAGATGGAATGTCGTCTAGGGTTTACTCGCCCGCCCATTGTAGCTTATCTCATGGAAACATCTGTTGAGAAATCATCCTAGCTAGTTGCGACATGGGTCGGTACACTATCATAAGCTTGCACATAAAATAATAAAAGCATGGGATTTTTTTCCGTAGTTGTGGGTCTTGACCATTCCTGAGCTTGGCAAAATTATATCTCATACATCAGTGGTGGCGTAAGTGTAGGTCACATGGCGAAACTTGTAAATTAAAAAGGACCATTTGGCATAGTTTAGATAATATATTTAGAACATGTTTCGACAAGTAAGGAAAATTCAAACAAATCATAATTGTTTCTATCAAGTATTTTCCTTTCTTTGGTCCTTCGCTAAGCCGTAGCTAATAACCCTGCAATCCAAAATGCCCAAATGTGAATATGGCTTGCGCACAACCGAGCAACCATACGAAGGTGAGAGTGGTATGTGTGGATATTGTGGGTAATGATATGATGATGATAATGATACTAGAATAATGTTTAACAAATGAAATGCATATGCAATAATATATATTTGGTATTTCCGAGCATAAAATATTAATTGTGATTGAAATACCATGGTTAGACGTCAAAATGTTAGGCATGAACTATTCTATCACATAAAATTAAATGATATGGAAAAATTTAGATGCCTCCCGAAATATTTTTGATAGAGAAGCAAGATTAGAAGCCGGAAAAATACATTGGCAAATGAAGCGGGGAGGTTTGATGCGAGTACTAGCGGGCACCCGAACCATTTCGCTTTTTGTTGCCTGTTGGGCGGTGCAACCACATATAGATGGTTGATGATTGGTTGATCTTGACTAATTGACTTCCCACATATCAATCCCCTCTCTGGCTGATCCTAGCCATCCATCCAGATCCGACGCACATAGGTCATATCTTAGCTCCTTATATACTATAACCAGAAAAACAATCTTACTGGATTATAAAGTGTCAACACTTCAAACCAACTCTGGATGAAGTTTTTTCTTAATGAATTATAAATCCAAAAATGTAGAAAACAAGTTCAAAAATATGTCCAAATATATGGAGCTCAATATAGTGCTTATTATTTCAAGTGTTATTATTTTGGTGTTTTTAAATCTTGTACCCTATTTATGATCCATGCATATTGTTATTTCATGTTCTATTCTGTTCGGCTCAACATGTTCAAGATGGGGCAGCCCTCGGGTGGCGCCAGTGAGAGAGTGGTGATGCTCATGACCTCCAAGCAATCAATAGCCGCCCTTTACAAATTAAAATGTTTTCATAACTTTATGATAATTTCATGAACAAATACTCTATATGTTTTCAGTTCTGGACAAGTTGCCTATGACCTCCCTCTTCATAGTAGACAAGTCTTTGTGTTCGAAGGCTCAATCGCTGAGAAGCCCGATACAATAAAGAGTCCAATGTTGGGGCAAACAGCACAAGCATGCCCAAAAAAAACAAAAGAGAAAGAAGAGAGAAAATAATGTTAACAGCGTCGGATCGACGAAAACAATGATAACCCGAAACCGTTGCGCCCACCGGAGATGTACCACCTCGCTTCAGGGTCCAGGCACCTCGAACCTCCGCATACCAAGCAGCACCTTCAGGAAGGAACACGACGACGACGACGCTGCTGCCCGGACAGGTCCTAGGATTTCCCTCGGTACGCGGAGGGGCGTGGGGAAGGAGAAGACCCGACGCCCTTCAGGAAGGAATGATGGCGTCCACGGGTGTCACCGCGTCGGTGCCGGCAAACCGGCACGGACCTGCTAGTGAATTCCCAGTTTCTGCATGGAGTCGGGCGCTTCGCGGTGGCGGAAGCGATGAGTGCAGAGGAAGCAGCCGCCGAGCAGACGCTGATGGCGGGGAGCACGGGGGCTCTGGAGACGGCGGCGCCGCAGCAGCATCAGCATGGCCGAGGCTCGGGCGCGTCTGCCATGTCGGGCAATGCTGCTGGAGGTCTCTGGTCGTCCAAGTCCACGTCGGCCGTGGCTCGCAGGTTGCTACCGGCAGGAGCTGGCCATTCTTGCGGCTCCAACGGTGGCCAGGGCTGCTCCCCGTAAGAAGAAGAAGAAGAAGAAGAAGAAGAAGAAGATGGCGCTCTGCATGCACTAGTACTATGTTGGTTCGTCCTCATTCGTTCGTCGTGGCTAAAGACAAGTAGTAGTAGAAGTACCGATACGTTGGTTCCTTGACTAGCTACTGTTTAGTTATTGTTTTGTTTGCCATCATTCAGCAACAAATAGATGTCTATATGTACCACTAGTATATGAACTGTAAAGTGTTGAAACAACCTACAGATCTATCCTGTAAATATACTCCACTGTGGTGTTGTAATAATAATCCCCAAATGGTCTTGGAAATGACACGAACATGCATGCCTTTTTTTTTCTGTCCAAGAGATGGATGGATCTGTTTGCGCTTGTTTTTACTTCTTCCACGAATCGTGGCATTGTCTCAGGATGACGCGGCTCACCAGTGGATCCATCCGGATGACGAAGCTAGGTGCATGCCGTCTCTCTCTCGTAAGAAATTGTGTTGGCGCCGATGATCGAACGGACATGCATGCATGCATCAACCCTCGATCGGAATTTAGAATTGGATATAGAGACCATGGCCCGTTGCAGTTCCGGCGTTCGTTCGGAGGGGCTCTACTCCTCGCTCGTTGCACCCGTCATGCATTCATGCCTACCAACTACAATTGCTCTGAATGTTACTACTGCCTCTGTTCCTGAATATAATTTCTTTTAGAGATTCCACTACAAACTATCTACAAATGTATATAGACAAATTTTAGAGTGTAAATTCATTCATTTTGTTCCGTA
Organism: Secale cereale; assembly: GCA_902687465.1. Taxonomy (NCBI): domain Eukaryota; kingdom Viridiplantae; phylum Streptophyta; class Magnoliopsida; order Poales; family Poaceae; genus Secale; species Secale cereale. Next base: position 33,822,860 of record LR738712.1, read on the forward strand.
TGTAGTCCATACTAAAGTGAGTGTGGTTAGGTCTCAGTCGATCGAGATTTAACAAAGTCTCAGTCAAGTAATATAATATGTAAAAAAGAAAAAAAAATTGAATTTTTTTTTTTTGCATAGATCTCAATGTAAAATCTCACAAGTATAGCTTTGACCAAGCCTTAACCAAGTCTCAGTCGACTGAGACTTGGCAAGCATAGTGGAACCTCTAAAAACACATATTTAGAAATGAAGGGAGTATGTATTTCATCTGTAACCATAATCTATAACGTCTTATATTTATTTGTAGTGGGAATGGCATAACTTCATCTACAATGATATGGTTCATCCATGCTCATTCATAGTTTCCTTATTCTACTTGCAGCCTGCATATTTTGACCATTTTGCATCCCACTTTCCGTAATTCGGTAACCGAGGTGCTTCGTCAGCTGTGACGACATCACAGTACTATACTTGCACACTTGCAGCCTGCTTATGAAAATACAAACAACTTTTTTTTTACTAAAAGAGTATAATCCAACTATATATAGTACTGACTAATACTCCTACTCGGCGCTCCGTCAGCTGTGACGACATCACAGTACTATACTCGTAATTTACGGTAGCGCGTGCGTGCACATAGTCAAACATGGGCGTGCGTCGACATGCGAGTTCAGTTTACCGACCATATGTTTATGGAGGAGCACTTGTATAACTGCATTAACTATACATGAAAGGGGTGACGAGCCAAACTCTTAACTGTGCATGCATGCGGTGTGAACCTAGCCCCGACCAGCAGCCCATTGTATATGCTTTGCACGCTAGAGATGCAGCACTTTTTACACCTCAGCGAATCCTTGATACTCCTATACTACTGTATATTCCTGGCGCAAATGGTCCGTGTGTTACGAGTATAGAGTAGTACTACGAAACCATGCACCGACAGGTGCTGCAGCTGCATGCATGCATGTTTGTCATGAGACACGCGTAGTTTGCAGGCAGACTGTGTCGATCTCCGTTTCAACTTCAAACTTTGCTCAAGAATCAAGATGATACTATGCTGATGACCTGATGTGCAGTGTATTCCTCACCCACACGCTAACTAGCAAGGCCTCGTCACATGGTCGGTGAAAACTGTGTACGTACGTGGGGCGCCTTTCCTCGCCATTGCCTGGTCATTACGGTCTATATATCTCTTCACGTACACGTCCGAAAGCCCCTATAAGTAGGTCATGTTTGCCTGTGCATCTCAGCATTGCAAGCATCGCAGTAACAGTACTATTCCTACATACTCGTGTGGTAAAGGAGCCAGTGCTCAGTGGTATCTTCGAAAGAAAGCTCACCTAGCTACGTAGTGCCTTAGCCGAAACCCTGACCAAAATGGCACGGTGCTCGCGCGCTTGGCTCACACTGCTGCTCGCTTGTGCCCTTGTGCAGAGCTCATACGGCTTAAGACCACCTCCCCGGGAGCCGCAGATGGCTGTGGTCCTGTCTCCGACGATGGTTCACGACGCCGCCGAACCACGCCGCCGAGACGACGGGGCGACCAAAGTCCCGCCCTCCACGGAGGAGGGTGCGACCGGTCATGGTGGAGCAAACGGTCATGTGTCGTCGGAGCAGAGTAAGGGTTCAGGGCCGCCGGTGCTACAGCAGGCGCTGGGAAAGATGCTGGGCTCGAAGCTGGCGCGTCGGGTACTGGGAGGGGAAGCGGAGGACTCGGCAGCCGGGCCGTCGTGCCGCTCCAACAACGCACACATCACCTGTGCCCCGCCGGCGCAGCACTGACCGGGCCGGGTGCTTCTTGCAGTAGTCTTGCAGCAGGGGCTTGTCCCAGCTGATTCCTTGGTCCCTTGATGCTTCCCTGTAAATTAACAGTAGTAGCTCTTCCGATCTTTTTCTTCAAAAAATGTGAAACTTTCGTTATTAATGATACCCTTAATGATATATCATAGTACTCACTTTGTCTCTAAATAAGTGTCTCAAATTTATAGTAAGCTTAGTACAAGTATTAAGTTTGAGACATTTATTCTAGAACGGAGGAAGTGTTAAGTGTGTATGCTAATGCTACAGGCCAATATATTAATCCGGCCAAGTGCAGCGCACTGTTTGGCTCTTCTTGTTCCACGGATCAGCAGGATGTGGTGCGAAATACACTCCATATATGCACTATTACTTTCGAAGAGAAGTATCTAGGCCTACCGACGCCCGAAGGTTGTATGTCACGTGGTAAATTTTAGAACTTGCAGTTCCGGTTGTTGAAACGGATTATCGCATGGGGGACACCCTCTCTCTCGCGGGTAAGGAGACTATGATTAAGGCAGTTGCGCAGGCCATCCAAAACTTTTGGTGGGGTGCATCGGAAGGCAAACGGAAAACACATTGGTTGGCGTGGCCGAAGATACAAGCTCAGAAAAGCAAGGGTGGCTTGGGATTCAGAGATTTTCGCCTTTTCAACCAGGCACTCCTAGCGAGACAAGCCTGGCGTCTGTTAACTAATCCCAACAGGTTGTGTGCGCAGGTTCTGAAGGCGCGGTACTGCCCAGAGGGGCGCCTCGAAGACACGGTCTTCGCAGAGAATGCCTCCCCGACTTGGCAGGCGATTCAGCATGGCCTTGAGCTCTTGAAGAAGGGCATCATATGGCGCGTCGGGGACGAGCGAAATATTCGCATTTGGCGCGACCGGTGGTTACCCAGGGAGCCGTCGCGTCAACCCGGATCCCCGCAGGGCACGTGCCGCTGTGGCGGATCTCTTGGACGGCGATGGGTCCTGGCGCATGGACCTTCTTCGTCGCCACTTCCTCCCGACGGATATCGACGTCATCACCAGTATCCGTACCTTACCTCGCATCACGGACGACATCATTGCATGGGCACCAGAGAGGATCGGCATCTTCACCGTTTGGTCCACCTACCACCTAGCCATGGACGAGCGCGAGCGTCCATTGGCTACCGCCACGAGCAGGGCACCGGATGGTCGTCGCGCCATCTGGAAGATCATATGGGGGTGCCCTGCTCCCCCGAAGGTACGCGTCTTCGCCTGGAGAATCGTCACCAACTCACTTGCTACATGGGTCAATAAATTCTCACGACATCTTGAGCTTACTGACATGTGTCCCCTTTGTGCTATGGAACACAAGGCAACTCTGGTGTGTCATGGCTTTGGACTGGAACATCCCCAAGGTGAAGTCCGTCCACAATACAGGCCCAGAGTGGGTCTACTAATTGTTGGATCCCTTGGATGATACAGCAAGACTGGCGGTGCTCATGACGATGTGGCGAATATGGCATGTCCGCAACGAGATCACACACGCCAAGCCGCCGCCCCCCGCCGAAGCTTCCAGACGTTTTTTGCACGGGTACATCAACTCACTTTTGTGCATACAACAACGTCCCAAGGGCGATCTAGAGAAGGGAAAGATGGTGGTTATTACCTCACCACAATGCACCCAAGTGCGCACGGAGAACAAGGCGAGCGCCTATGCCGGGCTGGGCAAAGTTGAACACTGACGGGAGTTATATTGCGGCCACGGGCGCGGCGGGCGGTGGTATGATCCTCCGAGATGATAGAGGCGAGATCATCTATAGCGCATGCAGGGAGCTCCGCACATGTGATAATGCCCTCGAGGCGGAACTAGCGGCGTGCAGAGAAGGCCTAGAGTTGGCCTCATATCGGATAACTTACCGATCATGGTCGAAATGGGTAATACGGAGGCGGTGACCATGCTTACAGGACGTCAGCAGGATAGATCGGTTCATCATGCTCTAGTAGAGGAAATCCGCAGGATGGCAAGTCTCGCTACTAGGGGAATTTCTTTTATTCACTGTAGCCGCTCTCAGAATATTGTTAGTCATGAGTTGGCCGCTTATGACCGTAGTACACCGCGTACGGCAGTGTGGCTTGTTGCTGGTATGTACTTTATTGTAAACCTGACTGCGGCTGAAAAGCCCCGTGAACTTAATGAAGATTTCTTTCACCCCGAAAAAAAAAACGGAGGGAGTACTTCACTCGTAACGGGCCGGTCAAGACAGTCCCTATGGTCTCTGATTCCATTTGAGCCTGAAGTATGTATTCCTTGCAAAGGTGGTCGATCCTAATGCAGATGCATCGGAAACGTATATTTTTGTCTTTTTTAGAAGCCGTCACTTTCCATGATTGCGTGTGACGAGAGAGTCAGAGTGCGGGCGTGATGCAATCTCAGCACACTTTCCACTCCAGCTGAGTCCAAACTCCAGTATGCTGCACGAATGCGCGCGCACGTACGTGTGGGTAGGGTAGGTGAAGGCGGACATGATGCCAGGCAAAGTCCAAACCTACGTACGGACCAATTCCGAAGAACAAACGGCCGACAAAGCCGCTAGTTTGACTGTCTGTCTTGATCTTGTCTTTGATTCCAATACCTCAGTGCGTTCTGTGAACAGGGCGAAAAGGTTCCTCCCTTTCGTACGTTTCAGGCTACGATTCCGAATTCATCACATGTCGATGTTTTTCTTAATAAAGTATAGAAACTCTAAAGTATAGGGTCACTTACATATGCTCATGTATATTCACTTCTATAAACACGCACACATGCACTCTGTCTCTACAAGCATATATCCAAGCCGGCACACGATTGACGAAATCACCGCAGATGTCTTGTAGTCTACGAAACGTCTACACCCACTAAACAAATATCGCCGAAAAGTCTAAAATAATTCAAAAATGCAATCATCATTGTGAATTCTAGACTCGGACCCTGATGGGTTAGTTACACCACAAGAAACTAATCATCTGAGCCTTAGAGCCTCAGACCTAAACCAAAGTCCATGCATGGCCAGCCGGCCGCGGTGGGCGTGTGTATTTGGAATTCTGGATATCATATATCCGCAACACTTTTAGCTCCTTTCATTTTCACAATGGTGGTCTCTTTGGGCTCCTCAACGTGGATGTACGATAGCACCACCTATCGGAACCACGACAAAAATCTCCGTGTCACCAAACTGCGTTTGATCTTCTCCACCTCCTTTTTACATGTGCAATTTACTTTCCGCTGCATATACTCTAGAATTGCATGTGTAGGGTGATACTGGTTGTGATCTTAATTGTGAAACTGCCAAAAATATTGCATGATCTAAAGGCAGATTTTTTATATTGTCAAGTAGTCTAATCACCCCCCCTCTAGACCTACTTCGATCCTACACATGTATCTTGCTCATCGGTGTTTTTGGGACACCGAGTCTTGCAATTACTCTTTCCATGTGACTTCGGCAAGAATCACTCCTTGGCGTTTTTAATGCTAAAAGATTTTAGCATCTTGTCAATATGTATCCATTGCTTCTTCATAGTTCGAAGGTTCACCGTTGTCCAACAACATGATTTCTAGGACAGGGTTGCCGTACCACTCTGGTGCGGAACGTGCCCTTGTGGACCTTCGAAGTTCAGTAGTAACTTGATCTGTTTCTTCATGATCATCATCATTGACTTCCTCCCTTGTCGGTGCAGGCACCTCAGGAACAGTTTCCTGCGCTGCGCTACTTTCCGGTACAGGAGGGGTGACTGTCACCTCATCAAGTTCTACTTTCCTCCCACTCACTTCTTTCGAGAGAAACTCTTTCTCCAGAAAGTATCCATTCTTGGCAACAAAGACTTTGCCTTCGGATCTGTGGTAGAAGGTGTACCCAATAGTTTCCTTTGGGTATCCTATGAAGACGCATTTTTCCGATTTGGTTTCGAGCTTTTCAGGTTGAAGTTTCTTGACATAAGCATCGCAACCCCAAACTTTCAGAAACGACAGCTTCGGTTTCTTGCCAAACCAAAGTTCATACGGAGTCGTCTCAACGGATTTCGACGGAGCCCTATTTAAAGTGAATGCGGCAGTCTCTAAAGCATAACCCCAAAAAGATAGCGGTAAATCGGTGAGGGACATCATAGATCGCACCATGTCCAACAGAGTACGATTTCGACGTTCGGACACACCGTTACGTTGAGGTGTTCCGGGCGGTGTCAATTGTGAAACAATTCCACAGCTCCTTAGGTGTGTGCCAAATTCATGACTTAAATATTCACCCCCACGATCCGATCGCAAGAACTTTATTTTTCTGTCACGTTGATTCTCAACCTCATTCTGAAATTCCTTGAACTTTTCAAAGGTCTCAGACTTGTGTTTCATCAAATAGATATACCCATATCTACTCAAGTCATCCGTGAGGGTGAGAACATAACGGTAGCCTCCGCGAGCCTCAACACTCATTGGACCGCACACATCAGTATGTATGATTTCCAACAAGTTGGTTGCTCGCTCCATTGTTCCGGAGAACGGAGTCTTGGTCATCTTGCCCAAGAGGCATGGTTCGCACGTGTCAAATGATTCATAATCAAGAGACTCTAGAAGTCCATCTGAATGGAGCTTCTTCATACGTTTGACACCAATATGACCAAGGCGGCAATGCCACAAGTATGTGGGACTATCATTATCAACTTTACATCTTTTGGCATCTACACTATGAATATGTGTATCACTACGTTCGAGATTCATCAAAAATAAACCATTGACCAGCGGGGCATGACCATAAAACATATCTCTCAAATAAATAGAACAACCATTATTCTCCGATTTGAAAGAATATCCATCTCGCATAAGACGAGATCCAGAAACAATGTTCATGCTCAAAGCTGGTACTAAATAACAATGTTCATGCTCAAGTTTGGGTCTTGTCCATCACATCATTCTCCTAATGATGTGATCCCGTTATCACTGACATCCTATGTCCATGGTCAGGAAACCGTGACCATCTGTTGATCAACGAGCTGGCTACTAGAGGCCTACCAGGGACTCATTGTGGTCTGTATATTCACACATGTATCGCTGTTTCCGTACAATACAATTCAAGCATGAATAACAGACAATTATCATGAACAAGGAGATATAATAATAATGCTTTTATTATTGCCTCTAGGGCATATCTCCAACATATTTCTTCAACGAATGCTAGTAGATAACTCAATTACTTCTCGAGCTGGACAAGTTTCGAGGAACGGCTCCCGCATGAGGACGATCACATCCTCTTAATCTCCTTTGTTTACCACTGCTAAAGTTTTCTGATTTCTCATGAACAAAGCGTGAAGGAGGGTTTGTTTGTTGTATATTTTTTAATTAGCCGGGCGCACTCAATGCCAGTTCCTTCTCGTATTATGGGTTTGCACATTATACATGCAATCCCGGGGTGAATCTTGTCCAACTTAAAAAGATCATGAATTAACTACTACTTCCTCATGAACTTACAACAGAGGCACAAAATAGGAATGTTTTTTCTTTTTGAATAATTTCGAGATGGTACATGCAAGTCTCCGTTAGGAATGGCAGGTAAATACCATGTAGGAAGGTATGGTGGACTCATATGGCATAACTGGTATAAAGGAATTTGGATGCACAAGCAGTCAGTCCGCTTAGTACAGGCGAAGGTTAGCAAAAGACTGGGAGCGACCAACTAAGAGAGCAATGACGGTCATAATCATGCAGAGCGACAAAGCAACATTGAATCAGGCATGGAAGTTATATCGCTACTCAGAAATAAAAGATCATCAAGGCTTGACAGACTTTCTTTACAGTCTTAAATATGCGTGAGCATACGCCAAGTCAATCAAAATAAATTCTCGAAGGAAGATATTACTAAACCATACCACATCATAGGCAAACAAATCATGTTGGTACTCCAATAACACATTGGGAACCCCCCAGCTATTTGAGACTAACCATAAGAAAACATGAACTACTAAACGCCATTATGCACGTAGCATCTTTATCATAGACATATCAACCAATGCAACGGAAGCAAACTCTCTTAATAAGATAATCATGATAGATAAAGAGAGTTCAAGCAACCAACTAAACAAAAGCTCTTTAGAAAGATAAGCATGAAAGTAAAGAGCTAAGCATGATAGTAGCTATTAAAAGACAAAGAACACACACAGCAAAGATAGACATGAAAATTCTATGTTATGTTCTAGGTAGAAGTGGAGCATGTTTCTCTCCCACATAAAGAAATGCTGAGTTCCGACTCGTTATGAAAAGCTAAAGAAAACTAAAAATGAAAACTAAAAGCAAGACGCTCCAAGCATAGCACATAACACATGAAGTGATAAAAATATAGTGAAACGAAAGACGAACTGATAATGTTGATGGAGAAGGGGATGCACGGGGGCATCCCCAAGCTTAGACGCTTGAGTCTCCTTGAATATTTCTTAGGGGTGCATGGGGGCATCCCCAAGCTTGAGCGTTTGACACTCCTGAATCTTTTTATCATCTTCCCTCGCACACTTGAAAACTCCCTTCATACATAACTCATCATAAACTGATTAGCGAGGTTAGTACCCTTAATAAAATAATTGTTCCTTGCTGGAAATAAGGATATTCTTGAAGATCTACTGTTTCTCAAGATTGCCAAAAGGTTTTTGCAAAGAAAAAGCAAGCTCTAGGTTTGCAAAATGAAGGAAAGGCAAAACAGGACAGAAACTGTGAAAAACAGAACAGCAGGTAGTAAATGATTTTTTCGGGGCACTTCTGCAACTCTAATCAAAAAACTCAAAACAGACGCACGAAAGACAATTATATAGAGCACGCTGTCGGAAAAATTCAGACCAAATAGATGATCTGGTGATTTTATACGAATTTTTTTATCCAAGGACAGAATCTGTTTCCTGGACAGCACGTCACAACTTTTGAACTTTCTTGCAATCAGAGGCTAAACTTGGCACAAAATTGAAAAGCAAAGATACAATGATGATACTACTGTAGTAACAACATCAAGACACAACAAAAACAAAATAAAATTTATTCATTGGGCTGCCTCCCAAAAGCGCTTTCTTTTATGCCTTTAAGCTAGGCATAAGACTTTAATGATGCTCTCGTAGGAATAAGAGTTGAAGAACAAAAGAGAGCATCAAGAAGCAAATACCAAACACATTTAAGCCTAACATGCTTCCTATGCATAGGAATATTGCAATAGAATAATTCATTGAAGCATAAAGCAATAAGCATAGGAAGGCAAAACAAGTGTAGCTTCAAAACCTTCAACAAAACGGAGCGAGATCATTGGAAGCTCAAAGTATGGTCCACTATTTTATGTTTAAATGCCTAGCTTAGGTATTTACGATTTGAGAACGCGACAGTTCAACATTAATTTACACGCGCGTGCATATCATCGACACCGCTGCTCGATCACTCCGCGTAGCGCCCGTCTCGCCGCCGCAGCGTCTCTCCCGGCGACGAACGGGTGCATGAGCAGCTCCCCGACGGACGCCCGCTTCCGGTGGTCCTTCTGTAGGCAGGCGGCCACGAAACCCCGGAGCTCCGGCGAGGCCGCGCCGTCGGGAAGTGCCGGCAGCTCGCCGAAGCAGACGGCGCACATGAGCGCCGCCCAGCTCGGCTCCTGCCCGGCGGGGAGCAGCGGGTACCGCCCCATGAGGAGCTCCAGGACGGTCACTCCCAGCCCCCACACGTCGGCGGCGTAGGGGTCGACGGGGCCTAGCTCCTCTTCGCCGTCGCCCTGCAACGTCCGCTCCGTGTCGAATCGCTCGGGGCTCATGTACGCGGCGGTGCCCTCGTAGGCCGCGCGGTACTTGCCGGCGCGGGAGACGACCTCGGCTATGCCGAAGTCGGCGATCTTGACCTGCCCGTCACTGTTGACCAGAAGGTTCGCAGGCTTGATGTCGCGGTGGACGACGCGGCGCGCGCGGAGGTACGCCAGGCCGGACAGCGCCTGCGCCGCCACCTCAGCCAGCGCCGCCTCCGGGAAGCCTCCCTGGCCGGCGCGGACGAGCGATTCGAGCGAACCGCCGTCCATCAGCTCGAGGAGCAAAGCAGAGTCGCCGGACGCCGTCGGGAGTACCGAGTGGCACCGAACGATGTGAGGCGAGTCGACGCGCCGCACAACGGCCACCTCCTCGTCGGCGCCGGGATGGCCGCGGTGAATGATCTTGAGCGCGTACAGCGCCGACGTGCGGCGGTGCGAGACCTTGTGGACGGTGCCGCCGTTCCCGCGCCCAAGCACGGAGAGCCTGTCGAAGTCGAAGTCGCTCAGGCGGAACTCGCCGTCCGGCCGAGCCGCCGACGTGGACGGCGTCGCCGCGGTGACCGGCGCCGGGGCGGGGCACCGGAAGGCCCACGTGGGAGCGTCGAGCGTCAGGTGAAGCTGCGGCAATCGTCTTGCAGCCGCCATGGTCTTGATCGCCGTGTGTGTTTTGCAAGAACTCTATTCGAAGTAGGATGATGAAATTGATGATTGAGCAATGGATGATGTTTTTATGTGGATGGATGTGAGGTTAGCTTTATACTACGATGTGGCGGCGCAAGTGCCCCTACCTTAAATTTGGCTGACTGTGCTGAGATTTTGATGTGCAACTTCCTAATCTTTTTAAATATTTCTTTTGAAAACGATGTTAAAATCTGCTTAATTATCTTAGTGCAAGAATGGATATTCATGATGTTATTGAATCTGAAATTTACGGAGAGTTATGCCAAAGGTTTCCTTCGAAATACCCCCGCAAAACATTTGCTTGGTAGAAAATGGACGGGCGGGTTTATCCGGATGCTTGGGTCGCCATTTTGGGCATCCAGAAACAAGCACAACGGGAGGAACCCTGGCTCCTCGGAGCTCAGTCGATTCTGGTCGTCAGATTCGTTTCTTGATGCGTTTTGGACCCTAGGATCTCGTGCCAGGAAGACCTCGGCCGTTGGATCAAGCCGAAACACTGCTACAATGAATAGTGATGAATAGTAAAAAAAATCCAGGTTTGCTTACTCCGGTGTTACGGTTTTGCCTTGCTGACGTGTGGGCTTGATTCCTAGAGGGCCCCGCCTGTCGGTTGCCGTGGCTAGGATGGTGTCTTGTGTAATTTTTACACTGGTTTCGTCCATTATACTTGTATCCGTCTCGTATATGATACTCCCTCCATAATCTAACATAAGATATTTTAGATCACTATCTTAGTGATCTAAAAGATCTTATATTTGTGCATCATTGGCCGTCCTTTTTTGGGTCGAAAATCGCTTGTGGTTGGTAAGATACACTTGTAAGCTTAGTGGGAGTAACAAGTTTGATGTATGTATCTGGCCTAGGCAGATGAACTTGATTTCTTAACCCGGAGCCATTCGATCTCCATTCACATGTCCTCAGGTCAATTTTCACTTGGCTACACTATACCCTAACAGTAATTGCCGCCTCGTCATTCTCTAGCTCCCACCACAGCCTCCATCTTCTCCATTTTCTTTTGTGACCGTGCTATTAATACATTGTTAGACTAGTGAAGTGTTACACAAGAAAAATGATAAATACATACACTACACCAACATAACGTACATCTATCTACAGTGTCAGAAAGTTCCAAACATAATTTAAGTCCACAAATCCAGTTAAGAAAGTCAAATTTCAGCTCATAAGCACTCCTTTTGTAAACTAAGGTATATCATAATTTCTTATGTGAATAGTAAAGCAAGGTACTATTTAGAACATGGTATCCTTTCCAATGTCACGAAAGTCGAATTTGCTAGTGTGTTTGTAGCATGGTAACCACCGCGAGTCTCGTAAGAAGTTTTTTCTTTTCCTTTTTGAGGGTTTGTATGATGTCATTTAGTCCAAGTAGACACACATTTTTGCTTTGTATGGTTATGTTTGTTTCTCTTTGCTACATGTGTGATCTACTATAATTCATGTATTGAGATAATTTTAGCATGTGCTCCAACTTTCAAACAAAAGTGGCTGGTTTTCGAAGAAGTGTCAAGTGGGGCTAGATAGTTATCCGCTCCGCTAAGAAGCTTGATTTTGATATTAATCCATGACACTTGAGAGGACCGCCGTAGCTAACGAACGTTGTCATCTTTAGACGCGGATCAGTACCTCTTAATTGGTAAGCTTAGTGGGAAAGCATAGGCCTAATTCAGGAGATATTTTTCTCCGAGGGCGGCGGAGGAGATATTTACCACTCCTAGGATGCAGATTGGTTAAGCGAGATGTTTTGATAGATAAGACTAGACAGTGAGATGGATGCTGATGGGTGCGGGTGTTGTTGGACCATGGAGTCAGCAGATCATATCTGGTTCAGGTTCAGCACAAGCTTGAAGAATGAATGCGGTGCCAACGTCGACCATCACGCACGGCACGACCGCTTAGCACACCATTTTGGCCCGAGTTTAGTTTGGTTGTGGAGTCAGGTCATGGTTCCCATCTTCTTTGCTTTAGGATATTATATATATTGTGTGTTCGTTAATTGCACTTGCACGTGTATAGCATTCATGTACCGTTCTTGCAACATTCGAATGGTGCCTCCCGCCCCTCCTCTTTCCCTCCCCCTGTGAAAAAATGTACCTGTGCATGCTCTGTTTTAGAGCATCTCTAGCAGACCCCGTATAAATAGTTAAACCCGTAATTTTTTTGCGTTTTACAGTTTCTGACGAAAAAAGTGTCCAGAACAGAAACCGTAAAAGTGGTCCAACCCGTAAAAAATTTAAGGGCCGCCGCAAATGCACACCCTCCGTTTCATGCATGAAGAATACTCCCTCCGTTTTAAAATAGTACAAGGTTGAGTTATTTATTTTGGAACGGAGGGAGTAGTAGTGAATATTACACATCTTACCTCCCATATTTATTCATCTGACCCTTGGCACCACCCAACGGAGGATGAAGGAAGAGGCCAGCTGCAGCAAAGCCGTGCTCCACATTCCCTTGCAAGGGGAAAATTCAGAACTGAAGGTGTCCATGCCGGACTGTATGCAGCGTGCGCCCGCGGCACGGCGAGCTCGCCTTCGTACACAGCCGAAGATGTTTAAACTAATCTGCAGGAGAACGAAATTGAATTTCATCATCCTAGACAGAACCAAAATTAACCACTCTGCTAGAGTTGCTCTAACGCAACACACATATCTTCAACACATATGCCCCCGGTCCTTTCCAAGCATTTTAACAAACACTGGAACTATGTAATCAAATTACAAGAGGGGTGAACACAAAAGTAACTTCAATTTCCCACACCTGATCTCAGCATCAGGTATATTACATCAGACGAGTAGAGTTGCATTCTATGGTAGCAGAAAACAAGAAGAAGAAAAACTTTCAGTGGCTCTAGCAGCATAACAAAGCTGATAGGAGGAACACAAGCGCAGCATTCTAAAATTTACATCACACCGTAGGCGCCGACAGACAGACAGACAACACCCAGTTTTTGCTCCAGTGCGGCAGCGGCGAAAAAAAAGGATCCCTATATATATCCGACAAGTAACAATCAACGAATGACACACACCAGTCGAAGCGGCTACGGTTCCGTTTTGCCAAGATCTCATCACACGGCCTGGAGCTTCTGCTCGTCCATCGACTCCACGGGAAGAACCGCGGGCTCCCACGAGGAGTGCTCGTCCAGGTGGATCTTGGCGTACTCGCTCACCAGCCCGTTCCTCTCCTCCCACATGATGGCCTTCCTCTCCTCCTCGGCCCTGTCCACCTTGTCCTTGGCCATGGAGCCCATGTCGCCCGCCGCTTTGGTCACCATGCCGAACGCGCTGCTCAGCCAGGAGGCGCCGGCCGAGACGTACTGGTTGCCCATGAGAGCCGAGCCCGCGACGCTGGCCTTCTGCTCGGCGGCGGCCAGGGCGGACCTCGTGAGCTCCGACACCTGGTACCGCTCGTCCACCTCCTTGACCTTGCTGCCGACGACCGCCCGGCCCAGGCTGATCTTCTCGCTCAGGCCGTACTGGTGGTCTAGAGACACGACCGTGGCGGTCGCGGTGGACATGATGTTGTGACGCTCGTCGAAAGACCTTGCCATGTTGAGCGCGTCCTTGCTGAGGACAAAACCCTTGGCCATCATGCTGCTCACAACATCCTCCGCCTTCCTGACTGCAGATTCGGCAGAGGGAGAATTCTCTCCCTGCACCCACAAGGACATGCACAAAAATTCAGAAGAGTGGAATGTCAAAGCATATTAGAAGTAGTCAGGATAGTAACTAAATAATTTTGTAAAGAAAATGAACATATAATGAGGGTAAGCTAACTGCAGTTGCAGGAGACTGATTTGAGAGACAGTTCATGCGGCATCTTTATTTCTCTCCTCATTGTCATACAAATGTTCTTACCATGATAAGAAACTGAAACAATTTTGGATTGCTAAACTAATAAAAAAAGTGCTGCTCCAGAGAGGAAACCACGTCTATAGAAAGCCATTAAACAGTAAGAGTAGGAAAAAGAAATACTATTTTCTACCGCAAGTTAAGCGGTAAGCGCTATTAAAAAATGCACCATATTCTTGATTTAATACAGTTGTAATATTCATCTAGTTCCTTTTCAGTTTCAGAGACTAAGAAAATCCAAAGCCTGAAAGTAAGTTCTTTCCGGTTTAATACAACTTAAAATAATGGTCATGCAGTTACAACCTTAAAACATTCTTACCTGTAATTGTTTGCGGGCTTCAGGAGGCAACTGATAGTTCTCAACTGGAGTTATGATGACAGAAAGATCAACAATCGTAGCTCCCTGTAGGTTAGCGATCCATGATTATAAGCCAAATCCCCAAAGAGTAGTGAGATGAAATATCACCAGGTAAATAAGTTTCAGGAGCTCGAACGTACTGAGAGAAGCACAGCAGTGTCTGCTCCTTGTGAGTCCTTAAATGTGACGTATGCAAGTTGTGACCAATCAGTTTCGCTGATTTAAACACGAGCAAATATTTAAGAAACACTCTTTTGCTCCAATGCAAACAGGCACTGCAATAAGTAATGTTGAATTACCTTTGCATTTCAACATATTCTATATCACCAGAGAAAGAAAAGAACTCTGTGATCTCCCTTTTTGAGGCACTCAACGAAATATTGCCAACTTTTACTGTCCTCACCTGCAACAGAATATCAATGATGAGCAAATGGGATATTGCTAGTGCTACTTTAGCACAGGGGAGGTGATAAGATGGACTGTAGTGATTTTACATCTACCGAAAATGAACAAATTGGATATTGCTAGTGCTACTTTAGCACAGGGGAGGTGATAAGATGGACTGTAGTGATTTTACATCTACCGAAAATGAACAAACGGGATATGAGACACTAGTGCTACTTTAGCACACGGGAGGAGATAAGATGCACGATTGTAGTAATTGTATATTTGTTGATAACAGAGGCGACACATTTTAGCATTCCTGAAACCCAAGCTTTCAAGGGTTTACAGAACAATCTCATTCTGAAGAAATGTAGAATGACGCAAACCAACAACATAAGTATGAATTGTGGGACAATATTAGACAGAATTTATTAGATACATCAACACAGAAATGTAGGTAACAACATAGTTGTCAGGACCCAGGAACATCGACTGAGTAATAAAATTATCATTTTTGAATAATAAAGAAGAGAAAAGACTTTGAACCGAAAAAAGTTACATTTCAATGTGGATTTGCATATACTAAACAAACATTGTATGATAGATGAAAATGAGCCGTCTAATGCAGTCCCAGAGGTGTCGTGATCAATTATTAACAGGAGACCACATGCTAAACTTTAGTTAAAAAATTGATTCCAGGAACTATAATTATAAATAGATGTCATTTGCACCTCTTGTATATAGTATGTAGGTCACATACTAGGACATATTAGAGATAAACTTATTCAACCAGGTCAATCAGATTGGTGTATATTAGCAGCCAAGATCAGGTGGAAAAATATACTACTAGTATGTGTAGTCACAGGAAATTATGAACCAGTGATAAACATGAACCAAGTTAGTCGGTGAATTAATTAATGACGTGAGGCACAGGTCTGAAGGTATCAGACTACGCTTCGACTTGACAATATCATGGTTGTGTTTGACAGTAAAACCATTTGAAGTTATCATACTTATAACTGACACAGAAATAATACAGTAGGTAGCAGTGTGTAAATCAATGAGAATCATATGATGAATGAATAAGATAATGGTGACAGCACATAATAGGTCATCGACACGCCATTAGGAATGGCATCGTGCTGTTGTACAATTAGGGCTGCAAAAGTAATGTATGCCAGCTGCCCTGTTACCAGGAGTGGTTAATTTCCCTAAATGCAAAAAAGAGGAAAGTGCTACTTTTTTTTTGACAGAAAAGAAGAAAGTGCGTTCATTGGCCAAAAGGGGCCCAAATCATCTGTTGCTCTGAAAGAAAGGAAATTCCTTCCCAGCAGAAACTAGAAACTAGTCTTCTTCAAGATCTGAACTACCACCAAGGAGTTTTTAACCCACTGCCTTGAAAAGTCAGTGCTCCTAGTAGAAAACAAAATCAGAGGCTCCGGTTCGGATTCAGAGCCTAAGAATCCGGGGGCAAACCAACTGATTGCCCAGCAAGCGCGAGAAATCTGGCACAGAGGGCCGATTTGATCGCCTGCCTTCCTCCACATCCAGAGTTGGCCAGCATTGCATTGCGGTTGCGGCGGACTTACCGAGGAGCAGGCGGACGGCGCACCCACCGTCGAGCCGTTGACCCGCATTGCGCTAGGCCGCTGGCCTTTTTGTGGAGGGGAACGCGCGGAATCTAGCGGAAAAGCAGCAACGAGGGGGTGCTCGTCCTCGTGGCTTGCCGCGCCGTCCCCGGAGGACCAGGCCGAGCAAAAATCGTCGCGGAGACGCCGACGGCCGACCTCCCGTTGCCTCCATCCAACCCGGAGATTTTCTACGACTAGGAGAGACGGCCGGCCCGACCATCGAGCCTACCGCGGTAGCACGACGGAGGAGCAGCTCCTCCGGGGAGAAGAAGAAGATAAGGCTAGGTGGGTCTGAGATAGAGATTGCTCACGCACGCACCTCCATTGCGACTGCGGGATCTCGCGGGAGTCTGTCGGCTGGCGGGGGTGCCGGAGACGAGGAGGACGACGGGGGCTGGTGGGTTCGGCGCCGCGCGTTGCGCGTGTGTCGGCGGGCAGAGGGAGGGAGCAGGGGTGGACTCTGGCCGGGAGAGGAGGGGGAGGAGGAGTCGGGGTCGGGTGGGTGGTTGCCGCTTTCAACTCTCGTTTTCGTGCCCAGTTGTAACGTACTAACGATGAGCGTTCGTTGGTTCAAAAAGAAAAACGGTAGCACGATGCGCGTCGGCGCTGGCAGTGGTGGTGGTGCGCCGGTCGCACGCACGACGGGGTCGGGTCAGGTGGCACCACGGAGCTGGATCCGTGATAGAGGGCTTTGGGGTCGGGGGCTGGAGTGTCACCGGAATTTTTTTACCTTTCGTTTTACTCCGATCTGCTGCGTTTGCAGTGTAGCGTGCCGGTGTTGGATCTGACGCCCTGCCAAACTTTACGTTTTTGGCGCACAGCGCACGCAATTTCCCCGTACGCACCTCACCACGTGTCGAGAGAAAAACCAATCGAGGCCGGTCCTGCTTATGTTAGATTACTCCCTCCGTCTCAAAATTCTTGTCTTAGATTTGTCTAAATACGAATGTATCTAGTTACATTTTAGTGTTAGATACATCCATATCTACGTAAATATAAGACAAGAATTTTGAGACGAAAGGAGTATTTACTTTCCATTTTTCAGGGGTCACCGGGCTGGGCGGCGTGGGAGTGTTACCGCGTGCCGTGCAGAATCGGGACCGAAACGCAGCGAGAGCGGTTATTTTCTACGGTCCAACTTAAGCTGTATTTCTAGACACTGGACGAAGTTGTTTCTCTGGCCCGTTCTTGCACGGCTTACGCAGCCGTTTCAGTCGTTTCTAGAACGATGGTGATGATGAAGAGCGTACGTGCACATGTGTTGCCTCGATCGGTGACCGGTAGGACAAAGAAAAGACGGGCCGCCATTATTCCATGCCTTTTTCTTCTTCGTACCAATCGCTTTAAAATGTTGCTTTGCTACAAAGGTAGTCCGTACGTGGCCGGCCGGAGTCGTGGTAGATTGGCAACGGGCCAGACGGACCCGTTCCCGTCGAGGCGGTAATCGCGGCAGGACAATTGCCAGGACTGGCCGGGTGGCACGGCACGGAACCGCGCTTTTACGTGGCCGCACATGATGCATATCTTTGGTCGCGATTCATTTTAGCTCAGGCCTGGGCGCACGGAGTTGGGGTCGCTGTGGCTTGCAAGGTGCAGCGCCGATCCTCGTATCGGACCTGACTTTGCGCGGCCGTAATTTTTTTTGTTGATTCAATACTGTAGTTGATATACAACCACCTTTGAAAAAAAAAATGACCTTGGACCTTATCCCTTCCCCGCAACAGTGCTGAAGGGCGATTTCTTAAACCGCTTGTTCTATCCACGCCGTCGGCATTTCGCCGGTTTCCTCTCCCTCCGGCGGCGGGAGGGTGGGGGAACCCTGGATCTCGAGACGTGTGTATAGCGTAGGTTCGAGTAGGCTTCCAGCCGGCGGCGTTGAGGAGATGGCGGCGCGGTCGGAGTGGAGTTTTGGGGCGGTGTTCGTCCTCTTCGATGGTGGGGCTCCATGGAGTTCCGCCGCCTTGTCCAGGCTCGCAGTTCATCGGAGTTGTTGTGTGTTGCCTTCCCTCACCGGAGTCCGAGAAGTGGCGCATCCAGACGTTTGGTGGTGAGCAAGATGATGGTGTCGGCGGAGCAGGGTGGAGGCTCTCCGGAGCCGAGGTTCGACGACCTCCCGTCCGCAGAGGGCTTCTCTCGATCCAAGTTTTGAGTGGAGCAGCGGTGGCGACGCGGTCCATCGGCATGTCCTGGTCGTCGGCGGCAGCATCGAGATCTAGAAGGACACATTTGTATTTTTTTTCCTTTGTTCTGGATCGTCCTGTAAGAACATTGCTCTAATATTACCAGCTCTTTTCCCGCAAAAAAGAAAAGAAAAAATGTTGCTTCTATCTGTTGAAATATATTGTTTGTCTCTATTTATCAGTTGAACTTCTAGATGATTGTCTGAAGCATAAATCTAATACGATATCAGAGCTAAACGGTGTTGAGTTCAAAACCGTGCCAACTTAGTATTAAAAAAAACAAGGTCAAAGAAAACTTAGTATTAAAAAATATCTGCAATCTACATCGATCCCCTGTCTAAAGACTAAATTAGGCTAGACATGACACGTGAGAGGGAGTGTTGATACTGTCTGTCTCTATCCATCAGTTCAGACTTTTAGATGAATTGGTTGAAGTATGAATTTAATATTCTCTTTGGCGATTTCGATTTTACTTTTTTTTGTTGCGTAGATCTGCATTTTTATGTGTTTATTAATGTGTTGTAGGTCCTGTATTTTTTCACGCTCGTCATCCGTGTATGTATATACACATGCAATGCATCACCCACTAATTTTAGGTATTTCGTATTCCACACTTCATGCATCCGTTTGTTTGATACTACCTCCGTCTCGTAATATAAGAGCATTTTTGACACTACACTAGTGTAAAAAACGCTTTTATATTATGGGAGGAGGGAGTAGTTCGGTTTGTTTTTTCTTTTAGCTCATTCTATAGTTTTGTTTTTTTTCCTTTTTTTATCCATTTCTTCATCTCTTAAAAGCTTGTCTCTTTTTAAAACATGCGATCAATCCATGAATTTTTTATGTTTCGATCAATTTTTTTTTAAAATTGATGAACTTTGCAAAAAATTGATGATAGTTTTTCAAATTCAATGAACTTCTTTCAAGTTGATGAACTTTTTTCAAAGTCGGTGATATTTTTTCAAATTTGATGAACTTTTTCAAATTCGTTGAACTTTTATTTAAATTCAATGAATTCTTTTTCAAATTTGTTGAACTATTAAAAAAATTGTGAAATCTTATCAAATCAGTGAACTTTTTTCATATTTGTGTCTTCGTTCTATAATTCATGAACTGTTTCCAAATTTACAAACTTTTTCCAAATAAATCTCTGGAAAGTCAACGGTTCGATGGTTGAGTAATCAACAACTGACTTGGCGTCGCCTGACCGAGCGAAGGAAGCTGGGTTACGATTGAGCGAAGCAACAAACGAGCAAACAAGTTTGTTGAGACGGCCCAAGAGGAGTACTGTGTGAGTGCCAGTTTGGTGAACTGGTGCCCGAAGCGCTAATTAGGTGGACCCCTGATTTTTATCGTCTCCCGACAAGTTTGGGCCTCGGTTTGATTTTTGTTTGGCAGGGGCCTCAATTTTGTTTCGGGAGGTCATGAATTTGAATCCACATCTCAATTTTGTTCAAACTAATCGATGGCGGTCAGGTGGTTCCGTCATATGGCTCGATAACAACCGCCTTGCCCTTGAAGGTCCATGACCCATCTTCCATTACTCGCTCCCAATCACCAAGGCAAGAGAATTGCAGGGTGTATAGGTTATCCTCCCGTGGACGGAATTTAACTTCCTGCGCAAGATCCCATGCAACCCTCATGTTGCGGAATAACCAATGCTAACTATATTGCATGTCGATGTGCACACGAGCAATTGCCATCCAGCGAGCTTCTTCCTCCGGTATGTCACCGTCCTCCACGACTATGTCCACCGGATCATTCTCTTTCAGCCCCAACTCCTTCATCATTGCTTCCATGTCGCTCATCGCCGATTCAGACGTCGACGTTGAGCCCTCCATCATATCTCTTGCTCGAGAAACAGCGAATTCCACGGGCGGGATGTTCCCTAAGACGGCCTCCAGTCAACCACGATGCCAGCGGCCCAAGGGCGTCGGCGATCCGTGGTAGGGAAACGGATGGGATCGCGATCTCCACGTCAAGCGAGCGCCGCCGGGAGGAAGAAAAACCCTAACTAGAGGGGATGGGGTCTCCCGACCGAGCGAAGGAAGCTGGGCTACGATTGAGCGAAGCAACGAAAGAGCGAACGAGTTTGTTGAGCCGGCCCAAGAGGAGTACTGCGTGAGTGCCAGTTTGGTGAACCGGTGCCTGAAGCGCTAATTACGAGGACCCCTGATTTTTATCGGCTCCCGACAAGTTTGGGCCTCCGTTTGATTTTTGTTTGGCAGGGGCCTCGATTTGATGTAAACATGACGATGGCTGCGGTCTGCCGGGCCTCGATTTGGGGACGGGAAGGTTTGCTTGAAATAAACACCCTGCTACGACACACTTCCTATATTTTCTTTTAGACGATTCTAAAAAAAAAAAAGTCTTTTAGACTCAAAAAAAAAAAACTTCCTACATTTTTACGGCAAATCCTATATATCCAGTGCCCGCAAATGGGCACACAACACCCTCTGCATTGGGTCGGATTTCACTTCTTCTTTTTTCTTTAAAAACTGCAAAAAAGCACCGGTGGGATTCAAACCCGCGCCACGAGATACAGTGTAAGACGCGATAATCAACACAGACACATCCTCTTCTGCAATCACATGATTCTAAATAAAAAACTTCTGCGACCACATACATCCTTTTTCCTTTCTTTTTTAAAACTCACGAGTATTTCTTCAAAATTGATTATTTTTTCTTCAAAATCCATGATCTTTTTTCAAATGGATGAACTTTTTCATGTTTATTTTTCAAAATCGATGAGTTTTTTTAAAGTTGACCTGTTTAAAATTTCGATGAACTTTTTTTTCCAATTCATGAACTTTAAAAGATAATTGTTGAGTAACGTGATTGTATTAGGAAACATAGGTTAGACTAGAAAATATTCTGGCTTGCCTTGTACTCCAAGTAGATCATGTACTCCTATATATATGCCCACGAGGCTCAAGCAATACAAAAACTATTCCACCAATTCTCTCTCTCCCTTCTAACATGGTATCTATCGCAAGTCGATCCTAAACCCGCTTCCGCACCCGCGCGCCGCCTCCGTGGCGGTCGGCCTCCATGACCGTCGCTGGGGGCCGCGCCGCCCGTACCTAGGGTTCATCAGCCGGCCGTGTTGGCCGGCTGCCCTAGAGAGTCTTTTTCCCGAGCCCTTGCTCCGGGTTTTCTCTCTCTCGTTGGTCGCTTTGATCGACGTTTACCTTTTGGTTTTTCGATCTAAGATCGGTTTGCGTCGCCCACCGCCGCCGTTGACACCCGCGCACCTCTACTCCGACACCGGCGCGACTGGACGGCTACTTCATCGACCCGACGGTCTCGCGCGACAGGCGGCCCCTCAAGGCCGTCGTCCGCGCGCTGGCTAGCCCGTCGACCTGCGCCGGCCGTCACGGCCCTGTTCCGACCTGGACAACTGCATCGCCTTCACCCGGCGGCCTCGCGCTATGCGGCGACCAATCATAGCCTCCGCTCGCGCGCCGGCTCGCCAATCGATCCACGTCACCCGCCTCCGTTGCGTCTTCACGGCGGCCCTACGGGTTGCCTCGCCGGCTTCACATACATCCTTTTTCCTCTATTTTTTCCTCTGTCCTTTTTCCTTTCTTATTTCAAACTCACGAGTTTTTCTTCAAAATTGATTATTTTTTCTTCAAAATCCATGGTATTTTTTCAAATTTCTGATTTTTTTTTCAAAAGGAGGAACTTTTTCATGTTTATTTTTTCAACAACGAGGAGTTTTTTTAAAAAAAAGTTGACCTTTTTACAATATCGATGATTTTTTTTCCATTTAATGAACTTTAAAAGATAATCAAAATCCATATCATCTTTAGAATTCAAAGCCTTTTTTATTTTGTTTGTTCCAAAAGTCAATGGTTGACTGGTTAATTAGTCAACTGCAACCAGTCAACGAGATCGAGCAAGCCTAGGAAAACCAGTCGAGCGGTTGTCTTCTTCATACAGGAGCGAGTGATCTGTACGAAAAAAGAGTTTTGATGAATAAACCGTGGCTTTTGATGAATAAAAATGTTTCATCCCTAAAAAAAGGAGTTCGCATTTTTTACAAAGCAAGTTTTTTTTCTTTAAACACAGTACAGACGCAAGCACTCATACATATGCGCATACACTCAGCCTATGAATGCACACACGCACACCTTACACCTATGAGCACCTTCGAGAGACTTTCGCCGGGAATCCTAAAAGCGAGCACCAGGACTTGAACTCTGATGGGCTGGAGATATCACTCTACCGTTGTCGATCAAAAGATTGAATAGAATCCACTTCCAACCACTCGAGGATAAGATTGCGGCTCAACTCACGCCTTGGATGGGCAAGCATGTCGCATCGCCGGGAAGGGTGGTGCTTGTCAAGTCGGTTTTAACAGCGATCGCCATTTATTATTTAACGGTGCTGAACCTCCCTATGGAGGTTCTAAAAAAGATTGACTCCCTGCGGCGTGCATATCTATGGGCTGGCTGTGACAAGGTTTCTGGTGGAAAATGCAAAATCAACTGGGAGCAAGTGTGCAAATCTAAACTTCATGGTGGCCTTGGTATTCTAAACTTGGAAAAATTTGCTACTGCCCTACGCATCCGGTGGCTGTGGGGAGCTTGGACGGACCCAAGCAAGCCTTGGGTAAACTTGGGGAACCCGTGTGATAACAAAGATAAAGACTTATTTGCTGCTGCCACCAAGGTTATGATTGGAGATGGGACAAGGGCCTCGTTTTGGGAGTCTGCTTGGCTGAACGGTTTGAGACCCAAAGACATTGCGCAAATATTTTTGTGATCTCTACAAGAAAAAACTGCACTGTTCAGAAGGCCCTACATAATAACTCATGGGTCTCCAGAGTTGACATTGGTGGGAACATTGATGTGAACCACATTACCGAGTTCGTCAACCTTTGGACGCAGCTATCACACATTCAACTCAACCCCGACATGGCGGACTCAATTTCCTGGAAGCTCACGAATGATGGCCAATATTCGCCGGCGACGGCATACCGTACACAATTCCTTGGCCTTATCGACTCAGATATGCCTTTATTGGTATGGAAGAATTGGGCTCCTCCTAAATGCAAATTTTTTGCTTGGTTAGCCATCAACAATAGGATCTGGACGGCCGATCGGCTACAACGCAGGGGCTGGCCCAACTGTAACCTTTGCCCGCTATGCAAACAAACGCCAGAAACAACAGCTCACCTTCTCTTCCAGTGTCGTTACACTGTAAGAGTTTGGGGAATGATAAGAACATGGCTCGGGTTACATGACGTTCATCCTACGGATTGGGGCGCTATGGTTTCCGTCAAGGAGTGGTGGCACAAAATCGCTTCTTTCCCTTATGCTTCTGATCTCTTGGGAAATTTGGAAAGAGCGGAATGCACGTGTGTTCCGCAACACGGCAATCCCGGTTGGGGTGCTTGTGACTCGCATCAAGGCGGAAACTTCGCTGTGGGGTCTTGCCGGGGCGAAATATTTGTGTAATATAATGCCGCGAGAGTGATGCTTGTAACCTGGTCTTTTGGCCAAAACCCTTAAAAACCTTCTTCTTATTCAATGAAAATGGCAAACCTTTTGCCTTGTTTCAAAAAAAAAAAAAACCACAGGTTGGTTAAAAAAAATATTCTGAAAAAAGAGGAAGAAGGTTGTGACGAAGCTTGGGAAAAGGACGTGGCAGACATGTCGTGGAGGTAGCAGGTACACGCGCTTGGAGCCGGAGCCCTGGCCGGCGGCGCAGAAAGTTGCGTCAAGATTGACGCGGGGATAGCTTTTGAGAAAGTTCATCCATCCATCCATCCATTCCCGCAAGCGGCCATCAAGTTTTCTCTCGTTGCTGACTGATCTGGCATTCACATCCCTTTTGACAGATAACTTCAGCGCGTGCTCTTCCATAAGCTTTGACTGTCGATGTGGCGCAGTGCTTTGCTTACCGCTAGCTTCGTCCATACGATGCGCATATTCTGAGGAGGCTGCACTGTAGCTTCCGATCCGATTCTACGTCGAAAATTCCCGTAAGCAGCAGGAAGCAGCGAGTCGGTGCGACTGTTGACGGCCTACACAGACAGAAAGAAAGTTTGCTGCAAGTTCCTTGCTGCTAATCTACAGTTTACCGGCTGATAAACGTCCGTGTCACACTGACGGTCAAATGCGCATCCTTCCTCGTTAAGATGCCGATTAACAATTGTGTCACCGGCAAAAAAAAAGTAACTAATGTGGCATGTCCCCGGACCACCAAGGTTCAAGTCCTGATGCTCGCATTTATCATGAATTTATTTCAAAATTTTCGGCGATATTTGTTCAGTGAAAGGAGACGTCCTCGTCGACTATGATGCGCTTACGGTAAATGTATGTGTGTACATATGAGGGTTTGTTTCTGTACTGATGTTAAAAAAAAATTGACAAGTCAAGCGTTATGGTCTTCGTTGTTTGTCCCGAGACAAACATACGCGGGAGGTGGGTATATGCTGTCGCACAAGTTGCATTGCATGTGCAACCGTGTGCCCTTACGCCTCGGTGCCTTGCGTCCTAAGGATTGCCACTCGCTAGCCGATGGTGAGCAGGGTGGCTAATTTTTTTTAAATAATACATTTTATTTAGTAAATTTCATAACTAGTACGTGGCTAGGCGAATTTTCAAAAATATGACCCAATCGGCCAGCAGCAGGCCGACTAGGCCTTGTTGGTCTGCTGCTGGCCGATTAGTACCTTGTTGGTCTGCTGCTGGCCGATTAGGACCTTATCGGCC
>LR738712.1:33848405-33859654 GCA_902687465.1 Secale cereale
CTAATCGTACCTTATCGGCCAGCAGCAAGCCGATAAGGTACTAATCGTACCTTATCGGTCAGCAGCTGACCAACAAGGCCTAGTCGGCCTGCTGCTGGCCGATTGGGTCATATTTTTAAAAATTCGCCTAGCCACGTACTAGTTATGAAATTTACTAAATAAAATGTATTATTTAAAAAAAATTAGCGAGCAGGGTAAACTCTCTGGGAAATTTCCGTGCTGCGAAATTCCTGCGAAATGGCACACAGATGGTTTCTTCTTCGAGCTATATAAGTCACCCTCCCTGGTGTTACAGCGCTCAACCCATTCGCCTTCTCCGCAGAAAAACAGCTGATCTCGCCGAACTGATTTCTCTCTCAAGTAGTCAGTAGAGTTCAGAACTTTAGGTCCAAATGGGTGTCTCTGGCAACAACAGCAGCAGCAAGACGCTGGTGCTCATGGCCTGCTTCCTCCTGCTGGTGAATTCCCAGTTTCTGCATGGAGTCGGGTGCTTCGCCGTCGCGGAAGCGACGAGTCCAGAGGAAGCCGCCGCCGAGCAGACGCTGATGGCGGGGAGCACGGGGGCGCTGGAGACGGCGGCGCCGCAGCAGCGTCATCATGGCCGGGGCTCGGGCGCGTCTGCCATGTCGGACAATGCTGCCGGTGGTCTCTGGTCGTCCAAGTCCACGTCGGCCGTGGCTCGCAGGTTGCTGCCGGCAGGAGCTGGCCATTCTTGCGGCTCCAACGGCGGCCAGGGCTGCTCCCCGTAGGAAGAAGATGGCACTCTGCATGCACTGGTACTCCTATGTTGGTTCGTCCTCGTTCGTTGGTTCGTTCGTCATTCGTTCGTCGTCGTGGCTAAAGATAAGTTGGTTCCTTAACTAGCTAGTGTTTGATTGTTGTTTGCCATCATTCAGCAAGAAAGTAGGAGTAGATGTCTATATGTACTACTAGTATATGAACTGATAAAGTGTTGAAACAACCTACAGATCTATCCTGTAAATATACTCCACTGTGGTGTTGTAATAATAATCCCCAAATGGTCTCGGAAATGCCACGAAACATGCGTGCCTTTTCTTTCTTCCACGAATCGTAGCATGCATTGTCTCAGGATGGGAGATCGAATCCCACCCATCTTTTCCTTCTTTTCTTTTTGCACCGTGCTTTCCTCCTTGAGGGTTCTTGTGACACTTCTTCAGTTCTTCTCAGCAATGAATTTGTTGACAGCAGCATTTAGAAAAAAAAAACAATCTACTACGGTACTTGAACCGAGTCCCAGACAAGCTCTACAACGGAGCGTAGGTGCAAGTCAAAGACTTGAGATACTTTCTGCGCCCTTGAACCTAGGTGCATGCCATCTCTCTCGTAAGGGCATCTCCAGCCGCGTCCTCAAGAAGGCCTCCCCAGGTGTTTTTTGTACGCCGACGTCGAAAAAACGGCCCAGTCGCGTCTTCAGAAGCCCGATTTTCGTCGGCCTGGGCCGAAAACAGCGCCGGCGGACCCAGGCCGAACCCGGCGCGCTGGGGGGCGCCGGGGCGAACCGTTTTGACGCGAAAAAGCCGCGGGCCAGCCGCGTCAGCGACACGCCGTCTCGTCTTCCCCCAACTGCCTCGGTTCCCGTGGAGAATCAATGGCAAGGCTGCCGCCGGTCAGCCTTGCCATTGATTCCTCACGGGCGGCGCGTCTCGGGACGGCGCGCCGATGCCTCCCCTCCCTCGCAAGCGTACACACGGGGCGCGGAGCGGCTATAAAAGCCGGCGGTCTCTCAGTCGCTGTGCCTACACTCGCCCCTCGCCGCCGCCCAGCCCCTCTCTCTCCGTCCCCGTCCACCTCTCCCGGCAGCCCCTCTCTCCACCGCCGCGTCGCCATGGCAGAGCGCTTCCCCGGTGACGAGGCGGCGGCAAACGGTTTCGGCCGCCGATCGCTCCGCGAACAGGAGTCCTGGCTCCTGTTCCAGGCGAACATCCCGGCGCCGCCGGACATGCGCGCCGGGCCGACGGGGTGGCGTCTCAGCGACGGGGGAGTGCCCGTTCCCCCGTTACCCGACGCCGCGGCGAAGCCCCGGTACTTCGCCGAGGAGGTCGAGGTGGCGCGCGCCTCCTTAACCGACGACGAGCGTTCCCTCTCCCAGTACGCCGCCGGCAACCACGCGGCCTGGGTGGCGTACTTCCAGAGCCGCCAGCAGGAGCGTCTGGCCTCCACCAACGGCGCACCGGTGGTCGTCGGCGTCAAGAACAGCGAGGGGCGCCACCTATGGTGGGGCGTCACCGACCGCACGCTGGATGGCGTGCTGGCGCACCTCGACGGCGAGAACAACCCGCCGTTGACCTATCCTACGACGCGGGCCGCCCCGTCGCAGCAACACCGGCGCGCATGGGCGCCAAGGAGGTTTGCCTCCTCCTCGTCTTCCTCCTCCCGCTCGTCTTCCCACTCCTCGGGTTCTCCGGCTCTTCTCGGCGTCAAGGCCGAGCCCGCGGCGGAGACACCAATCGGCCGGCGCACCCGCAGCGTCGGCATCGTCATCAACGAGGGCGGCCGGCGCGCCTCCTCCTCGTCGGCTCCGCCGCGCTTCATCAAGCCAAAGACGAAGCCGGGGCTGGCGCCGGTGAAGACGGAGCCGGGGCAGGCGCCGGTGAAGACGGAGCGGGGGCTGGCGCTGGTGAAGGCCGAGCTCGACGACGACGACGCGGCCGTGGAGTGGGAACGCCAGGACTCCATTGCAATGGAGAAGGCGCGCCGGGAGAAGGAGAAGGAGCGCCAGCGCGCCGCCCTGCGCCGCTTCGAGGAACGCCGACGCCGCCGGTCCGCCATGGCGACGCCGGGCAGGGGTCCAGCAGGGGCGCCCGCGTCAAGGAGGAGAAGGCCGACGACGACGACGCGGCGACGACTTCAGCCCTTTCCTTTAGATTAGGTTTTATGTAATGAAATGCACGAAATTCGCCGAAATGTGCCATGTTTGGGCGAAATTTAACTAGTTTTTATCATATCTTCGCCGAAGTTTTTTTTTTTAATTTTTAGTGCGCGCCTGGGGCGGCCCTGGGAGGCCGACGGCTGGGGACCGACTCGCCCTGGTCTATTCTTTGCGCCGGCTGACCCCCAGACGGCGCTTTTAGACGCCCCTGAGGGGCCAAGGGCTGGAGATGCTCTAACAAATTAAGTTCCGTTCGGAGGGGCCCTACTCCTTGCTCGTTGCACCGTCATGGCGTCATGCATTCATGCCTACCATTGCTCTGAAAGTTACCATGTATACGAACATTTCGTCCGTAATCTTGTAGTGCAACTTCATCTGTAATGGTATCGTTCATCCATGCTAATTCATACTCCCTCCGTCCACAAGTAACTTGGGACGGAGGGAGCAGTTTCCTTCTACTTTCAGCATGCATATTTTGACAATTGTGCACCCCTGTTTTCGCAATTCGGTAGCCGAGATGCGTCCGTGTAAAGGATCAAGCAGACGTAGATGCTCTCTCGGTCGGTCTCTGCTCCAGCCGGCCACACGCTACACCAGTTTCGGAGCATATACCAGCTCGCCGTGCATTTTGGCACCTAGTAGTACACTGCGCACGAAAACAATGCAACTAGTGCCGACTACTCGGCGCTCACTGCTACTGGAGTACTACTCCCTCCGTTTCTTTTTAGTCCGTATATAAGATTTGATCAAAGTCAAACTTCATGAACTTTGACTAACATTATAGAACAAAATATCAACATTCATAATACGAAATCAATATTACTATATGCATCAGGATATCAATTTTCATAGCATATAGTTTTAGTATTGTAGATGTTGATATCTTTTGATATATATTTGGTCAAACTTTGCATCGCTTGACTTTGACCTAATCTTATATGCGGATTAAAAAGAAACGGAGGGAGTACTACTCACTACTCGGTGCCGCGTCAGCTGTGACGACATCTGATGAGCTGGTAGAACTATACTCGTACTTTACGGTAGCGTGTGCGTGCAAATAGTCAAACATGGGCATGCGCGACATGCGACTTCAGCTTGAGTGAGGCTACACGTCAGCCGACTGACTTTTTCCAATCAGGTCGGTCGATTTTTCGAATGTCCGATCGAAATCAAACGGTGTTCGGCCTTTCTTCTACCTCCATCTCTTCTTCTTCTCCTGCCGCCATCCGCGGCCGGCGGCGCTCCCGCGCCGCTCCTCCCTCCCCAAAACCGCCCCCATCGTCGGTCTAGCCGCCGCCCCCGGCCATCCCTCTAGGCCCGCTGCGTTTAAGTTTTTCCTCCGGCGAAGTGCACCACCGCCCCCCACCACCGCCGTCGACCACCGCCCCCACCCTGAACCCTAAGATAGATACTGAGGTAGCCCTCCGGCGAGCCCCTTCTTTCTCCTTCCTTACCTCCGGCTCAATCTGGCCAACTCTCAAAAACTGACTGGCCCTATTTCAAAATCAGTCGATTGACATTTAGCTAAACTGCCTCAGTTTACCGGCCGGCCATATGCTTTATATATGGAGTACTACTACTGCTCCCTTCGTTCCCATATATTTATCTTTCTAAAGATTTTAACAAATGACTATATACGAAGCAAAATAAGTGAATCTACATTTTAAAATGAATGAATCTACATTTAAAATGTCTAGACATGCAAATTTTGAAAACAGAGGGAGTAATTAACACGCATGAACGAGGTGTGAACCTGAAGAAACTCGTGTGCTCTGCCCCCGACCACTAGCTGCCCATTGTATATACTCTAGGTTTGCAAGCTACAAGGAGATGCAGCACTTTTACACCTCAGCGAATCCTCGATACTCCTATACTACTGTAGATCGAGTGTAGCGGTAGTATATTCCTAGCAAAAAGGTCCACGTGCTACGTGTATAGAGTAGTGATACAAAACCATTTACGGTATGCACCGAGAGGGCGACAGGTGCTGCAGGCATGTTTGTCATGAGACACGCGTAGTTTCCAGGCAGACTGTCTGTTCGTTTCAATCTTCAAACTTTGCTGCTCTATGCTCAAGAATCAAGATGATACTACTATGCTGATGTGCAGTGTATTCTTCACCAGCACGCTAGCTAGCAAGGCCTCGTCGCATGCTCGGTGAAAACTGTGCATCTCTGCATTGCAGTAACAGTTGTATTCTAGTCTTGTCACTCGAGAGGTGAAGGAGTCAGTAGTATCTTGGAAAGAAAGCTCACCTAGCTACGTACGTAGTGCCTTCGCCGAAACCCTGACCAAGATGGCACGGTGCTCGCGGGCATGGCTCACGCTGCTTCTTCTCGCGTGTGCCCTTGTGCAGAGCTCCTACGGGTCGAGGCCGTATCCCGGGGTCCCGTCTCCGACCATGGTCCACGGCGCCGCCGAACCGCGCCGCCTCGACGCCCGGGCGACCGAAGTCCGGTCTTCCACGCAGGAGGGTGCGACCGGTGGCTGTCATCGTGGAGCTAACGCTGACGATGATGCTATCGCAACTTCGGCGCTGGGCGGGGGTGGTGTCTTGCCCGAGCAGAGGAAGGGATCAGGCTCGCCGGAGCTGCAGCGGGCGTTGGGAACGATGCTGGCACGGCGGGTGCTGGGAGGGGAGGCGGAGGACTCGGCGGCCGGGCCGTCGTGCCGCTCCAACAACGCGCAGATCACCTGTGCCCCGCCGGCGCAGCACTGACCGGTGTGCTTCTTGCAGTAGCCTGGCAGCAGGGGCTAGTCCCAGCTGATTCCTTGGTCCCTTGATGATGCTTTCGTGTAAATTAACAGTAGCTCTTTCGATCTCGTTCTTCCAAAAATGTGAACCTTTCGTCGTTATTGATGATATATCATAGTGCTTCATTCGTAAGGCACCGGTCAAGACAGTTCTCTGATTCCATTTGAGCCTGAAGTATCTATAACTTGCAACGGTGGTCGATCCTCATGCATGCAGATGCATGGAGAACGTATATTTTTAGAAACCGTCACTTTCCATGATTGCGTGTGACGATAGACTCAGAGTGCGGGCGTGATGCAATCTCAGCACACTTTCCACTCCAGCTGAGTCCAAACTCCATTATGCTGCACGAATGCGCGCGCACGTACGTGTGGGTAGGGTAGGTGAAGGCGCACATGATGCCAGGCAAAGTCCAAACCTACGTACGGAGCAATTCCGAAAGAAGAAACAGCCGACAAATCCGCAAGTTTGACGACATGGAAAGTAATTAAACATGTATGTATGTCTGTCTGTCTGTCTTGATTTTGTCTTTGATTTCCAGTGCCTCAGTGTGTGGATGTGAACAGGGCGGAAAGGTTTCTCCCTTTTGTACGCTTACAATTCAGATCATCAGACTCGAACAACCCTAGTCTTTTTAACACGGTACAATTAGAGATGCTCACATATACTCAGTTCTATGAACACGTGCGCACAAACTCTATCACTATGAGCATATCCCGGCCGGCACAAAATTAGCAAAGTCATCACATACGTTTTGCAGTTGACAGAAGCGTCTCCTCCCACTGAATACTGAAATAAATCTAGAAAAATACAAACACCGGTGCCAAGCTTAGGGCTTAAACCCTGATGGGTTGGTTTCACCACAAGCAATCTAACCATTTGAACTATGCTCAGATCCGCCAGCCAGCCGGGGTGGATGCATGTATCTGGAATTCTGGATATCATATATCCGCAACACTTTTAGCTCCTTTAATTTTCAAAATGGTGGTCTCTTTGGGGAAAATGGGCTTCCTTTGTCTCAACGACGTTACAATTTGGTTTCACTTTGTAAATCCCCTCAATATGACGGTTTTATACATGACGGTGTGGCGAAGCCAAGAGTTCAAAATCGTGATGTCAAATACGTGTGTTTAAATGAATTTTGTAATATATTTTTAGGCGATTTTCATTGGTTTTGCCAAAGTCATGTGTCGTAAACTGCCTACATAGAACATCCATACATTGCCATTCTTCCAGGGTATTAATTTGGAGATTGTGTGGCGGTTTCCGGCGGCAAGGCAGGGCATAGTTACTTTAACTATGCATGGAAGGGGTGACGAGCCATGCGCATGCAGTGTGAACCTGGCGACTTGTGTGCTCCCATGCAATTGCCCCCTATCACCAGCCCATTGTATATACTCTACTACTTTTCAAGCTAGAGACGCACCACTTTTACACCTCGGCGAATCCTTGATACTCCTATACTATACTGTAGACTGTAGTAGTGGTATATTCCTCCCACAAATGGTCCACGTGTTACGAGTATAGAGTAGTTTGCACCGACAGGTGCTGCGCGCATGCATGTTTGTCATGAGACGGGTAGTTTCCTGGCAGACTGTCTCTCTGTTTCAACTTCAAACTTTGCTGCCTAGGCTCAAGAATCAAAGATGATACTATGCTGATGTGTAGTGTATTCTTCACCAGCACGCTAACTAGCAAGGCCTCGTCACATGCTTGGTGAAAACTGTACTGCGTGGGGCGCCTTTCCTCGCCATTGCCTAGTCATTTCAGTCTATTTCTCCACGGACGTGGTACGTCCGAAAACCCTCTATAAGTAGGTCATGTTTGCCTGTGCATCTCTGCATTGCAAGCGTTGCAGGAACAGTTCTATCCCTGGTTTGTCATTCCTTTGGTAAAAGAGCCAGTGCTCAGTAGTATCTTGGAAAGAAAGCTCACCTCCACCTAGCTACGATACGTAGTGCCTTCGCCAAAAACCCTGACCAAAATGGCACGGTACTCGCGCGCTTGGCTCACACTGCTTCTTCTCGCTTGTGCCCTTGTGCAGAGCTCATACGGCTCGAGACCATCTCCACTGGGGTCGCAGAAGCCCGGGGTCCTGTCTCCGACGATGGTTCACGGCACCGCCGATCCACGCAGCCGCGGCGGCGCGACCGAAGTCCCGCCCTCCGCGGAGGAGGGTACGACCGGTCATCGTGGAGCAAACTCTTATGATGGTGGTGGTGCTGTTGCAACTTCGGCGGTGGCGGGCGGTGGCGTTGTGTCGTCGGAGCAGAGGAAGGGATCAGGCTCGCCGGTGCTGAAGCAGGCGTTGGGAGTGATGCTGGGCTCGAAGCTGGGGCGGCGGGTGCTGGGAGGGGAGGCGGAGGACTCGGCGGCCGGGCCATCATGCCGCTCCAACAACGCACGCATCGCTTGTGCCCCGCCGGCGCAGCACTGACCGGGCCGGGTGCTTCTTCTTGCAGTAGTCTGGCAGCAGGGGCTTGTCCCAGCTGATTCCTTCGTCCCTTGATAATCTTGCCGCACCAACAACGCACGCTTCCCTGTAAATTAACAGTAGTACTAGCTCTTTCGATCTTGTTCTTCAAAAAACGTAAAACTTTCATTATTGATGATATATCATACTACTCCCTTCGTCTCAAAATAAGTGTTTCAGCTTTGTACAAAGTTTAATACAAGGTTATATTATTTGTTATTGCGCGAGTAATCCGCATGCCGTGTACTCGGGTTTTTTGTAACTAACTCTATTCTGTCTTATTTAATGGACGAGGCAAAAAATTTACCTCCATTTAAAAAAAGACTGTGATATTTGGCACATGTATGCCATATAAGCAAAACTGCCACACCTTTACTTCTTTCACTTTAAATTATCACACGACTCCCCTTCCTTCGACCCCGCCTTCTGCCGAACTATCCCGCAGGCTTGCCCAAGAAACCTGCTTCTTGCACACATCTAGCGCGCCCATCCCCGAGAAAACTGCCACTTCTTCACGTCTACCACATGTTAAAAAAAATACGCATGTGGGATTCGAAACCACATTTCCTTGGCTCCAAAGCGCGCCACCACAACCAACTCACCCTTAGGTATTTTTTGCTCAAACTACAGAAACTAATCATTTTGACCCTTTTTTTTTACAATTTTGTTACTGCAAAAAAGTACAGAAAATTAGCACGATTTCCCCTCAAGACAAAGTTACCATGGTATTCGGATGCAAGTTATTAGGCCTGTGTTGCGTAAGTTACCGTGCTATTTACATAGAGCTTACCAGGACTATGTTTCAACAACTACACCCCTTTCAAAGTTACCACTGTGTTTTGTACACAAGTTATAAGGTCTTCCATGTGTAAAATACTATGGTACTTACAAATAAGTTATCAGGGTATGTGTACATCAACCTCGTCCTTGGTCAAAGTTACCATGGGGGATTGTACATGAGTTACCGGGTCTACAGTTCGTATATTATCATGGTACTTACACCTAAAAACATGGGTGTGTTTCGGTAACTTTTTCCATAGGTCAAAAATTACCACGATGTTTTTGCGTAACTTATCACGCCTATAACGGATCAAAGTGGGCCATTTTTCTGGGCCAACCCACATTTCTCTAGTTCCATCACTTTTTCTACACGTTTCACAAGGTTCACAAACCCGGGCGTCCTCTTCACTCCTTGGTCAAATTTACCGTGGTATTTGTACCTAAGTTATCAGGTATGTGGTTCATATATTACCATGTTATTTTCACAAAAACTACCGGGGTATATATTCAACAACTTTTTTCCACTGTTCAGAGTTACCGCGGTGTTTGTATGAATGTTATCGGGTATAGATTCGTATTACCGTGCTATTTTCACATAAGTTACTGGGACTATGTTTTTCAACAGCTTGTTCCCCTCCTTGGACAGAGTTATCGTGGTGTTTGTACCTAAGTTATCAAGTATGTTGCTCATATATTACCATGCTATTTTTATATAAGTTATCCAGGATATCTTCTTCAACAACTTTTTTCACTCTGTTCAAAGTTACCGCAATGTTTGTATGCAAGTTATCAGGTATGCGGTTCATATATTTGCAAAACAATTACTCGGGTATGTTTCAACAACTTTTTTTCCTCGGGTTAAAAGTTAGTCCCACCGTGTTTTGCATGTAAGTTATCACGCCTACGGTTCATATATTACCATGCTATTTACACATAAGTTACATCGATATGTTTTTCGACGACATTCTTCCACAAGTGACAAAGTTACAGTGTTGTTGGTACCTAAGTTATCACGCCTGCATTATGTAAATTATCATGTTGTTTAGACTGAAAATATGGGCGGCAAAAAAACTTTTTTCCTAATCTTCTCTCCATGCACTAGATATTGAAGTTACCATCTCTGTGATGTGTTAAATTACCATGCTATTTAGGCAGAAGTTATCATGGTATGTTTCAAAAAAAAATCCCTTGGTCAAAGTTAACAGGCCATGGGGTACATAACTTACCAGTCATGCGGTGCGTAAATTACCATGATATTTTCACGGGAATTGTCGAGGTATGTTCCAGCACCTTTTATCTCCCGGTCAAAAGTTACCAACCTCGGGTAAGTTAGCAGCCCCTCAGGTCATCATGTAAGAAAACTTCTTGCAACAATAACTGTTTTAGTTGTCCTATAATGAACAATAACTAGGGTGGAACGAGTTATCTACGGGTTGATGACATGAGTGTTGGGTCTTCCAGGATATTTTTTCAGTCACTAGTTCCATGAATGAACAACCACATGGATTGGTGAATCCTAGCACAGGCATGATGTAGCTGACCTGGTTAGTGCTGTCAGAATTTCCCATTAACCAGGCTAGGTCCTGAGTCGATGCAGCATGTTAGCATCACGAAGGACATGTCGGACGCGACCACAACCCGAATTCAAGTAAAATCAATCAAAGCCGACTAGCGGCAAGGCATGCTGTGCATAATGTAGCATGCAATTCAGAATCACGATGGTTGGTTGGTTTCTTACGGAGTACAGGAAACTGCTGATCTGGAACTTGCTGGAGATGGTCTAGCCGGTGATGATGCGCTGCAATTAAGTAAAATTTATGTCAGCAGCACTTTGCAAACAAGTGATGAACTGCAATTTACAGCGAAACTGAGAAGCCAACTCTAGACAGGGAAGTGCTAGCATAGCAAGGGAATTGCGGCAGGAATTGGTGGATGCAGAAAAATAGGCTTCAATCTCCTATCATTTTCGAAACTATGCTCCAATTTAGACATGATCCGATAATTGGTGGATGTATAGATGGATTTTACAGCAGGAGTATATAGTACAAAATAAGAAGCAATTCCCCATTGCCATGGAACAAGGAGCAATTCCCCACCTGGAATTTGCAGACGTAGTAGTCGTCGCCGTAGGCGCGGCGGAAGTAGTCTATGGGCTTGGCGGAGGGGTGGCGGGGCATGAAGGCGACGCTGAGGTTGACGAGCGCGCGCACCCGGTCCGGCCGCAGCAGGAAGAGGTTTCACGACATGATGGCGCCCCAGTCGTGCCCCACCACAAACACCTTCGCCGCCGGCGCGTCAGTCGATCAGTCAATCAGTCACTCGGCTCGGAGATCTGGCGGGCGGGCGGGGGG
>LR738712.1:33869217-33911759 GCA_902687465.1 Secale cereale
CTCTCTCTCTCTCTCTCTCTCTCTCTCTCGCGCGCGCTCGCTCTGAGCTCTGAGCTTTGCCATGTGCTTTCATTTGAACTCAACATGATTTTTTGGTGAAAATTTCCTGGAGTACGATGGTTCTCTGTTATAGGAGAAGAATGAATGCTTAGTTTTATGTTGGCTAGGAATCCATCATATATTTTGAGTAATTCTTATATAGGTATATATGGTTACCTGAATAGGCTTACATAATCCAGTAAGAAAACTATTAAAATTTTCTGAGATCACTAACTGCTAGCTTATACATCTACTTGCAGAGTTAACAAGTTAATATGCTTGTACATCTCTGAAAAATGTACAGTAAACACCCATCCCGAAGTTAGAAATGCTTGCTGAATA
The DNA here is from genome assembly GCA_902687465.1 of Secale cereale. Taxonomy (NCBI): domain Eukaryota; kingdom Viridiplantae; phylum Streptophyta; class Magnoliopsida; order Poales; family Poaceae; genus Secale; species Secale cereale. The sequence continues at coordinate 33,869,599 of LR738712.1, forward strand.
AGTGTAGAGTTTGGAAATGAACTGCATGAATGCTATTGTTCTGGTTCATGGTGCTTGAATCAGAATTGAATAAGGTGTTGTAATTTTAATTTAATTTGACAGTAATATTTGGGTAAAAGACATCCTTTTGGAAACTTGATAGTGTTTATTAGTTACATTGCCATATTTTAGTTTTATTCATTGCTGGACCAGTAGATGCTATCATATCATGCATGTCCTTTCAATCTACTCTTGGTATTATTTTGCCTCTTTTTTCGTGCCTATATAGTTATATTGTGTGTACTGAGATGAGATTTTTCATAGCATGGGTTTTACACTTTTACTAGGTCTTTCAGTTTGGTCAACTAACAATAGTCATGCCTCTAATCTTCCCAGGCTCTACTTTTTATACAGGTTCAACTTAAAGAAGGCACTGAGTTAGTGGAAGGCATGTTGGAAATTTTTGAACCGTCGATGATTCATGAAAATGTATTACTAAGTACTTTGAGTCGATACTTTAAACATAATCTGATGGATTGTCCCTCCCCCTCCCCCCTCTATAGTTTGATTTAAGCTATGAATCCATATTGATACCAAAATATGAATGCCCTTTTTGGCTGATAAGTTTCTGTTTTATGAAGACATAACACCTCAGATGGATTTTATGGATCTAACACCTCAAATAAGATTTTCTTTCTTTTTTTCTCTTTCAATCGACTAAAGGCACTGACATATGCACTACAATACCCACATAATACCCGGTTCTAATTCCCTTTTTGCGCTATGGGCGCAACGAGTCATCTAGTAAGCTTAACTGCCACAATGGAATCCATCTCTATGGGATATCGGACAATTGCTTCTCTGCAAGGAAAAGGAGAGACCCTCCATGCATGCACACAACTCCGCTTCAAGAGCATCTCTGCACGAAAACAATACTCGACAAGCTGAGAAACTGATATTACCATTGATGTCCCTGAGCACCATACCTGCACCGGCAGATCCCTCGTCCGAGAATGAGCCATCACTGTTAAGTTTAACCCAACCCGAGCTAGGAGGCTGTCAAGTTTCAGGGGAACGAGCAGATGCTATTTCATGCGGCCGCAGCAGCACCTTATCACACGTGATAATCTGTTTTCCTTTCTCCGGGTCAGAAGCTAAGTCCACCTTCAGGCACAAGATCGAATTCAAATAGGACACAAGAAAACGCTTCGAAACTTCCATGGTCGGCATTGGTTTATGATGAACAACCTCATTGCGGATATGCCAAGAACGCCACAAGGTAAAGAGAACCATGGAACGCTCAACGTCTGGAAGTGGCTCAAGAACGTTTAGCAACCACTCGCGCCCATTGTTCTGGATTGAAGAGAGGGTCGGCAGCTGCCATACTGCCGACATAGTATCCCATAATAAGCGTGACTGAGGACAGCGGCAAAAGGCATGGAAATTATCCTCAGGTTCACAAGCACACCTCGGACACAAATCAGTTAACTCCAGACCTCTAGTGCTTTTATTTTGCCATGTAGGAAGCGAATTTGTAGACAATCTCCAAGCGAAATTTCTGACCGCAGGTGGTACATCACAAGACCATATTAATTTCCAACAGGACCGGCTACCATCAGGTCTAGTGCTTGAACCAGCAACGTTACTTCTGTGAATTTCGTCAAAGGCCACTTGGTATGCACTCTTAACAGTGAATAATCCGTAGTTCCCCGGGCCCCAGGCTAGTGTATCTTCACGAAGACGCGGGGATGCTCGAATTTTCATAATTTCAACAACATCCGCCTGCAAGAAGTATCGTTGCAATAGATCATACTTCCAGGAGCCGTTATCATTCAAAAGTTCAGAAACAAAACGAAGTCGACACGTCCCTTTCATAGAGATTGGCTTGTAAGAAAAGGGCCGAGGAATCCAATTGTCACGACAGATGCGGATGTTACGCCCGTTACCAACTCTCCAAATAAGGCCCTTTTTTAACAAATCAAGTCCATGGCTAATTCCTTGCCAAGACGACGATGCATTCCCTGTGAAAACGGTACCTTCCAATTTGCCTTCAGGATAATATCTAGCTTTCAACATTTGAGCACACAAACAGTCGGGTTTAGATATTAATCTCCAGGCTTGTCTAGCTAATAAAGCTTGATTGAATAAACGGAAATCACGGAAACCAGCACCTCCCCTATCTTTTGGTTGTAACAAATCGTCCCATGCACGCCAGTGTACTTTCCGCTTTCCGTTGGCCGATCCCCAATAAAAACTTCTGACCATCCTCGTGAGCTCATCACAGACCGAGAACGGCAAATTGAACACGCCCATGATGTAAGTTGGTAAGGCTTGAGCCACCGACTTAATTAATGTTTCTCTACCAGGTTGTGCTAGGTGGCCATCTCCCCATTGAACGAGACGTTTAGTTAGACTCATTTGCAGATTTTGGAATTTGCCTTTGGACATGCGTCCATCAGGGGTTGGAAGGTCCAAGTATTTCTCCTCAAATAACAAACTGGTCACATTCATCACCTCTTTTACTTCCTCCTTGACAGAAACAGGACAAGACTCACCAAATAAAATAAAGCACTTGTTGAAATTAAGGCTTTGACCAGTAGCATTACTATAAAGGTCTAGCACATGCTTAACATTCTCCGCTTGACCACGAGATGCCTCAAAGAACAATATAGTATCATCAGCAAATAGAAGATGTGAAATTCCAGGAGCTCTCCTACATACTTTAATACTCCCTCCGTCCCAAAATAAGTGACGCAAAAGTGACTCAACTTTGCACTAACTTTAGTGTAAAGTTGAGTCATTTTTGCGTCACTTATTTTGGGACGGAGGGAGTAGGAGTTATACTGCCAATTGAGACATTATGCTTTAGTACAGCAGATAACCCATCAGCCACAAACAAGAATAGAAACGGAGAGAGAGGGTCGCCTTGCCGAAGTCCACGCGACGGTGCAAATGAATCCAAGAGGGTTTCATTAAATTTAACAGAATATCTCACCGACGTGACACACGCCATTATCCAGTCCACCCATCGGCGAGAGAAACCCAACTTTTGCATCACCTGCTCCAAGAACACCCAATCAACTCTATCATATGACTTTGACAAGTCAAGCTTATATGCACAAAAGCTCTTAGTGGGGTCCTTCTCTTGTTTAATATGATGAATGCATTCAAACGCAACAAGAGCATTATCTGTTATCATTCTACCATGTATAAAAGCACTTTGCTCCGGTGAGATAATATCATCCAGCAGGGGCCGAAGTCTATTCACCAGGCATTTAGAAATAAACTTGTAGGTGACGTTGCAAAGACTAATCGGCCTGAAATCAGAAATAGAAATTGGGTTAGGAATTTTAGGAATGAGGACAATAGAGGTAGAGTTTACCCCTTCTGGCATTACTCCTGTCCTAAAGAATTCCTTGACCGATGCAATAACACCCTCCTTAAGTGTACTCCAGTTGCATTGAAAAAATCGCGCCGGGAAACCATCGGGACCCGGAGCTTTTAAGGGACCAATTTGGAAAAGCGCATCCGAGATTTCCTTATCCGAGAACTGGGCACATAATTTTTCATTATCTTCCTGTGATACTTTTGTCTCTAGTAACTCCAGGATGGATGAAGCATTAAGATTAGGGTCACGTGAAAAAACGCTCTGGAAGTAATCATTAGTTAAGCTAGCCATCACATTAAAATCAGTATGCACAATGCCAATACTATCAGCAAGCTCACGGATTTTATTTTTACGTGCCCTCCAAACAGCCTTGCTCTGAAAATACTTTGTATTTCTATCACCTTCCTTCAGCCAAGTAATCCGTGATCTTTGCATCCACATCATCTCCTCTTGATAGATCAGCTCGTTCATTTTATCTGTGATCCTCCTAATGTCTTGTCTATCAGCGTTCATCGACATAAGCTCCTCAAGCTGAGTTCTAGATTTTGCTAACTCCCTGGCCACATTACCAAATTTCCTACTCCAAGCACCTAGCGAAGTCATAGTTTTTGCAAGTGCTTTTTGTAGTTTATCCATACTGTCTACAGCTCCAACCGAGTCCCAAGCCTGCTTTATCACATCCGGAAGCATACCATCCCGCTCCCAGAAAACTTCATAACGCCGAGCCTTTGGGCCTGCACGCCCTGTGTCCGTCCCCCCCTTTAATACCACAGCAACATGATCCGAGCAGGGGGATACTACATGTTGAACTGAGTACAGGGGAAAAATATTGCGCCAAGAATTTGTTGCCGTTGCTCTGTCCAGATGGACCTTTACATTACGAGCACCACCGCGCAGATTGTCATAGGTAAATGGAATTCCCGAGAAGCCCAAATCTACAAGCTCGCACACCTCCAATGTGTCCCGAAACACGATCATCTGGGGTTCCGGTCTTGGTGTTATAGAGAGATGTTCAAAGTCCCATAGTGCGTCGTTGAAATCACCTATGACAAGCCAAGGTTTGTCATTTGAGCTCTTTAACTTCCGAAGCTTTGCCCACATCAAATGCCGATGCTCGACACGGGGTTCCCCATACACAAAGGTAGCCCTCCATTGTTCTGCATCCGCATGCTGTCTTATCAAGACATCTATATAACGATCATCTTTGTCAAGAATTTCTACAACACAATTTTCATGCCAAAAAAGAGCGAGCCCACCACTCATGCCGTTGCTGTCTACTCCCTCAAAACCCTTCAGACCAATTCGAGCCCGCATCATCTTCATCTTGGCCGCCTTCTGTCTAGTTTCACAGAGAAAAACGACCATGGGGGAATGCGACTGTGAGATTGTCGCTATTTCTCGAACTGTTCCGGGGTTCCCCCCACCCCGACAGTTCCAACATACGAGATTCATTGATCCCGGCGGTACTCCACCTGGGAGCCCGCCGATGTGAAATTTTTGTTGTTGTTCTGACCACCCAATGATGAGTTAGTTCCAGTCCGAATCCTCTTCAGGTCTTGCATACCAGAGGGACTTTGCGTAACCGTTGCTGCTCCTGATAAAGCTAGCTGATTAGAGGACACAGCCAAATTCTCACCATCCCTTTTTCTGTTTGACTCTAGGTCAACTGCTGTTGCCGGCAAGGTATTTATCTTGTCAACATCCATCTTGGTCATGACCGTAGCACCCTCCCCCCTGTATTGACAGGGTTTGGAACATCTTGGTCGCGACCAGTGCCAGCAACCCGACCACCACGACTCCATGAGGCCCTTAAGTCCTTAAAGACTAGTTTAGATGGTGCATGAACCCCGTCACCATGTTCTGTGTGCAAGTGGCCGATCATCCCACAAAGGGCACACCAGTCCGGGAGCCTTTCGTATTTGACACGAAAAATTTGCCTCTTCTTCTTCCTTACAATGGACACGTGATTTTTGAGAGGATTCCTAACATCCAGTATAACTGTAGCCCTGTAGAAATTACCAGCATAGTTTCCAGCATCTTTGTCATCAGCATAGAACTCGCCAATTTTCTCAGCTAAAGGCTTCATTAGCTTCTCATAACCATCCGGCAAGTCGTGAATCTGAGTCCAAATCTTGAAAGTGTTTAGATCAATGGAAGAAGGTTTGGAGAAGCCATCATACGGTGCTAACAGGACCGGTTGACCTCGAAAAGCCTAGGGGCCTCCCTCCATGACTTTTGTCCAATCACCCAAACACGAGAATTGCATGGTGTACAAATTGTTTCCCAGGGATCGAAATTTCACATATTTAGCAAGGTCCCATGCGTTCCTCATATTCTTGAAGAACCATAAGTCACCATATTCGCGATTAGTATGAACTTTACCAATGGCGAGCCAACACGGGTCTGGAACCTCATCAGGGATCTCTTCTTCATAGACCAGATCGTCAAACGCGTCGTCAGCAATTCCCAATTCCTCCATCATCTGAACCAACTCTGTATCCTCCCCAGCGGCCGAGGCAGATGCGTCGGAAGCCATGTTCAGACCCTAGCGGAAACAACTCGAGAGCCCAAAACCCTAGCCCGGGATCACCAAGGCCGGGAAGTAACGCGAGGCCGCCCCGTGATCAACCCAAGCGATAAACATGGGGTGGCGAAGGTAGGAGTCGTGCAGCGTAGGTATGGATCACTTTACGGCGGAAAGTTTCTCAACGGCGGCAGGTCGCACGAGAGGACGGAAGCCCTAGCGAGAGGGGAAAGAAGCGAATAGACACCTGTCTTGGTTTTCTCTCTGATCTCTAGTGCTTGGATTGGATGTGAAATGGTGAAAATGTTTCTTATGTACGTGTCATCGATCTACGGCTCAGTCGCGTCCATCAGACCTCATGAACGGAAGTTGCATGCATGGCTAGCCCGGGGGAAAAAATATTCTATGAGACCAGGTCTTACGGATTAGCAGGTGAGACCCATCCTGATGGATGACACGTGTTATTCACAAATCACAAAGCACCTACCCCACCCTCACTTGAAATCAGGGAAGAGAGATTAGATGCTTTGTAATTTGTGAATGCCACGTGTCATCCATCAGGGCGGGTCTCACCTGAATTTTATGAGACCTGGTCTCATATAATTTTTTTCCAGCCCGGAGGATGGTGGGTATGCATGTGCCCCGATATTATATACCTGCAACTCCTCTCACTGTGCAATATTACATGAGTATCATGCCAATAAAATATGAATGTTCATTATATATATAACGATTTTTATATTTCTATAAAATATTTTCCAACAAGATTTTTTAAATTATTTAAAAAAATGGGTGGTTAAGTTTTTTTAAATATTAATGTATCCAGGAATGGAGCAAGCCCCGTGTCCAATTTTTTTTTTACTCACGAGAGAAAAACTTAACCTCCATAAAACTATAGCTATCTCAAATATGTCTCAATTGTACCAATAATTTCGAATTTAAACTCAATGCTTAAAGATACAACAAAATAGATAAAACAAGATGACAAAAACTACGAACAATACATGGAGTAAAAAGAATACCAAATCAATGGCTTGCTTCATAGGTGTCTTCCATAACTTGATCAACGGTGAAAGAAGAGCCAACACCTTGGAGAAATGAAAAGTATCTCTTCATCTTTTATTTCTACAAAATGAAATGAAATTGACATTAACAGGTGCAGCAACAACATTCACATTCAAATTCAATTCAAGTGAAATTGAATGTTTGACAGCATCAGCAACCAACTCCATAAGCGGATTGCAGATAAAAAATATTTAATCTTTGAAATTTGTATCAACAGACAACAGCCCCATTACCAATTCTGGGCAGCAGTCAGCACTCAGAAGAGGGATTGAGGGAAGACGGCGTGGCCGCGTGTAGCCAGGAGAGGTCGAGGCGGCGAGCAGGCAAGCACCGGAGTCCGGAGCAGCAGGGGACCAGCCCAGGCTGGACGAGCGGCGGAGAGCGCGGGCGGACGGCGGAGCAGGCGCGGACCACGGAGTCGGAGCATGCGAGTAGGGGAGCGCGGAGCGGAGGGGAGTCACCGGCGGGGAGCGTCGAGCGCGGAACGGCGACTGCCTGCGACCTTGCGTGGCTGCGTCGACTAGGTCTTGGGAAGGGGAACCAAGGGAGCCAGGTGCGAGCGGGCTGATGCGTGCGGAACGAAGGGAGCAGGTGCGAGCGATGGAGCAACTGCGTGGCCTGGGCCCTGGATGGCTGGATGTGTATTGGGATTAGGCCAAGCCCCGGGCCCATTCAAAAACATGCATAGGTAATAACTGAAAAAAATTGCCACGCCCCGGGCCTGGGCCCTGGGGGCCTGGGGCCCAGATCCGCCCGTGCCAGAGGCCGGCCCATTAAAGCCCACTGTTGAGGCGACAACATGGCCTATGGCTTATGTGAGCGGTCAGCGCTAGAATCTCGGTGACGCCGCCACTCCCGCTGTGTGCCGCCCTCACCTGCCGCCGACAGGCCCGCCACCCACCCCGACAACCGTCGCGCCGGCCCTACTCCCCGCCGCCCACCCCGCAGCTCGGCGACCTCCCCAGCGTACATCAGCCGGTCCTGCGATGACCCTCGTCGGGATTTTCCTCGCAGCCCTCATCTGGTGCGCCGCCTACGTCGCCGCCGCCGTCTCCTCTGTCTTCTAGTCCCCCCCTTTCTCCGGCAACCCCCTCCCCACTCCTTTGGTAGCCCGACGCCAACCATGGGTTTCGCGCAGCTCGTCATCGGCCCCGCCGGCAGCGGCAAGGTGACCGTCTCCGATTCCCGCCCGCTCCCTCTTTCGCTCCATGCTTAATTCAGTCCCCAGAGCTAATTTTGATTGGGGACGAGTTGGTTCGTCGCTCTGACCAGCTCGGGTTCTGCCACTACTGCCTAAACTGCTTTGCATACGATGCTTTTTGCGTCCGAGCAGTAGGACTAGAGAGCAAGTCATCTCTAGATACTATGGCCTTTGTTTAATACAGTACTAAGTTTGTGCTGCTTCGATGTGGTTTGGCCCCTGTTTAGACTTTAGATGCGATGAGCCGATGACAGATGAAATAATGTACCCATCTGCTTTGTGACTATACCTGCATGTATATATTCCAACGAATTTGACTGATTTAACTGGGTTGCACGGGAGGCTAGAGTATGATTATGGAGAAGCTGAGAAATAGTGCTTTCTAATCAGTTATTAATCATATATGCAGTCGACCTACTGCTCTGGTCTGTATCAACACTGCGAGACGGTGGGCAGGAGGATTCATATGGTCAATCTGGATCCAGCTGCAGAGCACTTCAGCTATCCTGTATCTACGGGTAAGATTACCTGCACGCTGTTGTGCACAATTTTTTTAGATTACCTGCACTCAGCTGTGTTTGGTATTTTGTAGATATTAGAGAGCTCATATCGCTGGACGATGTCATGGAGGAGCTTGGGATGGGACCAAATGGCGGGCTCATCTATTGCATGGAGTATCCTGTTGTTTGAAAGCATGTTGATTTGTTGTTGATTGATGTCTCCCAAGCTATTTAGTTATGAAGTGACACCTTACGGCAATATCATCTGCAATTTATTTCCGCTTTGTATTGGTACTTGTAAGCGGGTTGGAGGTGCAAACGTCACACTGATGGAGCGGAACCGGTCCTACAGCACATCGCTGCAATTCTTCATCATGCCTAGAATTAAACTGCCTTCTGTTTTGTTTTCAATAGCAAAAGTTATACGTAGATGTTCCAGGAGCAAAATAGTATTTCTATACTTGCATGATTTATTATCTGGATAGTAGATACTATGACATCCGGTTATACTTTGAATTTGCCGATCCATTTCGTAAAGTCATTTGCATTGATTACTTGTACACTTTGGATACTATGGCGTTGCTATCAGGATGATGTGAATTTTATAAGTGGCTTCTGTGTTTATATATACTCTGTAGTCCAATTAATAGCTACATTTTTAATCAAGGATCTGATTGAACTCATTTTAATTATACAATTCCAAGCAGATGTGAATACTCTTTATTATTGGCATAAAGTTAATGCTTTAGGATCTTATGCTGGCAGTTGTTGTTTCCTTAAGAAACCTTAGGCACCTTGAAGACAATCTGGATGATTGGTTGGATGAACAATTAGAAAACTAATTGGATGATGACTATCTTGTGTTTGATTGCCCAGGTAATATGCTTAATGAATGTTTGCATGCTCTAATTGTGTCTTGTTTGTTAGTTGGACTATTTACTATTTGTACCACCTGCATGGGCCTAACATAATGAGTTTCCTTATTAAACTTATGCACTACCATGTACATGTTGCCATCTTTATCTATCTCTCGTGGTTCTGCAGCATGTCTTATTTTATGAAAAATCCAAGATATCTAGATTGCTTAACAATACATGAAAACAGTTAACCCAAGGTTCCACATCTTGTTTTGGCAGGTCAGATTGAACTCTTCACTCATGTTCCAGTTCTGCGTAACTTTGTTGAGTATCTGAAAAGGAAAAAATTCACTGTTTGCGCTGTGTACCTTCTGGACTCGCAGGTTTGAATCACTAATGTAGTTTTCCTTTACGACAACACTAACTCAGACCCCAGACAGATAACTGTTTGTTTTTCTTGGTCCAGTTTGTCAGTGATGTCACAAAATACATTAGCGGTTGCATGGCTTCTCTTTCTGCTATGATTCAACTCGAGCTTCCTCATATCAACATCCTTTCTAAGATGGACCTTGTTTCCAATAAAAAGGATGTAGAAGAGTATGTTCTCTTTTTTCTCTTGTATACTTAGTTGTAACATTTTAAAGTTGCCCCCTTTTTTTACTAATAATGTTATTGTATTATTAGCTACCTGAACCCTGAGGCACAGGTTCTTCTGTCACAGCTGAATCGACAGATGGCGCCTCGGTTTCACAAGTTAAACAAGGCTTTAGCTGAACTGGTATACCTTCCATGAACCTGTAAATTCTGTAAAATCTCATGCTTTCTGAAGCCCGATAACCGTCAATACATTGCCTGTAAAAAATGTCAACGTTGTTTTGTCATAAATCCATAATTGCTGGAAGTGTATCTCCTGCTTCGAACTGTTATGTTTCTGATGAAAATTGTCTGCATGGTTAAGATTTGCTCTGACAGCACAGGCTTAAGTTTTAATTTAAGATGAGACATCAGTACATCACCTTATTCTGTGCTTATGTTCTGGAATCTGAATTCTGACTGCACTAGCTATTCTGTACTGCAGAATAAACTTGTGTAAAAATATGTTTCGAGTACCATGATGCACTTCCTTTGTGATGATTATATAAACCGTGGCCAACTCACATTTACTTTATTTGAAGTTGGGCTAGGAAGTAGAATTGTTCTAGCATGATAGCCTGTGCTGATTTATATTCCAAGTGGACAACCATCTCTTATATTTGGCTATGTTAATTGGGGAGTCTGTAGACTTCTGGAAACTGGAGTAGATTAAAGCTTTAGATAGCTTGGATTGGTTGAAATACCATTATAATCTACCATAATATCTAAGGGAGTCATGATGATTTCAGGGATTTTCGCACACATGATTCTTGTTATACCTTTCGTTTCTACCTTCAGCAATGAGCATTTCACTTTGCGATCCTTAGTTGTAGTACTCCCCCTCCCCCTTTTTTCTCATAGTGCATATTATCTTTGAGATGATACTTGTCTCCACGTGCTTCATTTCTTCCTTTTTTTTTTGTATCCTCTTCTGATAGGTAATTTGCTCTGATATTTATCGTGTCTCTGCCTCCAATATTGATGTCAGTACTAATATCATGTAGGTTGATGATTACAACATGGTGAATTTCATACCACTTGATTTGAGGAAGGAGAGCAGGTATTGCTGTTTGTTTTCTTGGTTTAATTAAAAGCTCACCCTTCTTTACATGCCTAAGCTTTTCTTTCTTTTCTGCTCAAGCGATTGAAGGAACCCTTTGCCGCTTGATTTTCTTATCGTTAGACATGCTACTTGTATTAGTACGCTTGTGGATGCAACTTTAACATCTATCTGGAAGACACATTCCCTCCTTGCCAGATTCAAATTTCTGGTGGGGTGGTGCCGTGGTGGTATAATAGCACACCTAACAATTTGATGTACTAATTTGGTGGTGGTGTTCCATTTTTTTCCTGTCATATGCTGGTCTGGTCTTTTTGGATTTATCTACCTGGTTCTGTTTTTTCTGTATCCCTGATCGTCCTCCCATTTGCAGCATTCAGTATGTGCTGTCAAACATCGACAACTGCATCCAGTACGGGGAAGACGCCGATGTGAAGGTTAGGGACTTCATTCCTGAGGATGATGATTGACCATTTGATCAATCAGAAGCAACAACTTAGTCCGTAGCATATATATAGTGTGGGTCCATGGGAGGAGGAATACACCGCACACGGTAACGCTGAACAGGCAGAAGCGCCGTTTATCCGTTTCAATCGTTTGTCAAGAAAACAACACGGAATGCATCTGCAAAGAGTGTTTGGTCACCTTGTTATGACTCTGGTTGGCAACTAGCAATTGCTTGTAAACAAATCATCCTCTTCCGGAGCTCTTGTATACACGGACATGAGTGCTAATACCTAAAATAGTGTATGCGACAATGCAGAACACAAGGCATTGAATTCTGGTCAGCGTAATGTCAGTTGTATTTGTCAGATTGTATAGCTCTTCCTTGCAAGGTTATTCCTCGTTTAGCATCACATTGCAACCAATGCTGCCCATACACACATGAGGTCTTGCTATGCAAAATGCCTTTAAAGTTCCAATGAGCATACGCTAGATCTTTGTCTTCAGCGTTCAGATATGCACTTACGTTGATGCATAAGACGCTTTATAAGCTCAGAGTCACCTGACCGATAACAGACGGAGATTTTCCTACTGCACTTTGTTTTTTTGCTTCCTTCGTGCCCAATTTCCAAGAATATCTACTAGTACTAAATTAACATGTGTACTCCCTCCGTCCGAAAATACTTGTCATTAAAATGAACAAAAATGGATGTATCTAGAACTAAAATACATCTAGATACATCTTCTTTTATTTATTTTGATGACAACTATTTCCGGACGGAGGGAGTAGCTCTCAATGTAGAAATTAGGAAAAATGACTTAAATAGCATGTTATGTAATTTGGCAAAAGTATGCATTTTTCTTTATAAAAGGAGGATTAGAGGTATCCACTTTATTAGGGAGAATACTCTCGGTAGTGGGTTATCAACCTACTCTTAGTACAGCAATGGGTTCTTTGCAAACCCCCGGCCTCTTCATCGTTACAAATCTACGATGCAAGGTTGCCTCTCTTGTAGCCGAACTCTTCCAATCGGCGACGCCTGACAAAAATTGTTGAAGACGCACTGCCAGGTCAAAGATACGATGGTTTTCTTTTTTGGGTTATTTTTTCTTCATTTGTTTTTGAATTTTGCTTTTTTTCTTAGGATTTTGTGAACCACTTTTTTTGTTATTCTTTTGTTTTTTCGCATAAAGCACACAGCGTGTAAAAACATAGTTGTGCTTTTCCATGAAGCACGATTGTGCTTCCCGAAAGTGGAAAGCATAATTGTGCTTCACGAAAAAGCACAGTTGTGTGCTTCGGCGTGAAACACATCTCTGCTTGCTTTTGAAAAGTCAAAAAGCACAATTCTACTTTGGCGTGAAACAATGTTGGGGATACCGCTTATCGGGAACTTATCGGTCGACCCATGATAAGGAATAAATCGGCCAGTTTATCGACATATCTGCCGAATTATCTCCATATCGGCTCATTTATCGGCCGATTTATCTTATCAGCCAGACAGCGGTAAGCGATAAATCGGCCGATTTATCGGCATATCAAAAGATATCTCTAACAATGGCGTGAAATACATCCTTGCTTGCTTTTCGAAAATTGAGCATAGTTGTGCTTCTCGGAAGGAAAAACACAAATTTGCTTTCGGTGAAGCACAACTGTGCTTGAGAAGCACATAGTCTTTCCTAAAAAGTTTACACATTTGTGTTTCCAAAAAGTGAAAAGCACGGTTATTTTCCTGGTTTCCCTCTTTTTTGGGGTTTTCGTTCTTTTCATTGTTTTTGTGTTTTTTGTTTGTCTTTGTTTGTTTATGATTTTTTCAGGGTTTTTGGAAGATAAAAAGTTCGTCCAGACCTATTTATATTGGATCTAGTTTAAAGATCTCGACGCTAGAAATGCAGGATTTGGACGAATGATCCAAGAGGTAAAACATTTTAAGAAAACAAATGTACGAAAAAAGCACAAAACTTTCAGGTTGCGACAAGTGTCATAAACAAGTGGAAGTGACCATTGCAAAGGATACCCATGAACCGGTGGTATCAGAACAAACCGCCTCGCACAACTAGTATCGTCACGTCTACCGATCTCTCCAAGCCGCCCACAACGACACGTCTAGCCAATCCATGCATCTTGATTCCAATTGCAAGTAAGCTACATTCCGTGCCCCCTCCGTCCGAAAAAGCTTGTCCCTTAAATGGATGTATCTAGCACCAAGTTATTGCTAGATACATCAATTTGAAGAACAAGCTTGGGACAAGCTTATCCGGACGGAGGGAGTACTAGCTAATTAAACTAAGTATGTAGCTACGAGTGATGGAGCTTCACGAGGGTCAACGGGGGTGATGGGCCTCTAACCCCTCGTTGGTTACCCCAAGTGGAAGGTGAAAGATGCAGTGTTGTGGAAGTGTTTTCCCTTAGCAAAGATGCCAAGGATCGAATCCCCAGAGACTCCTAGGTTCAACAAGTAGGTGTCAACTGCTAACGGCGCAGATTAGCAATCAACGTGGACCTGCACACAGATACAAATAACTTTGCTCCCAACGAGTACAGAGAGGTTGTCAATCCCTCCGGCCTTGTAGTTCACAAAGGATTAAACGCAAAATGATAGTAGTGATAGATAGTGTTTTGCAATAGTAAGTAATAGCGAAAAGTAAATAGCAAATGTGATCAATGATGGTAATGTGGACCGGAGTCACATGATGTTCACTAGTGATGTCTCTCTCCCAAAAGACGATAAAACAGCTATGTGAGGTAAACGAATTACAGCTGGGCAATTGACAGGACCACGAACACAAACCAATGCTGACTACATTGCAAGAAAGGTTGAGGTTCAAAGCATGGGCGGTACGCCAAAGTAAGTAGACCGAAATCCATCAATATCTACTACTAATCATCCACCTTGAGATATCTATCCAGAACATCTCGCTGGTATTAAGTTGCGAGCCCCATCCATAGTGTAAACTCAAAGCAACAGACAACTGCATTAAAAGAACTTTGCGTAAAGTAAACAATCCTTGCACCCGCGGGCACAAGCACCGTTGTTTTCCCCCTTGTGGCAACAGCACATCCCCTAGACTCATGTTTCTGTCACTCAAGCTAGTCATCGAGGGGCATGAACCCACAATCAAGCATAACGTTCCCTCTTGGAGTCACTACGTATTACTCGGCCAAAGCAATAAATAACAACGGAGAACATGCAAGAATTACTTACGAACATAAATATAAAAGAGGTGAATCAAATATATTACTCAAGAACAATCTGAACATAATCTCATAATCCATCGGATCCCAGCAAACTCAACATAGCAACAGCATAAGGATTACATATGTGCCTCGATCATGTAGGGCAGCTCACGATGACTAATTAGTGAAGCACAAGAACGGGAGGAGAACATCACATAGCTACTGGTCATGGACTCATGGTCCAAGGGAGACTACTCACGACTCATTCGGGAGGCGTCCATGGTGGTGGTGAAGCTCCCGGTGGTGATCCTCCCCTCCGGCAGGGTGCCGGGAAGAGTTCTCCTGGTGCTCCCGATCTTGGAAGCGGCGGCGGCGGCGGAACAGAGATGAGATCGCGAAAAGAGTTCCTCTTCCCAGGGTTTCGAGGGAAGCTCTAAATCTATGCCAAAGGGGGGCACCGGACGGGCTTCCGGGGGCCCAGGCGCCCCCCCGGCGCGGCCCAGGGGGGGGGGGCGCCCACAGGGCGCCCCGAGCCCTGGTGGCCCCCCCCGGCTGTACTTCGGGCGCAAGGTCGGTTCCGGAACGCTGATTTTTTATATAATTTTTCTGGATTTTTCTTGGCAGTTCTCGTAACGTGAAAACCTGAAATACAAAATCAGCCGAAAACAGAAACTGGCACCGGGGTGCACTGGATTAGTAGGTTAGTCCAAATATGATCAAAAGTGTATGGAAGTGTATGAATATCATAGCAATATCACCCAAAAGTGGCATGGAGCAAGCAGAAATTATAGATACGTTTTGGACGTATCAACATCCCCAAGCTTAATTCCTGCTCGTCCTCGAGTAGGTAAATGATAACAAGAATAATTTCTGTGGTGGCATGCTATTAACCATATAGGACTTTTTATAGTCATATGACAAAAGCTTACTGAGACAATGATTCTATAGTAATTAAGTTGCCTCATGAGAAAATCACAAATGACTGAAAGTTTTACAATATGAAACTGAAACATCAAAAAGATTTGCAATGAACATGACGTGCAAATATGATAAAGTGATATCTAGCTTGCCCCCTTTAGTGAAGCAAAACATAAATGCAGGGGCACCTTCAAGGTTTAAGTGATGACTAGATACAATGATTTCAAAATAAACGATATCACAATCATGCAAACGACAATGCTACTTTGGGACAATGCACATTACACTCAGAATGACAATCATGCTCTCAGTAGTTGGTGCTTTTAAAAGAAGATGGAGACTCAACATAAAAGTAAAAGAATGGTTATGTGCTAGAGCTTTTTATAGAAGCAATTTTGTCAACGGTAGTAGTACTTCATATGTGTCATGCATAAGACATCCTATAAGTTGCAAGCCTCATGCATCGAATACCAATAGTGCTCGCACCTTGTCCTAATTAGCTCAGATTTCCATGGGTTATCATTGCATTACATATGTTTCAACCAAGTATCACAAAGGGGTACCTCTATGCCACCTGTACAAAGGTCCAAGGAGATAAATCGCATTTGATTTCTCGTTTTTGATAGATCTCAACTTGAGGACATCCATACCGGGACAACATAGAAAATAGATGATGGACTCCTCTTTAATGCATAAGCATATTCTCATAAGAGATTGAGGATTAAAGTCCAAGCTAAAACTTCCACCATGATACATGGCTTTGGTTGGCGGCCCAATGTTCTTCTCTAACAATATGCATACTTATTCAACCCACAGCAAATCACCCTTACTTCAGACAAGACGAGCATGCATAGCAACTCACATGATATTCAACAAAAGTGTAACAGTTGATAGCGTCCCCAGAAACATGGTTACCGCTCAGCAAGCAACTTATAAGAAATAAGATACATAAGCAACATATTCTTTACCACAATAGTTTGTAAGCTACTTTCCCATGAGCTATGTATTGCAAAGATTGAAGGTTTTAAAGGTAGCACATGTAAATTACTTGGAGTGGCGGTGAAATACCACGTATAGGTAGATATGGTGGACTCATATGGCATAACTGGTTTAAAAGGATGTGGATGCACAAGCAGTCATTCCGCTTAGTACAGGTGCAGGTTAGCAAAAGACTGGGAGCGACCAACTAAGAGAGCAATGACGGTCATAATCATGCAGAGCGACAAAGCAACATTGAATCAGGCATGGAGGTTATATCGCCACTCAGAAATAAAAGATCATCAAGGCTTGACAGACTTTCTTTACAGTCTTAAATATGTGTGAGCATACGCCAAGTCAATCAAAATAAATTCTCGAAGGAAGATATTACTAAACCGTACCACATCATAGGCAAACAAATCATGTTGGTACTCCAATAACACATTGGGAATCCCCCAGCTATTTGAGACTAACCATAAGAAAACCTGAACTACTAAGCACCATCATGCACGTAGCATCTTTATCATAGACATATTAACCAATGCAACGGAAGAAAACTCTCTTAATAAGGTGAGTATGATAATTAAAGAGAGTTCAAGCAACCAACTAAACAAAAAGCTCTTTGAAAAGATAAGCATGAATACTAAGAGCAGAGCACGATAGTAGCTATTAAAAGACAAAGAACACACACAGCAAAGATAGACATGAAAATTCTATGTTATGTTCTAGGTAGAAGTGGAGCGTGTTTCTCTCCCACATAAAGGAATGCTGAGTTCCGACTCGTTATGAAAAACTAAAAAGAAAACTAAAAGCAAGACGCTCCAAGCATAGCACATAACACATGAAGTGATAAAAATATAGCGGAACGAAAGACGAACTGATAATGTTGATGGAGAAGGGGATGCACGGGGGCATCCCCAAGCTTAGACGCTTGAGTCTCCTTGAATATTTCTTGGGGGTGCACGGGGGCATCCCCAAGCTTGAGCGCTTGACACTCCTGAATCTTTTTATCATCTTCCCTCGCACACTTGAAAACTCCCTTCATACATAACTCATCATAATCTGATTAGCGAGGTTAGTACCCTTAATAAAATAATTGTTCCTTGCTGGAAATAAAGATATTCTTGAAGTTATACTGTTTCTCAAGATTGCCAAAAGGTTTTTGCAAAGAAAAAGCAAGCTCTTGGTTTGCGAAATGAAGGAAAGGCAAAACAGGACAGAATCTGTGAAAAACAGAACAGCAGGTAGTAAATGATTTGTTCAGGGTACTTCTGCAACTCAAATCAAAAAACTCAGAACAGATGCACGAAAGACAATTCTATAGAGAACGCTGTCGAAAAAATTCAGACCAAAAAGATGATCTGGTGATTTTATACGAATTTTTCTATCCAAGGACAGAATCTGTTTCCTGGACAGCACCTCACAACTTTTGAACTTTCTAGCAATCAGAGGCTATACTTGGCACAAATATGAAAAGCAAAGATACAATGATGATGCTACAGTAGTAAACAACATCAAGACACAACAAAAGCAAAAAAATTATTCATGTGGGCTGCCTCCCAAAAGCGCTTTCTTTTATGCCTTTAAGCTAGGTATAATGCATATAGATCAAGTTTTATCAAGAGTAAAAGAATAGCTAGCCCGTACAACGGACTCAAAAGGTAACTTGATCTTCTTTCGAGGGAAGTGTTCCATCCCTTTCTTGAGGGGAAACTGAAATTTTATATTACCCTCTTTCATGTCAATGATAGCACCAACAGTGCGCAAAAAGGGACGTCCCAAAATAATTGGACATGAAGGATCACATTCAATATCCATAATAGTGAAATCAGCGGGAACATAATTATCATTAACAACAATAAGAACATCGTCGATCCTCCCCAAAGGTTTCTTTATGGAAGAATCAATGAGACAAACACCAAAAGAACAAGAATCATAAGGTTTCAATTTAAGCATATCATATATTCTTTTGGGCATAACAGAGGTACTAGCTCCAACATCACATAATGCATAGCAAGAGAAGTCATTCAATTTAATTTTTATCATAGGATCCCAACCATCTTCTAGCTTTCTAGGTATGGAGGCTTCTACTCTAAGTTTCTCCTCCCTAGCTTTGATGAGAGCATTAGTGATATGCTCTGTGAAGGCAAGGTTAAGCGTGCTAGTGCGGGGGTCTCTAGACATCTTGTGAAGGAAATCAATAACTTCGGTAAGAATGCAATTATCAAAATCAAGGTCACGAGCATCAAGTAAAGTGGTAGTAGTGTCCTTTAGGTTCACATGTTTGGTAGTTTCTATAGTCATAGCATCACCATTAATAGGTCCATTGGGACCAGGAGTACATTGGGTGCTAAGAGTTTGAACATCCTCAATAACTTGGATAGTAGCAACAGTGTGGTGGGTAGGAAGGCTCTTAATTCTATCTTCTTCCTCCCTTAGGGATGCAACCACTTCGGGTTTAGCTGCCATTTGGTTTATCAAAGTGGCTTGTGTGTGGGACATATTGGAAACTTGGGTCTCAGTGATAGTGAGTCTAGTCTGGAGGTTAGAAATCTCAATATTTATGTTCTCTAATCGTTTACTAATGTCTTGCAAGATAGCAGTATGCTCATTTAATTGCCTCGAGAAGGTTTTGTTTTGTTCATATTGGGTGTGCATGTAATTCTTAGTGGCCTTCTCTATTTCTAGCAGTTTCTCATAGCCAGGCAAATCTCTATCTTTTTGGATGGAGTTCTTGGTGCTAGGATAAGCATTGTTGTTCCCATAAGAATTAGAGGGGAACAGTCTAGGATTGTTACCAAAATTACTCCTATAAGCATTGTTGTTAAAATTGTTTCTAGAAATAAAGTTCACATCTACTTGTTCTTGAGCAATCAAAGAATTTAAAGGAACATCACGAGGATCAACAGAAGATTGCTTCGAAAGTAGAGACATGATCAAGTCAACTTTTTCATTTAAGGAGGAAATCTCCTCGACAGAGTTTACCTTCCTACCTATTGGAGCGCGTTCGGTGTGCCATTGAGAATAGTTGGTCATCATCTCATCGAGAAGCTTTGTGGCAGCACCAAGTGAGGTTGACATAAAAGTTCCTCCCGCGGCCGAATCTAACAAGTTCCGCGAGGTAAAGTTCAAGCCTGCATAAAAAGTTTGGATAACCATCCAAGTAGTGAAACCATGAGTAGGGCAGTTCTTGATAAGAGATTTCATACGTTCCCAAGCTTGGGCAACGTGTTCATTATCCAATTGTTTAAAATTCATTATGTTACTTCTAAGTTGGATAATTTTAGCAGGTGGATAGTATTTTCCAATAAAAGCATCTTTGCACTTGTCCCATGAATCTATGCTATTTCTAGGCAAAGACTGAAACAAAAATTTAGCTTCTCCTCTCAAGGAGAAAGGAAAAAGCTTAAGCTTAACAATATTACCATCTATTTCGTGGTACTTTTGCATATCACAAAGTTCAACAAAGTTGTTTAAGTGTAAAGCAGCATCATCTCCAGCACCGGAGAATTGATCTTTCATGACTAAGTTTAGTAAAGCAGGTTTAATTTCATATGAAGGTGCTGAAGTGGCAGGTGTAGTGATAGGTGTGCTGATAAAGTCATCGTTGTTGTGACTTGTGAAGTCACACAACTTGGTGTTCTCGGTGGAACCCATAGTAGCAAGCAAGCAAGATAACTATTTTTGTGATTTTCGATAAAAAGGTACTAAAGCAAAAACTGAAAGGTAAACTAACAAGACTAAAAGCAAAAGGTAAAAGATAGCATGCAACTCCCCTATCCTGAAGAGTGGAGTCCCCGGCAACGGCGCCAGAAAATACTCCTTGATGGGCCTCTAACCCCTCGTTGGTTACCCCAAGTGGAAGGTGAAAGATGCAGTGTTGTGGAAGTGTTTTCCCTTAGCAAAGATGCCAAGGATCGAATCCCCAGAGACTCCTAGGTTCAACAAGTAGGTGTCAACTGCTAACGGTGCAGATTAGCAATCAACGTGGACCTGCACACAGATACAAATAACTTTGCTCCCAACGAGTACAGAGAGGTTGTCAATCCCTCCGGCCTTGTAGTTCACAAAGGATTAAACGCAAAATGATAGTAGTGATAGATAGTGTTTTGCAATAGTAAGTAATAGCGAAAAGTAAATAGCAAATGTGATCAATGATGGTAATGTGGACCGGAGTCACATGATGTTCACTAGTGATGTCTCTCTCCCAAAAGACGATAAAACAACTATGTGAGGTAAACAAATTACAGCTGGGCAATTGACAGGACCACGAACGCAAACCAATGCTGACTACATTGCAAGAAAGGTTGAGGTTCAAAGCATGGGCGGTACGCCAAAGTAAGTAGACCGAAATCCATCAATATCTACTACTAATCATCCACCTTGAGATATCTATCCAGAACATCTCGCTGGTATTAAGTTGCGAGCCCCACCCATAGTGTAAACTCAAAGCAATAGACAACTGCATTAAAAGAACTTTGCGTAAAGTAAACAATCCTTGCACCCGCGGGCACAAGCACCGTTGTTTTCCCCCTTGTGGCAACAGCACATCCCCTAGACTCATGTTTCTGTCACTCAAGCTAGTCATCGAGGGGCATGAACCCACAATCAAGCATAACGTTCCCTCTTGGAGTCACTACGTATTACTCGGCCAAAGCAATAAATAACAACGGAGAACATGCAAGAATTACTTACGAACATAAATATAAAAGAGGTGAATCAAATATATTACTCAAGAACAATCTGAACATAATCTCATAATCCATCGGATCCCAGCAAACTCAACATAGCAACAGCATAAGGATTACATATGTGCCTCGATCATGTAGGGCAGCTCACGAGGACTAATTAGTGAAGCACAAGAACGGGAGGAGAACATCACATAGCTACTGGTCATGGACTCATGGTCCAAGGGAGACTACTCACGACTCATCCGGGAGGCGTCCATGGTGGTGGAGAAGCTCCCGGTGGTGATCCTCCCCTCCGGCAGGGTGCCGAGAAGAGTTCTCCTGGTGCTCCCGATCTTGGAAGCGGCGGCGGCGGCGGAACAGAGATGGGATCGCGAAAAGAGTTCCTCTTCCCAGGGTTTCGAGGGAAGCTCTAAATATATGCCAAAGGGGGCACCGGACGGGCTTCGGGGGGCCCAGGCGCCCCCCCGGCGCGGCCCAGGGGGGGGCGCCCACAGGGCGCCCCGAGCCCTGGTGCCCCCCCCCCCGGCTGTACTTCGGGCGCAAGGTCGGTTCCGGAACGCTGATTTTTTATATAATTTTTCTGGATTTTTCCTGGCAGTTCTCGTAACGTGAAAACCTGAAATACAAAATCAGCCGAAAACAGAAACTGGCACCGGGGTGCACTGGATTAGTAGGTTAGTCCAAATATGATCAAAAGTGTATGGAAGTGTATGAATATCATAGCAATATCACCCAAAAGTGGCATGGAGCAAGCAGAAATTATAGATACGTTTTGGACGTATCAGGGGGCCATTGTCCCCCCTCCCCTAGTGTAGTAAAACTCTTAAGTGTGTCCCTAATATTTATTGAACGTGAAAGCACATAGCACATTTTACAAACTGAACCTACAAGAAGTAGGAAATAATAACAAAACTAGTAACTAAACTTTGTGAAGAGGACCCAGACTAGTAGTAGACTAAATTGCAATCGGGTCCACTGCCTCCGGTCGAATCTGTCCTCGTCATCCCCGACTCGTTGGGGACACAACCACTTGGGGCGCTGAGGATGCCATCGCAGCAGCCATGGCCTTCAACTTGAAGTAGAACTACCTCCCTAGTGGCACAACGGCCGGGAGGAAAGAGGGTCAGCCGGCCTTCGGCCAAAAGAAGCGATGGCATGTCGCCGCTGGCGGCCATCCACCGCGGATACAAGCGGCAACGCCATGACGCCAATATAACCATCGTCGATAAGCTCTGACCTGATCCGCGAGCTCCAGACTTCCTTTATTCTCTGCTCAAGCATCACTTTCATGGCGGCTTCCAGAGCATTGAGAAGGCAGCTGTCCCTCCCACAGCCAGGAACAACACGGGCTTATTCAAGGGGGAAGCAGCAGATCCGCCATCTTCTCCATTCCTCCACCATGGAGACTCTGTAGGAGACGACGACTGCGGCCACCGGAAGCCGCTCGCAAGCTCCGGAAGCCTCTTCCCCAATAGCATAACACCAGACCAGCACAAGGCCGAACACCACAAAAGCAACAACAAACCTACATCTAATATGTGATAGACCCCTTGGATCTAGTAGGCTAGATACATCCCGGTATACCTACCTTCCTGGTGAACGGAGGAGCTCGATCCAGCTCCGGCCATGGCGAAGTAGGTGCCGGAGACGAGGTCGAGATGACGGCGGTGGTGATGCTTCCCGTGAGCACCGCGCTAACCCTAGATCGGTAGGGTTTGTAGGTGGGGTTTGTGGCGGCGTCCAACTTCGTAGTCCGTGCTCCGACCCCCCACCTCTGTTTATATAGCGCGGGTCACAGGGCCCAACAACCATAATGGGTTGTGCGCCCCCGATCAGGGCGCAGATCTAAGGGTCCGTGGGCCGTTGGGCCCAAGCAGAAGGAGATCAATCCTAACATTCCCCCCTTGATCTCATCTTTACTTTTAACCTTATACTTTCTAGTTTATTTGTTTCATCACATATTGGTACATAGAGCATGTTTCATCGTCACGGCTTAATTGCCGATAGAATCATGCAGCTACAACATACGTTCTGTTCAGAAGGAAATTCCGTTCCTTTTGGGCCTATCCAGGAATCATAGGCTTTCCCTTAAACCCATGCCGGCTAAGTGTTCCTTGAACACATTGGGTGGTAAGCCTTTTGTTAGCGGATCCGCAAGCATATCTTTTGTCCTTATATGCTCGAGACTTATAGTGTGATCCTGGATTTTATCCTTCACAACATAATACTTTATCTCTATCATTTTTGCAGCATTACTCGACTTGTTGTTGTGAGCATAGAATACTGCGGGCTCGTTGTCACAGTACATCTTTAGTGGTTTGTCAATACAATCTACCACTTTCAAGTCGGGTATAAATTTCTTTAGCCATATCGCCTGCCCTGTTGCTTCGAAGCATGCTATGAATTCTGCATACATCGTGGATGATGCAACTATTGACTGTTTGGAGCTTTTCCATGAAATAGCTCCCCCAGCGAGAGTGAATACGTATCCGGACGTGGATTTTCTATCATCCCTGTCCCCCGCAAAATCAGCGTCTGAATACCCCTTTATCTCTAGGGATTCACATCTCCTGAATGTTAGCATGCATTCCTTTGTGCCTTGCGCATAACGCAATGCTTTCTTTACCATCTTTCAGTGCTCTATGCCTGGATTGGATTGATATCTACCGAGTACACCGGTGATAAAAGCTAAGTCCAGGCGAGTGCACACTTGTGCATACTGTAAGCTTCCAACGGCCGAAGCATATGGTACTCCTTTCATTTGATCGATCTCATACTGATTCTTGGGACATTGGTATTTCCCAAAACTATCGCCCTTGACTATAGGAGCAGGTGTGGCTTTACTCGCATGCATATTATACTTTTTAAGAACCTTTTCTAAATATGCTTTCTGCGATAGTCCTAAGACTCCATTTTTCCTATCTCGGTGAATTTCTATGCCCAAAACATATGATGCTTCACCAAGATCTGTTATGTCAAAATTTGAGGATAAAAACTTCTTTGTTTCTTGTAGTAGGCTAACATCACTGCTAGCAAGCAGGATATCATCCACATACAAGATTAGGAAAATATATTTCCCATTCTTGAACCTTGCATAAATGCAATTATCCTCAACATTTTCTTTAAATCCAAAGCTTTTAATTGTCTCATTAAACTTTAGATACCACTGTCTAGAGGCTTGCTTTAATCCATAAATGGATTTCTTCAGGCGGCATCCCATATCTTCCTTTCCTTTCATGATAAAACCCTTGGGTTGTTTCGTGTAGACATTTTCTTTTAAATCTCCGTTGAGAAATGTCGTCTTTACATCCATTTGATGTAACTCTAAATCAAAATGAGCAACTAATGCCATTATGATTCTGAAGGAATCCTTACATGAGACCGGAGAAAATGTCTCATTGTAATCTATCCCTTCTCTTTGTGTAAATCCTTTTGCCACAAGTCGAGCTTTATACTTTTCTATATTCCCTTTAGAGTCATACTTAATTTTGTAGACCCATTTACAGCCTACTGTTTTGGCTCCTTTAGGAATTTCTTCTAAGTCCCAAACATCTTTGGAACTCATCGATTTCATTTCATCTTCCATGGCCTTCAGCCACTCCGATGAATGAGGGCTTCTCATGGCTTCTTCATATGAGGTGGGATCTTTTTCCATTTGAACCATTTCTGTGTTATAAACTTTAAAGTCAGTAGAAATAGCTGACTTTCTTGGTCTTGTAGACCTTCTAAGGGCCTCAGTTTCTGGCACATTCTGTGCCTCAACGTCTGGCACTTCTTTTAAATTTGCTGCTGCACCTCCCTTTCATGCTCAACAACGGGTTCAGTCGGCTCCTGACGGACAGGTTCCGGGTCTTCTCCTAAAGTTGTCATGGGTGGAGTTGCAACTGGTAGTGAGAAAAATGGCTCCTGAATGATCGGATTAGGTGCATGCACCCTCTTCTCCTCAAGATCAATTTTCCGAGCTACCAAGCTCCCCCTCATCATTTCGTCCTCTAAGAAGACTGCATGTCTTGTTTCTACAAACTTTGTATATCTGTCTGGACAGTAGAAACGAAAACCTTTTGATCTGTCTGGGTAGCCAATGAAGTGGCAACTTACTATTTTTGGATCTAACTTTGCAATGTTTGGATTAAACATTTTGGCCTCTGCGGGGCACCCCCACACCCTGAAGTGTTGAAGGGAGGGAACTTTTCCTGTCCATAGCTCGTACGGTGTTTTGGGCACCGACTTGCTTGGTACTCTATTGAGAATGTGAATGGCGGTTTTAAGTGCCTCCATGCATAATCCCAATGGCAAGGTGGAGTAACTCATCATGCTGCGCACCATATCCATAAGGGTACGGTTACGCCTTTCAGCTACTCCATTTTGCTGAGGCTCGCACGACATTGAATACTGGGCGACTATGCCAGTCTCCTGCAAGAACTTTGCAAAAGGTCCAGGGACTTTGTCATATGGAGTGTGCCGACCGTAGTACTCTCCCCCCCGGTCGGACCTTACTATCTTTATTCTTTTGTCATGCTGATTTTCAACTTCAGCTTTGAATATTTTAAATTTATCCAACGCTTCTGATCTTTCTTTGATTGGATAAATATAACCATAGCGAGAGTAATCATCTGTGAATGTTATGAACGAGTCATAGCCATCCACACTTTGCACCGGAAAAGGTCCACAAATGTCAGTGTGGATGATTTCTAGTGTTGCTGTGCGACGGTTTGCACCCTTTTTGATTTGTTTTACATACTTTCCTTTAATGCAATCTATGCATTGTTCTAAGTCTGAGAACTCTAATGGAGGAAGAATTTCACTTTTAACGAGTATCTCTATTCTCCCCTTGGAAATATGGCCCAAACGACATTGCCATAATTTCGATGAGTCGTGAGTTCTCTTTCTTTTCTTTCGCTCTTTATTCGACGCGGAAATACGCTCATTCACATTGCATACAGAATAAACTTTTTCACGAAGTGATAATAAATAAAGCTCATCGTGGAGGAAAGCTTCACCCACATAAGCATTATTAAACCATATGGCACATTTGCCATGTCCAAAATAACATTCATAATGATCTTTGTCCAAGCAAGAAACACTAATCAAATTCCTATTACATGAAGGAACAAATAAAACATCTCTAAGTAGAAGCTTGAATCCACCAGCTAACTCCAAGGAGATGTCGCCGATAGCTTCAACTTCCGCTTTTATTCCATTTGCTACTTCAATTCCTCTTTCTCTTCTTTGCGTAATCCGGGTCGAATGGAATCCCTGTAAAGAATTGGCAACGTGAACAGTTGCTCCTGAATCAATCCACCAAGTGGATTTAGAAAACTGTGTATATAGGGATTCATTAACTAAGGAAACAACATTGTTACCTTGCTTTGCCATGATATGTTTCAGCCATTCAGGGCAGTCCTTCTTGTAGTGACCAGACTGGTGACAGTGGAGACATGTGTCTTAGTCCACTGCAAAGTGCTTTGGCTGATGCTGACGCTGATAGGGAGCTTTCCCATGAGGCTTTGAGGGAGAACCCTTACTGTTGTCATTGAAATTCTTTTTCTTATCCTTCACATAGTTGATAGAACCACCATATGAAGCTTTAAGCCGTTCTTCCTATTGGACACACATGGCAATGGTCTTTTCAAGATCCCATGTTCCAGGTGACATGTTGTAGTTCACCACAAATGTCTCAAATTCCTTTGGCAAAGAAGCCATGACCAGGTGGACCAGGAGAGTTGGTTTTATCTCCAGATCCTCATCCATGGGCTTGAACTTCGCTGCCATATTGCTCATCCTAAGGATGTGCTCCCTTATGCCATGACCACCCCCAGTGTAGTGCTGTGAAACCAGTTGCTTCAACAGCTGGGTGGCATATGTCTTTGAAGAACCAGTAAACTGGTTCTTTATCTTTGTCAGCAGCTCTCCAACAGCTGTGCACTCTGCAATTGAGCCCACGATTGCATTCTCAATTGTGTTCTTTACAAAGGCCATGCACTTTTTATTCGCATTAACCCACTTTTGATTGTCTATGGAATATGACAATTCCAGAGGGGCATAATCCCTCTTCTTTCTTGCCCATGCAGCGTCATCATCAGTAGTTTCTCTTACTGGTTCTATTGGTCTGACCGGTTGTGCCTGATCCACAACCCAGTCAACATCGGCACAGATAAATGCCATGTCCACTTTCTTCCTCCACTCAGTGTAGTTGTCATCCCTGAGTGTCAGAACATCTTTTAAGCAACTCATGAGGAGGTACCCTCCTGAAATCACAATGAAGTGATGTCAATATAACAATTATATGTATGAATCTAACGTTGGTTAAATTAAACACATAATTATCTAAGCATTTAAAAAACTATATTACCGTTGGGCAAATATAAGAATTAAATGCATCTTTAATTTTTTTTCAATAATGAAATATGGTCATGCTATTTACAACGTTGGTTATATATAATAACATAAGCATATTGACAAAACATGCTCTTAAAGAAAATATAGTACTTTTATTTTCTGTGTTAAAAAAAAGAGCACTTTTACTTTTACGCAGCGGAAAACACGAATAAAAATTCGTGAACTTTTTAGAAAAATACTTTGCCTTTTTCTTTTTCTGTCTTTTGATTAAAACTGTATTAAAAAGTAACAGAAAAAGAAAAAAGAAAAAGAAATGGGCAGCAGCAAGGCCGGCCCAGCGCCTGCGGTGGCTGGAGCCTCGGCCCAGCGCGCGCGCCCGCAGCTGGCGGCTCGGCCCAGCGCGCTCGGCTGGCGCCCGTAGCTGCCTGCCTGGCCCGCGGCCCAGCGTGCGCGGCGGCCTGCCTGTCCACTTTCGGCCACAACTGGCCCACTAGCTATTAGGGTTTCTATCGTGGCCGTCAATTTCGATCGGACGATGGAGCGAGGATCTCGGTCGAACAAAACGCCTGGCCCGACCAAAACGGCCATCCCTCTCGCAGTCTTTCCCCCGAGCGCGCCGCTCGTTCGTTTCCCTCTCGGTCTCTGCCTCGCTCTCTGTATCTCTCGAGCGGCGGAGAGGAAAGGGGATGCGCCTCCCCGGCCGGCCACCCCGGCCGCTGGCGGCGAAGTCCACCGCGCCATGCGCGAGTCCTCCCCTCCCTTTCTTCCCTTCTTTCTCCATCTCCACTGCTACAGAGAGAGAGAGAAACACGAGATCGCCAACTTTTTCTCCCCTGCGCCTGATGGACGACGAGGATCTGCGGCGCCGTTGCCTCCCCTTCGCCGGTGGCGCGTTTCCCTTAGCGAAAGCGCACCGCCGTTGAACGGCGTGGCTGCGGTGCCCTCCCCCTCTTTTTTTGTCTGTATTTTGCTTTTCCAAAAGAGCTTTGTGGCTCCGGTAGTTCTTCTTCCCGAATCCTCGGCTTGCCGATGCGATTCGGGATCGAGAGGAACGGCGCGGCCGAGCGGCGGCGCAACTTTGTCCGTTTATAGGATTCGTTCTTTGCCCTTCTAGGGTTCTTGGGGAGGGATTTCTTTTCCTTTCTCTGTTTTTACCTTTTGAACCGAAAACATCTAAGCCTAGATGGCTCTGAAACCATTGATAGACCCCTTAGATCTAGTAGGCTAGATGCATCCCGGTATACCTACCTTCCTGGTGAACGGAGGAGCTCGATCCAGCTCCGGCCATGGCAAAGTAGGTGCCGGAGACGAGGTCGAGATGACGGCGGTGGTGATGCTTCCCGTGAGCACCGCGCTAACCCTAGATCGGTAGGGTTTGTAGGTGGGGTTTGTGGCGGCGTCCAACTTCGTAGTCCGTGCTCCGACCCCCCACCTCTATTTATATAGCGCGGGTCACAGGGGCCCAACAACCATAATGGGTTGTGCGCCCCCGATCAGGGCGCGGATCTAAGGGTCTGTGGGCCGTTGGGCCCAAGCAGAAGGAGATCAATCCTAACAATATGTACAGGAGGATCCCAATTCCCAAGCACCTCACCCATGCCAATTCCAGCCGGTGACACCGACGGAAGCTGTCGGGATCAGGCCGGGTCGCCTTCCTTTTTCCCCTAGTCCCCTCTCTATCCGCCTCTTACTACTGTAGCGGGACCTCCCATCCCTTTTGCTATTGTCTTTTGAAGTGTAGCAAACCTACACGGGCACTAATAATATTCAAGATTTCTCATAGACCATGCATAACTTGTCTTCTTCGCCCCCCCCCCAAGTCTGATTAGCCCCTCAACAATCTTCATCGAGCTTTGCCACTAGTAGCTAGGGCATAGGATGCGGTTTCTTTGGGGTTGTTTGGATGGCAGCCAACAACCGCCCGACCAAGTTTTAGGCATTGACCTGGGGCGTTTGCGTTGGTTTGGATGGAAGACCAAATTTTGGATCTAAGCAACTTTTTTGACAACACATTCACTTTTTGCACCAACACCTAGCGGCGACGGAAACATCCGCAAAATAATTGGTCCGCCCTACATCGACAGGGCTAGGTTGGGCGTTATCCAAACAGCCCCTTTGTCAACGGCACCGACGTGACGACGCATGCCTTGATCCTTATCAAGTGAGAAGGAACGTAAATGTGCATGTTCATGTTTCTGTTTTCGGAATTAATTATTTGAACTGTATGTATGTTTATCTAAGGATATCATGGTTATTCTTATGTGATATTGTGATTGATATTCTCGTCCTGGATGTCCTTATAAAGAAAGGAGATGTTGCCGAAATTTAGAGTTTTACTTCTTGCTGTTAATTTGAGTAGGGTGGTGAAATCGCCGGCTTGTGTAGAAATATGGCGCATTACGAAGAAAATTTCAAATTAATATTTATTTAATTTTGTTCATATTGCAGATAAAGGCATAGTTCACACAATCTATATCTTACTATTAGCATTCTTATGTGAGTGCGGCACAACCATACGGAGGATGACAAGTATGTGCATCAAGCGTGCCAGGAGATGGACAAGAAGGTGCGTCAAGAGCGTGAGCAGATGGGCCAGGAGGTTAAATGAGAATGTGCAGTCGTGGAACGGATGACGAATGGGGAGGAGGAGAACATGGGTCGTAATTGAAGAAGATCCATGGGGAGATGAACATGAAGGTGCAGCTGGACCGTGAGGAGATGGAATAGAAGTTGAAGCAGGAGCGTGCAACCATGGACCAAAAGTTGAGGCACATGCACAACAAGATGGGCAGAAGCTGCAGCAGGAGCGGAACGACATGGACCGCGTTGTACAACTCGAGCATGCCAAGATGGACATCATGAACATGCATGCACGTGCGGATATGTACCATAAGTCGCAACAGGAGCATAGAGTTAATTGCAAGGAACTACCACACTTCGGCACGTCGTAATGAATCAGTACCACTTTTCACTTTTTTTGCGTGCCAGTACCAACTCGAAGCCTAAGTGTGGCAAAACGGTCTGACAGCCGTATAAGCACGTGTTGACCGCGTATCTGACCGACAGGGCCCACCTGTCAGGTGCCACGGTGGCGTACCCGCGCACCCGCCCGGTAGCACTCGTCCTACCCCGCTCGGTCGCACTCGTCCTACCCGCTCGAGGGTGGTGGAACCTGACCCATCCGCACTCTGTCCCTCTCCTCCCCCATCACCCTCGTCTTCCCCATTGGCCGTCGCTAGCCGTGCTGTCCGCCGCCGCCGCGCCATGGTCTTCGAGGATGAGAGCAGCAACGACTTGTCCAGCCTGCAGATCTCCTCCTCCGACGACAGTATGCATTATCAGGTCAGTGGTAGAGTTAGGGTTAGGGTTTCTGATTGGGGGATTTAGGGATCTGTGGATTTGGTGATCTGGTATATTTATTTGGCTATTTTGGTTCTTTTTGCTCCTGTAGATTCCTGCTAGCATTGAAGACCAGGACTACAATGGCTTGGAGATGGGACCAGAGGTGCTCTGCCTGGAGCATCGGCTGCCAACTGAGTGCCGTGTAGCTTTTGAATCGTTTGAGACGGGCAGGAGGTTTCTTGTTTGTGCTCAGCCTGTAAGATTCATGCTCTCTCTCTCTCTATGTTCACTGTAATATAGTTGGTAGGCTCTGTTAAGTAAGTTATTCCTACTGATGATGAAGCACATTGTTTACCATTTAGTACTTTTGATGCTCACCTATGTTTTGAAGGAAATATGCCCTAGAGGCAATAATAAAGATGTTATTTGTATTTCCTTATATCATGATAAATGTCTATTATTCATGCTAGAATTGTATTAACCGGAAACTTAGTACATGTGTGGATACATAGACAAAACAATATGTCCCTAGTATGCCTCTACTAGACTAGCTCATTGATCAAAGATGGTTATGTTTCCTAACCATAGACATGAGTTGTCATTTGATCAACGGGATCACATCATTAGGAGAATGATGTGATGGACAAGACCCATCCGTTAGCATAGCACTATGATCGTTTAGTTTTTCTGCTATTGCTTTCTTCATGACTTATACATGTTCCTATGACTATGAGATTATGCAACTCCCGAATACCGTAGGAACACCTTGTGTGCTATCAAACGTCACAACATAACTGGGTGATCATAAAGATGCTCTACAGGTGTCTCCGAAAGTATTCGTGGTGTTGGCATAGATCAAGATTAGGATTTGTCACTCCGAGTGTCGGAGAGGTATCTCTGGGCCCTCTCGGTAACACACATCACAATAAGCCTTGCAAGCAAAAGACTAATGAGTTAGTCACGAGATGATGTGTTACGGAACGAGTAAAGAGACTTGCCGGTAACGAGATTGAACTAGGTATAGAGATACCGACGATCGAATCTCGGGCAAGTAACATACCGTTGGCAAAAGGAACAACGTATGTTGTTATGCGGTTCTGACCGATAAAAGATCTTCGTAGAATATGTAGGAGCCAATATGAACATCCAGGTTCCGCTATTGGTTATTGACCGGAGATGAGTCTCGGTCATGTCTACATAGTTCTCGAACCCGTAGGGTCCGCACGCTTAACGTTTGATGACGATCGGTATTATGAGTTTATGAGTATTGATGTACCGAAGGTAGTTCGGAGTCCCGGATGAGATCACGGACATGACGAGGAGTCTCGGAATGTCCGAGACATAAATACTGATATATTGGACGACTATATTCGGACACCGGAAGTATACTGGAAAAGTTTCGGATTTAACGGGATTGCCGGAGGGGGTTACCGGAACACCCTACGAAGGGGGATGGTCCATAGTGGGCCTTATGGAAAAGAGAGAGGCAGCCCATAGGGCTGGCCGGCGCCCCACCTAGGGTTCCTAGGAGTTTGGGGGCGCCACCTCTTCTTCTTTTCCTATTCCATCTCTTCCTTCTTTGGTGGTTCCTACTAGGAATAGGATTGCAATCCTATTCCTAGTAGGATTGCACCCCTAGCCGCACCAAACAAGGGCCGGCCGGCCTCCCCCCTTGCTCCTTTATATACGGGGGCAGGGGGGCACCCAAAGACACACAAGTTGAATTGTTCCAGCCGTGTGCGGTGCCCCCCTCCAAAGAAACACACCTCGGTCATACCGTCGCGGTGCTTAGGCGAAGCCCTGCGCCGGTGAATACATCATATCCGTCACCACGCCGTCGTGCTGACGAAACTCTCCCGTGAAGCTCAACTGGATCAAGAGCTCGTGGGACGTCATCAAGCTGAACGTGTGCTGAACGCGGAGGTGCCGTACGTTCGGTGCTTGATCGGTTGAATCGCGAAGAAGTTCGACTACATCAACCGCGTCACTTGACGCTTCCGCTTCCGGTCTACGAGGGTACGTAGACACACTCTTCCCTCTCGTTGCTATGCATCTGGTAGATAGATCTTGCGTGATCGTAGGAAATTTTTAAAATACTACGTTCCCCAACAGTGGCATCATGAGCCAAGTCTATGCGTAGATGATATGCACGAGTAGAACACAATGAGTTGTGGACGATACTAGTCATACTGCTTACCAGCATGTCATACTTTGCTTCGGCGGTATTGTGAGATGAAGCGGCCCGGACCGACATTACGCGTACGCTTACGCGAGACTGGTTTCACCGTTACGAGCACTCGTTGCTTAAAGGTGACTGGCGGGTGTCTGTCTCTCTTACTTTAGCTGAATCAAGTGTGGCTACGCCCGGTCCTTGTGAAGGTTAAAACAGCACATACTTGACGAAACATCGTTGTGGTTTTATATGCGTAGGTAAGAACGGTTCTTGCTAAGCCCGTAGCAGCCACGTAAAACTTGCAACAACAAAGTAGAGGACGTCTAACTTGTTTTTGCAGGGCATGTTGTGATGTGATATGGTCAAGACATGATGAGTTATACGGTTTTGTATGAGATGATCATGTTTTGTAATGTTATCGGCAACTGGCAGGAGCCATATGGTTGTCGCTTTATTGTATGAAATGCAATCGCCATGTAATTGCTTTACTTTATCACTAAGCGGTAGCGATAGTCGTAGAAGCAATAGTTGGCAAGACGACAACGATGCTACGATGGAGATCAAGGTGTCACGCCGGTGACGAAGGTGATCATGGAGGTGCTTTGGAGATGGAGATCAAAAGCACAAGATGATGATGGCCATATCATGTCACATATTTTGATTGCATGTGATGTTTATCTTATTATGCTTCTTATTTTGCTTAGAACGACGGTAGCATTATAAGATGATCCCTTACTAAATTTCAAGGTATAAGTGTTCTCCCTGAGTATGCACCGTTGCGAAAGTTCGTCGTGCCGAGA
Source organism: Secale cereale (assembly GCA_902687465.1). Taxonomy (NCBI): domain Eukaryota; kingdom Viridiplantae; phylum Streptophyta; class Magnoliopsida; order Poales; family Poaceae; genus Secale; species Secale cereale. The sequence goes on from LR738712.1 coordinate 33,903,669, forward strand.
CACCACGTGATGATCGGGTGTGATAAGCTCTACGTTCAAATACAACGGGTGTAAGCCAGTTTTGCACACGCAGAATACTCGGGTTAAACTTGACGAGCCTAGCATATGCAGATATGGTCTCGGAACACTGGAGACCTAAAGGTCGAGCGTGAATCATATAGTAGATATGATCAACATAAGATGTTCACCATTGAAACTACTCCATCTCACGTGATGATCGGACATGGTTTAGTTGATTTGGATCACGTGATCATTTAGATGACCAGAGGGATGTCTATCTAAGTGGGAGTTCTTTAAATTAATATGATTAAATTGAACTTTAATTTATCATGAACTTAGTCCTGATAGTTTTTTGCATATCTATGTTGTTGTAGATCAATGGCCCGTGCTACCGTTCCTTTGAATTTTAATGCATTCCTAGAGAAAGCTAAGTTGAAAGATGATGGTAGCAATTACACGGACTGGGTCCGTAACCTGAGGATTATCCTCATTGCTGCACAGAAGAATTATGTCCTTGAAGCACCGCTAGGTGACAAGCCCCCTCCCGCTAATGTAGACGCTTTGAACGTCTGGCAGTCGCGGTCTGATGACTACACGATAGTTCAGTGTGCCATGCTTTACGGCTTAGAACCGGGACTTCAACGACGTTTTGAACGTCATGGACCATATGAGATGTTCCAGGAGTTGAAGTTAATATTTCAAGCAAATGCCCGGATTGAGAAATATGAGATTTCCAATAAGTTCTACAGCTGCAAAATGGAGGAGAATAGTTCTATCAGTGAACACTTGCTCAGAATGTCTGGGTACTACAATCATATGACTCAACTTGGTTGCAAATTTGACAAGGATAGTGTTATTGATAGAGTTCTTCAATCACTGCCACCAAGCTATAAAGGCTTTGTGATGAACTATAATATGCAAGGGATGCAAAAGACAATTTCCGAGCTCTTCGCTATGCTCAAAGCTGCGGAGGTAGAAATCAAGAAGGAGCATCAAGTGTTGATGGTTAACAAGACCACTAGTTTCAAGAAAAAGGGCAAGGGAAAGAAGGGGAACTTCAAAAAGAATAGCAAAACAGTTGCTACTTCCACGAAGAAACCCAAGTCTGGAGCCAAGCCTAAAACTGAGTGCTTGTACTGCAAGGGGACTGGACACTGGAAGCAGAACTGCCCCAAGTATTTGGCGGATAAGAAGGATGGCAAGGTGAACAAAGGTATATGTGATATACATGTTATTGATGTGTACCTTACTAATGCTCGTAGTAGTACCTGGGTATTTGATACCGGTTCGGTTGCTAATATTTGTAACTCGAAACAGGGACTACGGATTAAACGAAGATTGGCTAAGGACGAGGTGACGATGCGCGTGGGAAACGGTTCCAAAGTCGATGTGATCGCCGTCGGCACGCTACCTCTACATCTACCTTCGGGATTAGTTTTAGACCTAAATAATTGTTACTTGGTGCCAGCGTTGAGCATGAACATTATATCTGGATCTTGTTTGTTGCGAGACGGTTATTCATTTAAATCAGAGAATAATGGTTGTTCTATTTTTATGAATAATATCTTTTATGGTCATGCACCCTCAAAGAGTGGTCTATTCTTATTGGATCTCGATTGTAGTGATACACATATTCATAATATTGAAACCAAAAGATGCAAGGTTAATAATGATAGTGCAACTTATTTGTGGCACTGCCGTTTAGGTCATATTGGTGTAAAACGCATGAAGAAACTCCATAATGATGGACTTTTGGAATCACTTGATTATAAATCACTTGGTGCTTGCGAACCATGCCTCATGGGCAAGATGACTAAAACTCCGTTCTCCGGAACTATGGAGCGAGCAACAGATTTGTTGGAAATCATACATACTGATGTATGTGGACCAATGAGTGTTGAAGCTCGCGGCGGGTATCGTTATTTTCTGACCTTCACTGATGATTTGAGCAGATATGGGTATATCTACTTGATGAAGCACAAGTCTGAAACATTTGAAAAGTTCAAAGAATTTCAGAGTGAAGTAGAGAATCATCGTAACAGGAAAATAAAGTTTCTACGATCTGATCGTGGAGGAGAATATTTGAGTTACGAGTTTGGTCTTCATTTGAAACAATGTGGAATAGTTTCACAACTCACGCCACCCGGAACACCACAGCGTAATGGTGTGTCTGAACGTCGTAACCGTACTTTATTGGATATGGTACGATCTATGATGTCTCTTACCGATTTACCACTATCGTTTTGGGGTTATGCTTTAGAGACAGCTGCATTCACGTTAAATAGGGCACCATCTAAATCCGTTGATACGACACCTTATGAACTATGGTTTGGCAAGAAACCAAAGTTGTCATTTCTTAAAGTTTGGGGCTGCGATGCTTATGTGAAAAAGCTTCAACCTGATAAGCTCGAACCCAAGTCGGAGAAATGTGTCTTCATAGGATACCCAAAAGAGACTGTTGGGTACACCTTCTATCACAGATCCGAAGGCAAGATATTCGTTGCTAAGAATGGATCCTTTCTAGAGAAGGAGTTTCTCTCGAAAGAAGTGAGTGGGAGGAAAGTAGAACTTGATGAGGTAATTGTACCTTCTCCCGGATTGGAAATTAATACATCACAGAAAATTGTTCCAGTGATTCCTACACCAATCAGTGAGGAAGTTAATGATGATGATCATGAAACTTCGGATCAAGTTTCTGCTGAACGTCGTAGATCAACCAGAGTACGTTCCGCACCAGAGTGGTACGGCAACCCAGTTCTGGAAATCATGTTACTAGACCATGATGAACCTACGAACTATGAGGAAGCGATGATGAGCCCAGATTCCGCAAAATGGCTTGAAGCCATGAAATCTGAGATGGGATTCATGTATGAGAACAAAGTATGGACTTTGGTTGACTTGCCCGATGATCGGCAGGCCATCGAAAATAAATGGATCTTCAAGAGGAAGACCGACGCAGACGGTAATGTTACTGTTTACAAAGCTCGACTTGTTGCGAAAGGTTTTCGACAAGTTCAAGGAGTTGACTACGATGAGACTTTCTCACCTGTAGCGATGCTTAAGTCTGTCCGAATCATGTTAGCAATTGCCGCATTTTATGATTATGAAATCTGGCAAATGGATGTCAAAACTGCATTCCTGAATGGATATCTCAAAGAAGAGTTGTATATGATGCAACCAGAAGGTTTTGTCGATCCAAAAGGTGCTAACAAAGTATGCAAGCTCCAGCTATCCATCTATGGACTGGTGCAAGCATCTCGGAGTTGGAATATACGCTTTGATGAGGTGATCAAAGCATATGGTTTTATACAGACTTTTGGAGAAGCCTGTATTTACAAGAAAGTGAGTGGGAGCTCTGTAGCATTTCTAATATTATATGTAGATGACATATTGTTGATTGGAAATGATATAGAATTTCTGGATAGCATAAAAGGATACTTGAATAAAAGTTTTTCAATGAAAGACCTCGGTGAAGCTGCTTATATTTTAGGCATCAAGATCTATAGAGATAGATCAAGACGCTTAATTGGACTTTCACAAAGCACATACCTTGATAAGATTTTGAAGAAGTTCAAAATGGATCAATCAAAGAAAGGGTTCTTGCCTGTATTACAAGGTATGAAGTTGAGTAATACTCAATGCCCGACCACTGCAGAAGATAGAGAGAAAATGAAAGTCATTCCCTATGCCTCAGCCATAGGATCTATCATGTATGCAATGCTGTGTACCAGACCTGATGTGTGCCTTGCTATAAGTCTAGCAGGGAGGTACCAAAGTAATCTAGGAGTGGATCACTAGACAGCGGTCAAGAACATCCTAAAGTATCTGAAAAGGACAAAGGATATGTTTCTCGTGTATGGAGGTGACAAAGAGCTCGTCGTAAACGGTTACGTCGATTCTAGCTTTGACACTGATCTGGATGACTCTAAGTCACAAACCGGATATGTATTTTTATTGAACGGTGGAGCTGTCAGTTGGTGCAGTTCCAAGCAGAGCGTCGTGGCGGGATCTACGTGTGAAGTGGAATACATAGCTGCTTCAGAAGCAGCAAATGAAGGAGTCTGGATGAAGGAGTTCATATCCGATCTAGGTGTAATACCTAGTGCATCGGGTCCAATGAAAATCTTTTGTGACAACACTGGAGCAATAGCCTTGGCGAAGGAATCCAGGTTTCACAAGAGAACAAAGCACATCAAAAGACGCTTCAATTCCATCCGCGATCTAGTCAAGGAGGGAGACATAGAGATTTGCAAAATACATACGGATCTGAATGTTGCAGACCCGTTGACTAAGCCTCTTCCACGAGCAAAACATGATCAGCACCAGGACTCCATGGGTGTGAGGATCATCACTTTGTAATCTAGATTATTGACTCTAGTTCAAGTGGGAGACTGAAGGAAATATGCCCTAGAGGCAATAATAAAGATGTTATTTGTATTTCCTTATATCATGATAAATGTCTTTTATTCATGCTAGAATTATATTAACCGGAAACTTAGTACATGTGTGGATACATAGACAAAACAGTATGTCCCTAGTATGCCTCTACTAGACTAGCTTATTGATCAAAGATGGTTATGTTTCCTAACCATAGACATGAGTTGTCATTTGATCAACGGGATCACATCATTAGGAGAATGATGTGATGGACAAGACCCATCCGTTAGCATAGCACTATGATCGTTTAGTTTTTCTGCTATTGCTTTCTTCATGACTTATACATGTTCCTATGACTATGAGATTATGCAACTCCCGAATACCGTAGGAACACCTTGTGTGCTATCAAACGTCACAACGTAACTGGGTGATCATAAAGATGCTCTACAGGTGTCTCCGAAAGTATTCGTGGTGTTGGCATAGATCAAGATTAGGATTTGTCACTCCGAGTGTCGGAGAGGTATCTCTGGGCCCTCTCGGTAACACACATCACAATAAGCCTTGCAAGCAAAAGACTAATGAGTTAGTCACGAGATGATGTGTTACGGAACGAGTAAAGAGACTTGCCGGTAAACGAGATTGAACTAGGTATAAAGATACCGACGATCGAATCTCGGGCAAGTAACATACCATTTGACAAAAGGAACAACGTATGTTGTTATGCGGTTCTGACCGATAAAAGATCTTCGTAGAATATGTAGGAGCCAATATGAACATCCAGGTTCCGCTATTGGTTATTGACCGGAGATGAGTCTCGGTCATGTCTACATAGTTCTCGAACCCGTAGGGTCCGCACGCTTAACGTTTGATGACGATCGGTATTATGAGATTATGCAACTCCCGAATACCGTAGGAACACCTTGTGTGCTATCAAACGTCACAACGTAACTGGGTGATCATAAAGATGCTCTACAGGTGTCTCCGAAAGTATTCGTGGTGTTGGCATAGATCAAGATTAGGATTTGTCACTCCGAGTGTCGGAGAGGTATCTCTGGGCCCTCTCGGTAACACACATCACAATAAGCCTTGCAAACAAAAGACTAATGAGTTAGTCACGAGATGATGTGTTACGGAACGAGTAAAGAGACTTGCCGGTAACGAGATTGAACTAGGTATAGAGATACCGACGATCGAATCTCGGGCAAGTAACATACCGTTGACAAAAGGAACAACGTATGTTGTTATGCGGTTCTGACCGATAAAAGATCTTCGTAGAATATGTAGGAGCCAATATGAACATCCAGGTTCCGCTATTGGTTATTGACCGGAGATGAGTCTCGGTCATGTCTACATAGTTCTCGAAGCCGTAGGGTCCGCACGCTTAACGTTTGATGACGATCGGTATTATGAGTTTATGAGTATTGATGTACCGAAGGTAGTTCGGAGTCCCGGATGAGATCACGGACATGACGAGGAGTCTCGGAATGTCCGAGACATAAAGATTGATATATTGGACGACTATATTCGGACACCGGAAGTATACCGGAAAAGTTTCGGATTTAACGGGATTGCCGGAGGGGGTTACCGGAACCCCCTACGAAGGGGGATGGTCCATAGTGGGCCTTATGGAAAAGAGAGAGGCAGCCCATAGGTCTGGCCGGCGCCCCACCTAGTGTTCCTAGGAGTTTGGGGGCGCCACCTCTTCTTCTTTTCCTATTCCCTCTCTTCCTTCTTTGGTGGTTCCTACTAGGAATAGGATTGCAATCCTATTCCTAGTAGGATTGCACCCCTAGCCGCACCAAACAAGGGCCGGCCGGCCTCCCCCCTTGCTCCTTTATATACGGGGGCAGGGGGGCACCCAAAGACACACAAGTTGAATTGTTCCAGCCGTGTGCGGTGCCCCCCTCCACAGAAACACACCTCGGTCATACCGTCGCGGTGCTTAGGCGAAGCCCTGCGCCGGTGAATACATCATATCCGTCACCACGCCGTCGTGCTGACGAAACTCTCCCGTGAAGCTCAACTGGATCAAGAGCTCGTGGGACGTCATCAAGCTGAACGTGTGCTAAACGCGGAGGTGCCGTACGTTCGGTGCTTGATCGGTTGAATCGCGAAGAAGTTCGACTACATCAACCGCGTCACTTGACGCTTCCGCTTCCGGTCTACGAGGGTACGTAGACACACTCTTCCCTCTCGTTGCTATGCATCTGGTAGATAGATCTTGCGTGATCGTAGGAAAATTTTAAAATACTACGTTCCCCAACATGTTTAACATGCCACCTGATCTTAGTATTATATATGGGCAGTAGCTTAGTTGGCAGTGGAGATGCTCATAGCTTAGTTATATATTTTGTTGTATTATATTTGGCCAGCATCTTAGTTAGCAGTGTAGATGCGCATTTTAAATTGAGGCAAATGGTGATTATTTAATACAGTTCAAGCTCAAAGTTGAGGCAGTTGGCCACATGCATAGGTTGTAGTTCTTATGCTGTTAGTTGATTTATAAAAATGCCCTTTTATAATTGTAATTCTTCATTGAGTAACAATATAATTGTTTGCTGTATTGTAGGAAGTTCAGAATTGTGGTTTTCTTGGGTGGGTTGACCCAGAGTGGCCACCCACAATGCAAAATGCATTGCTGAAGCTTTGGGAAATGTTTGAAGATAGCAGGACTGCTAGGAGGAAGGATAACTTGGATAGTTCACTTACTATCCACCACCTTAAAGAAGAGAAAAGGAATCTGGATGCCAACTATGACAATCTAGTTGAAGATGTCCATCAACTTCTCAATGCCCAGGAGGACAGGGTGTTGGATTTCAGCTATATGCAGACTAAGGAGAAGAGAGCTGAGGTTGGCAGTGCATCAGTTGTGGCTAGCATGAAGAATGAGATGGAGAAGAAAGAGGCAGCTAACTTTGAGCTGAAAGAGAAGTATAAAGTTCTGAAGAACCTGGTAGAAGCTCAAGGCAGTGTCATTAGGAACCTAAAGATGAATCATTTGAAAGAGAAAGAAAAGCTAGGTGAAGAGAATATGATTTTGAAGGTTCAGGTTGATGAGCTCACCAAGTCTGAGAAAAAACTCACTGAAGAGAATTTGCAGCTGAACCTTCACATGTCTGATCTCAAGAGGGGAAATGAGAATCTGATAAAACGCAGGGATGAGCTAAAGCTCCAGCTTGCTGCTCAGTTCAAGACACTTGAGAAGAGCAAAGACAAGTTGAAGTTGATCCATGACATCTTGAAGGAATGAGGTAGATGAAGATGATCTGGGTAGATGAAGTAGAGCATAGCTATCATGATATATGATAGCAGGCTTTGCAAATATTTTGTGAAGGATGGTTTAATGAAGTGTAATGTATGGATTTAGTTGTTGTGAACTTGGTTGAACTCCACTATGCTATGGTCTTTAGCTAATTGTTGTAAGAATCTATTAATTATGGCTGTAAGAATCTTGTTAGATGGCTCAAGTTATATGCTATGGTATTTAGCTATGTTGCTTTGATGGTTGTTAGATGGGTCAAGTTATATGTTGATAGTTGGATGATGGATTGGTGGTGTTCCGTCGACGCCGAGGCACCCTAAACCAATCTAGGTTGGTTGGTGGTGTTCCGTCGACGCCGAGGCACCCTAAACCAATCTAGGTTGGTTGGTGGTGTTCCGTCGATGCCAAGGCACCCTAAACCAATCTAGGTTGGTTGGTGGTGTTCCGTCGAC
>LR738712.1:33912128-33932675 GCA_902687465.1 Secale cereale
AATCTAGGTTGCTTGGTGGGGTTCTGTCGACGCCGAGGCACCCTAAACCAATCTAGGTTGCTTGGTGGGGTTCCGTCGACACCGAGCCACCCTAAACCAATCTAGGTTGCTTGGTGGGGTTCCGTCGACGCCGAGCCACCCTAAACCAATCTAGGTTGGTTGGTGGGGTTCCGTCGACGCCGAGGCGCCCTAAACCAATCTAGGTTGCTTGGTGGGGTTCCGTCGACGCCGAGCCACCCTAAACCAATCTAGGTTGGTTGGTGGTGTTCCGTCGACGCCGAGCCACCCAACAACCAAATATCATATGAAGCTATAAACAAACAAATATCAGATAAATACATAGTTCAGAAACACAATAAACTTAGTACACATTAGACATTGCTCAGATGAGACTTAGTACACATCAGACCCAACAAAGTACTCCAGCAGAACATCAGATGAGACATAGTTCAGAAGCAAAACCCATAAGTGCAACATTCTGTCACTCAAGTGTTACCACTGGCACTAAAGTATGACATCCAGCCAGTATGACTACTTGGAACATCTGAAGGAGGAGCACCAGAAGTAGAAGGACCATAAGATGAAGCTCTAGCACTAAATCTTGGGGAAGTGAAAGGCCTTGGAAAACTTGCACTAGCTGGCTTGGTAGTAGCAAAACTTGCAGAAGCAGATCTAGCAGTAGCAGACCTTGCTGCTGGCTGCTGTGATCTTGCATGTGGAGTAGTTTCAGTCCTTGATCTGGCAGGTGCAGTAGCTTCATTCCTTGATCTGGCAGGTGCCTTGCAATTAAGAAGGAAACATGGCAGTTAGTCACAAGGGTTTAGCACATAAAACATACAAGGAAACCATAGCAGTTAGAGTACTCTAGCAGTTAAGAAGGGTTTAGCACATAAAACATACAATGAAACCATAGCAATTAAGAAGGGTTTACCACATGCTTGTTTTTTCTCAGAGCCAACTCTGGTCTCAATTGTTTCTTGCAATTGGTGTACCTATGGCCTTGGAGACCACAGTTGCGGCATGTTATAGTGGCCATTCTTGAACTGTCCTTTGGTTTTGGAACCTCAAATCTGCCTTTTATTCTCTTCTCTTTCCTTCTACCCTTCTTCACATGAAATTTGGGTGGCTCTATGTCTGGTCCACTAGTCCTTGTCCAATCATGTTCACCAGGAACTGGATATATCATTGGTTCATATGCAGCAAGGTAAAAAGGCTTTTTGAAGAAATTGCAGACATAGTCCTCTGGAAATCTTTTTGCCTTGTTAATTGCTGATATTGCATGGTTGCATGGTATGCCAGACAAGTCCCACTTTCTGCAGCCACATGTATGAAGTTACAAGTTTACTGCATGTGTTTGCTGCCCACTTGTCACTTGCCAAAGATTTACACCAGCTTGAATAGGTTTGCAGAATCTGGCCCTTTCCTTTTCCACCTCAAGCTTCTCAGCATAATGTGGTGTGATCTGCCACAGAGTTGCCCTTCCTCTCTCTCTGTTCCTATGCCACCTCACCATCTATTTGTCCTTAATACCATCAATCATAGTCCTAATTGGTTTTTTCCTAAAATCTAGAAAGTACTTGTTGAACACCTCAAATAGGTTGTTAACAACCAAGTCTGTCTTGAAGTTAGTGTCAAAAGCATGCCTAGCCCATGTGTGCTTAGGTATTCCACTTAGCCACTTCCAAGCTTCCTCACTCTCATTTTTCAGGTCAATCATGGTTTACAGCATTTAGTAGCCCCTGTTCACATAGAGGTGTCTAGACTTAGCTGATGTACTACTACACCTAGATCATAAGTGCTAATGCAGAGAGTAACTATAATGCAGAAGAACATAATAAGAAGCTGCATGCATACCTTCTGTCTATTAGACATGATAGTATAAGGCCCAAATTTCCCAACTTCTCCTCCTAGACATATCTTCAGTTGGTGTAGAAACCAACACCAGTTAGCTGTGTCCTCTTGTCCAACAATAGCAAATGCAAGTGGGAAAATATTATTATTGCCATCTCTTCCAGTGGCAGCAAGAATTTGAGCACCAGTGGTGAGCTTAATAAAGCACCCATCAACACCTGTTGTTGGAAACAAAGAACAATTTAAACTTCTATAAAGCACTATAAAGAACTACTAAACACCAGATCTTGCATAACTTACCAATGAAGGGTCTGCAGCCACTAAGAAATCCCTCCCTTTCTCCATTTATGCAGAAGAACATAGTATGAAACCTTGGTCCTGTGTGTGGTATTTTTGTAGTTGGTTTTGGTGTAACTGTTGTAACTACAACTCTACTGCCAGGGTTTGTATCCATGATGGTCTGAGCATAATCCCTAAGTCTGGGATACTGCTTCTTGTGCTCTCCTAGCACAACTTCTACAGCAAGGTTTTTGGCCCTATAAGCCATATGCCTTGGCACATCAACACCATACTTCTCATTGCAGTTGTCAATTAGAGTGTGTATGCTAGTGGTTGGATCAGACCTAAACAATGACTCATAGGTCTTTGCAAGCCACTTGGCACTTATCCTTGATGTCTCAGTGCTGCTAGGGCAAGTGTGCTCCAACCTTATTTTCTTAATAGCAATAGTCTTCTCCCCTTTGATAACTGCAGCAACAATGCAAAACTGACAGTGCTCTTGCTTACAACAGGCAATGATCCTTTGGTCTGAATTTCTGTGATACCTAAAGTCTCTGGCCTATGTGATGTGCAAGCTCAACAAAGCATCTCTGAATTGCTGTTGATCCTTAAAGCACATGTACAGACATAATTGTTGATGTGGTTGCTCAAGTTTGTCATTGTACCAGATCCTTGGTTTCCTTTTCTTGGCCCTACTCTTCCTCCCTTTAGGTAGAACAAATGAAAGTGGCTCATGTCCATCATCTTCATCCTCAAACAACAACCCATCATATTCTTCATCTGATGAAGGAATGAAATCAGTTTTCACCTCCTCCAACACACTTGAATGTGACCTACAAGTTGGGCCTCTCCTAACTACCAGCTTCTTCCTCCTTTTTGCAGGTTGTTGCTTTGCTGCTTCTTCTCTTTCCACAACATTGACCTGCTCATCCTCCTCCTCCTCCTCCATCTCAAACAAATCCTCAACCTCAGTGTCACCCTCATAATGTAATTGTTCCTCATCTGAATCCTCAACTGAATCTTCCTCTGAATCTTGATCTTCAACTTCTTGCTCTGCTAATTTTTCCCCTCTATTATCTCTGTGTCTTCACATACCCTGTACTTCTCAATGCAGAAAGGATTGTTATCACTGTCATATGCAGCCTCAGAGTCATCACTATTATGTGTCTGTTCTAGCAGTGCCTCTTCCTCCATTACAGCTTTGAGCTTCCCCTTGCTTAAATTTCTGCTCTCTTGTGTGCACAAAGCAGCAGGTTGAAATATATTGCTGCTAGACTGACTATGAAAGACAACACCTTCTTCATCAACAGCAAGAACTGCAGCCTCACTGAGATCATACACAACAGGTGGTTGATACAATATAGTTGCTAATTCTTGTTCTCTGCTATGACAAACATTGTTGTACTTTGATCTCACAAAATCTTCTTCTATTTGACATACAAAAGGTGCTGTTGCCCTCACTAGCAAATTCAGAACTAAACTATGCTCATATTCCTTCTTAAGTTGCTGTAGTTTGATGTTTGTTTCAATCAAATCTAACCCATGCTCTCTTTCCTCTCCACTGCCTAAATTCTTCATGTGGTACAGTTCATCAGAGAAAGAATAACCTTGTGCGTGCATCAGTGCATATAGGTTCAGAAATGTCAAATCTGAGTTGCATATCTTCCTATCCAGATTATGTTGTGCATCAAAATGAATCCGAACATCCCAAACAGCATCATCCAAACTACAATCGACAACACACATTTACACTATCATCAGCAACTAACCCTAGCCCCCTGTTTTCAAATATGCAGAAAGAAGGAGAGAAGAAAAGGACTTACACCACGCCGCGACGAGCTCCACTGGTCCAGTGATGGCTCGTGCTAGGGTTGGCCACCCATATCTCTGCTAGCCTCACCCTGTCCTCCATGGACAGCGCCGCCTCCTCGTCGTCAGCGCTGGAGTAGTACGAACTGGAGCCATCGTCGACTTCCAGACCTAGGTGGTCATCGCTCCCGAGCCCGGGAAGGTCTCCGTGCCCGCCCGCACCGTCGCCGCTGCCAGGAGTCGCCGCCGCCATCACCTGAGAGTGGAGAGGGAGATGAGGGATAGGGGAGAGGAAAGTAGGGTTCGTCCCGTGCGGGTTTGACCCGACCGAACTCACAGCGACCGAGCGGGTAGGACGAGTGCGACCGAGCGGGGTAGGACGAGTGCTACCGGGCGGGTGCGCGGGTACGCCATCGTGGCACCTGATAGGCGGGCCCTGTCGGTCAGATACGCGGTCAACACATGCTTATACGGCTGTCAGACCGTTTTGCCACACTTAGGCTTCGAGTTGGTACTGGCACGCAAAAAAAGTGAAAAGTGGTACTGATTCATTACGACGTGCCGAAGTGTGGTAGTTCCTTGCAATTAACTCAGGAGCATAAGGACATGAATTACAAGGCCATGCTAGAGCAGGTCTGCATGGATGTAAAGATGATACATGCCCGTGCAAGAATAGACACAAAGGTCAATTGCTTTGTTTACTTATTTTTCATTAGGGCATCTCCAGCCGTTGAGCCCCCCAGGAGGCATTTTTTTCGCCGCCTGGGGGGCTACCGGCGAAGATTTTGGCCTGGGGATGAAAATCTTCCCAGCCGTGTACACCCCCAAGCCGCCCCGTCCTTCTAGCAGCGTCCTCGCCGCCTCTGCTGGCCGCTGCCGCCCCCGTCCGCTATGGCCGCCGCTGCTCGCGCCCGGGCCCTGCTGCGCGCCACGCCCGCGCCCTGCTGCTCGCGCCCGCGCCTGGCCGCTGCTGCTTACGCCCGTGGCTGCGCCCGCGCGCGCCCGTGGCCGCGCCCGCGCGCGCCCTCCCTGAACGCCGCCGACAAGGACGGAGAGCAGGAGGAGAAGGAGGGGGCGTCCGGCACGCCATGCCCCGACCAGTAGGGCCGCCCGGGGGCTCGCGGGTGTCGTCGCGGCTGGGGGTGAAGCGCAGGCGGCCCTCGCAGTCCACGAAGCCCGAGCCGCGGTCGCGGACGAGGGCGAACGCGTGCGCCGTGTGCGCGAACCGGCTCATGCGCTCCTTCATATCGCGCGAACCGACTCCTTGCACCCGGTAAGGATCACCGCGCCGTGCTTGACGGCGTCGACGAGCCACGTCGTGTCGGTGCCGCGCTTATCACCGGTGGGGCAGCCGAAGTTGCAGCTCCCGCAGTAGTGTCCCTCCGACGAGTTGCGCGACACGGCATCGACAAGCAGCTCGAGCGCCTCGCACCCTCGACGCAGCACCGTGTTCTGGAACCCTTCCTTGAGGCCTCGACCAGTAGGACGGAGAGCAGTACGCCGTGGAGCACGCGAAGGAGATGCCGCCGCCCTTGCCACCGGAGCTGGGCGGCGCGGGCGAGCACTGGCCCGAGGGCCGCCGCCGACGGGACAGGGACGGCGTACTGCGACGGCGCTGGTGCCGGCTTCTTGCAGGAGGAGGTGGAGGAGGCAAGCGCGCGACGGGAGGAGGAAAAAGGTGGGGAGAGAGAGACGAAAAGGTGGGGAGAGAGAGAGAGAGACGAAAAGGTGAGGGAGAGAGCATATATGTCACTGCAGGTGGGGGCACGCCTGCAAAACGACGAAGTTAGCACCCCCCAGGTGCCCCCCAGGTTCCTGGGTTTGTGTTGGGGCTGCCGGCGCTATTTTTTGCTTCATCCGGCGAAAAAGGAGACTTTGGGGGCACGAGTGGGAAGATTTTTATCCGCCGGCGCCCAAAAACGTGCTTGGGGAGGCTTCGTGGGGGGCCGGCTGGAGATGCTCTTATGTCACCAACACACATATCATTAGCATCTTATACCGGCTACATGTTGAGCAGCTGCAATGCCACATCCCTCTAGCCGAATAATATATCTGATCATATCCCTTGGTAATTATGTCGTACCGATGGTATGCACATCTGAATTTATGTATGCCCATTTTTATATTGTGGTAAACCTTATGTTAGGGAGTCGCATGTAGGTAACTGTAATGGAATTTTGTGTTCAAGTGGACACAAAACTTTCTCATATCCGGTTAGGATACCTCCAGGAAAAACACGGTTTCATGATAACTAATGAACCAACCAAAATGGAGTGGTCACTGACTTAGGGTACAAAGGAATGTCGAATTGTACTACATCGATTCTGGGTGCTTTTCAGGAGAAGGAATGGTCTTGATTTCAGGCCAAGACGATGTAGATCAAATGATGCGCACTCATAAAGGGACAAAGAGATGTGACTTGTACATTGTGAGGAATTGTCCATTCTCAAATGATAGTGACGATGGTATGAATGGATAGGTTGCACATATTGCAAATTTCTACAATGTAAAGAAACTATTTCTATGGTTATAAGCAACATGTTCATTCATGTCATCATCACTATAATCTAAGAATGTACAATTCCTAACAATATAAGTTACATTTCTTTCTCACTTTATGAGTTCGCATTATGATCTACATCCTCTTACCTGAAATCAAGACCATTCCTTCTTGTGGAAAGCACCCATGATCGATGTAGCACAATTCGACTTTCCCTTTGTGGTCGAAGCTAATCAAATTATCCACCATCAGCGACCACCACACTTTGGCGGGTTCACTAATTATCATGAAACCCGGTTTTCTTGGAGGTATTCTACCAGAATATGATAATGTTCCACGTCCACATGAAAAAATCCCATTACAATTACATACATGTGTCTGGATACAACTTTAGCATTTTTCTGGAAGACACATTCCCTCCTTGCCAGATTCAAATTTCTGGTGGGGTAGTGGTATAATAGCACACTTAACAATTTGCTCTACTAATTTCGTGTTGTTGTTCCATTTTTTGCTATCATATATTGGTCTGGTCTTTTTGGAAACTAATAACAGTTATGGGATCATCACTATACTGAGCGGTAAAATTTCCAACTTGAGATGATTGTTCAGTTGAAATTTACTTGCTATAGCTGGTTTAATTTGAAGTATAATGCTGCAGTGAAACAAAATGTTCCATCAATGTTGAAGTGTGGCACTTCCTTTTGCCATGCTGATACTAAATTTCCAATTATTTCCACGGCATGTATAGACCAGTTAGCCTTGAGACTTGGCAGATTTGTCTATCTCGTTCTATTTTTTCGTATCCCTGACCATCCTCCCATTTGCAACATTCAGTATGTGTTGTCAAACATCGACAACTGCGTCCAGTACGGGGAAGACGCCGATGTGAAGGTTAGGGACTTCATTCCTGAGGATGATGATTGACAATTTAATCAATCAGAAGCAACAACTTAGTCCGTAGCATATAGTGTGGGTCCATGGGAGGAGGAATTCACCGCCACACGGTAGCGCTGAACAAGTAGAAGCAATGTTTATCTGTTTCAATCGTTGGCCGGAAAAACAACACAAAATTCATCTGCAGAGAGTGTTTGGGTCACCTTATTATGCTTGTGTGGTTGGTAATTACTACTCCATCCGTCCCATAATGTAAGACGTTTTTTGCCACTAGTGTAGTGTCAAAAATCGTCTTACATTATGGAACAGAGGGAGTAGCAATTGCTTGTAAAGATATCATCCTCTTCCGGAGCTCTTGAATGGCACCAAACATGAGTGGTAATACCTAAAATAGTGTATGCGCCAATGCACCCAATTTTGCTCCATTATTTCTGAATGATTAATTTTGGTCAGTGTAATGTCATTATATTTTGGAGGCGCTAGGTTTTGGAAAGTCCGTGTCAGATTGTATAGCATCGCATTGCAATCAAAGGCTGCCCCTACACACACACACCAAGTCTTACTATGCAAATTTCCTTTTAAAGTTTAAGTGGACAGAGCATAGCATACGCCAATCTTTGCCTTCGGTGTTCAGATATACACCTAAGTTGATGCATACGATATCCCAGATTACAAGCTAACCATCACATGCCTGAAAACCAGGGATATTTTCCTACTTCACCTTGTTTCTCTAGTTCCTTTGTGCCAATTCCCAAGAATATCTACTAAATGGACATGTTGATGCAGAGCATCCTACGATTATCCTCATGGACACGACACCGAGCTCACACACGTGCCATTGAAAATGAGGTGAACTCACTCTATGAGATTGATATGGATATGGATGAAACTTGAATGCTACCTCACCAAACGATGTTATGTGTCATTAGGTACGAGGACTGTTGGGGAACGTAGTATTTCAAAAAAAATCCTACGATCACGCAAGATCTATCTACTAGATGCATATCAACAAGAGGGGAGAGTGTGTCTACGTAACCTCGTAGACCGGGAGCGGAAGCGTCTAGTGACGCGGTTGATGTAGTCAAACTTCTTCGCGATCCAACCGATCAAGCACCGAACGTACGGAGCCTCCGCGTTCAACACACGTTCAACTTGATGACGGCCCACAAGCTCTTGATCCAGTAGAGCCTCGCGGGAGAGTTTCATCAGCATGACGGCGTGGTGACGAAGATGATGAAGCTACCGGCGCAGGGCTTCGCTTAAGCACTGCAACGGTATGACTGAGGTGTGTTTCTGTGGAGAGGGGCACCGCACACGGTTTGGAGAGATCAACTGATCAACTTGTGTGTCTATGGGGTGCCCCCACCCCCGTATATAAAGGAGTGGAGGAGGGGGAGAGGTCGGCCCTCTATGGCGCGCCTAGGAGGAGTCCTACTCCCACCGAGAGTAGGATCCCCCCCCCCTCTTCCCTAGTTGGAGTAGGAGAGAAAGGGAAGGAGGAGTAGGAGAGAAGGAAAGGGGGGCGCCACCCCCCAAACCTTTTCCAATTCGGCCTCCTGCCCAAGGGGGGGGCACCAGCCCCTTGTGGGCTGGTGTGCTTCCTTCTTATGGCCCATAAGGCACATAACTTCTCCCGGGGGGTTCCGGTAACCTCTCGATACTCCGAAAAAATGCCCGAACCACTCGGAACCTTTCCGATGTCCGAATATAGCCTTCAAATATATCGATCTTTACATCTCGGACATTCCGAGACTCCTTGTCATGTCTTTGATCTCATCCGGGACTCCGAACTACCTTCGGTACATCAAAACTCATAATACCGATCGTC
The DNA here is from genome assembly GCA_902687465.1 of Secale cereale. Lineage (NCBI taxonomy): Eukaryota > Viridiplantae > Streptophyta > Magnoliopsida > Poales > Poaceae > Secale > Secale cereale. The sequence goes on from LR738712.1 coordinate 33,921,290, forward strand.
ATCAAACGTTAAGCGTGCGGACCCTACGGGTTCGAGAACTATGTAGACATGACCAAGACTCATCTCCGGTCAATAACCAATAGCGGAACCTGGATGCTCATATTGGCTCCTACATATTCTACGAAGATCTTTATCGGTCAAACTGCATAACAACATACGTTGTTCCCTTTGTCATCGGTATGTTACTTGCCCGAGATTCAATCGTCGGTATCTCAATACCTAGTTCAATCTCGATACCGGCAAGTCTCTTTACTCGTTTCGTAATACATCATCTCGTGACTAACTCATTAGTCATTTGCTTGCAAAGCTTATTATGATGTGCATTACCGAGAGGGCCCAGAGATATCTCTCCGACACTCGGAGTGACAAATCCTATTCTTGATCTATGCCAACACCACGAACACTTTCGGAGACACCTGTAGAGCATCCTTATAATCACCCAGTTACGTTGTGACGTTTGATAGCACACAAGATGTTCCTCGGTATTCGGGAGTTGCATAATCTCATAGTCATAGGAACATGTATAAGTCATGAAGAAAGCAATAGCAGTAAAACTAAACGATCATAGTGCTAAGCTAACGGATGTGTCTAATCCATCACATCATTCTTCTAATGATGTGATCCCGTTGATCAAATGACAACTCATGTCTATGGTTAGGAAACATAACCATCTTTGATCAATGAGCTAGTCTAGTAGAGGCGTACTAGGGACACTCTGTTTTGTTTATGTATTCACACATGTACTAAGTTTCTGGTTAATACAATTCTAGCATGAATAATAAACATTTATCATGATATAAGGAAATAAATAATAACTTTATTATTACCTCTAGGGCATATTTCCTTCATGGACGACCCCCATCAAAAAGATAAGGAGCATCACCAAAGCTTAGGGGACAGCAAAGCCACAAGGAAGATGCAGGTCGGACACCTGAAGGAGCCAGCACCTCAAACCCGTGCGCACGGGCCTCCCGACCTCGTGCCCACGGGCCATCCAAAGAGCTACTGGAAACAAAGAAGCACACCCCGTGCGCACGGGCCTCGCCGGTGTAGCTACCCCGTGCGGCCGGGGCCTACTCAGCCCGTGAGCATGGCCCTCCTAGGAAGTTGGCCGTGGAGTTCCTGTTTTGCCCTCTAGCTCGTACCTCACCTCAAGTCACCTGTATATTCCATGCCTAGGACATTTGTTAGGGTCAGCAAAGTGTATGAGACTATCTAGAGAGAGTTTTGCTCATCTACCACTCCTATAGGAGATTTAGACCTCCTAGGAGAAGATCCCGAGTGGATATCAAGACCCCTTCTAGGAAAGGATATATCTAGATCATCAACACTTCATCTCCTCTTCGATTTGGAAAGAACTCTACCTTTGTGCTTATTTCTTTGGATTGTTCTTACATGCTTGTGGATCTCATATATGATATTCTAGTGGATGTGTGATTTGGGTTTGTTTGAGTGTTGTTCTTGTGTTCTTCTCTTGATTTGTTCCTTTCCTCACCTCCAAGTGTGAAAAGATCTCCAACTAGGGTTTCACCCTACAACATCTTGGTATCAGAGCCAGGTTGATTCACATCTTGGAGTCCCTACCCCCATATTCTAGCCTAATTGTGTTGCTTTTTGTCCCAATTCAAAAATTCCCACAAAAATAGCCCTACCATTTTTTGCATTCATTGGATCTTGTGAGATTTTGTTGATTTGGTCCATGAATTTCTTGTTTGGCAACTGGACCTATCCCTCCCCACCATCCCCATGTTGGGGAACGTAGCAGAATTCAAAAAAATTCTACGCTTTCACCAAGATCCAACTATGGAGACATCTAGCAACGAGCAAGTAAGAGTGCATCTACATACCGTTATGTAGATCGCGAGCGGAAGCTTTCGAAGAAGCGTGGATGAAGTAGTCGTACTCTTCGCGTTCTTCGTCACCGATGATCTAGCGCCGAACGGACGGCACCTCCGCGTTCAACACACGTCCGGTGCAGCAACGTCACCTCCTTCTTGATCCAGCAAGGGGGGAGGAGAAGTCGTCAGAGATCCGGTAGCACGACGGCGTGATGACGGATGCAGTGGAGATCGCAGCAGGGCTTCGCCGGGCGCCCTGCGTTGGAGTATGGAGGTGTGACGGGAGGGGGAGAGGCGCCAGGGCAATCGTGCGGCTGCCCTCTCCCCTCCCCACATATATATATAGGGGGCCAGGGGGTGCGCCAGGGCCCCTGCAGATCCAATCTGCAGGGGGGCGGCGGCCAGGGGGGTTCCTTGCCCCCCAAGGCTAGTGGGGCGCCCCCTCCCCCCTAGGGTTTCAACCCTAGGCGCATGGGGAGGTGGGCCCCTAGTGGTGCGCCAGCCCATTAGGGCTGGACACTTCCCCTCGCGGCCTAGGGGCCCCACCGGGATGGGTGGCCCCACCCGGTGGACCCCCGGGGCCCCTCCGGTGGTCCCGGGACGCTCCCGGTGACCCCCGGAGATCACCCGATGGCCGAAACTGGACTTCCTATATATCAATCTTTACCTCCGAACCATTCCTGAACTCCTCGTGACGTCCGGGATCTCATCCGGGACTCCGAACAACTTTCGGGTTTCCACGTGCATTTATCTCTACGACCCTAGCGTTACCGAACCTTAAGTGTGTAGACCCTACGGGTTCGGGAGACACGTAGACATGACCGAGACACCTCTCCGGTCAATAACCAACAGCGGGATCTGGATACCCATGTTGGTTCCCACGTGTTCCTCGATGATCTTCATCGGATGAACCACCGTGTCAAGGATTCACTCAATCCCGTATGTTATTCCCTTTGTCCATCGATACGTTACTTGCCCGAGATTCGATCGTCGGTATTCCCGATACCTTGTTCAATCTCGTTATGGCAAGTCTCTTTACTCGATCCGTAATCCATCATCCCGTGACTAACTACTTAGTCACATTGAGCTCATTATGAAGATGTATTACCGAGTGGGCCCAGAAGTACCTCTCCGTCATACGGAGTGACAACATCCCAGTCTCGGTTCGTACCAACTCAACAGACACTTTCGGAGATACCCGATGCGTACCTTTATAGCCACCCATTTACGTTGTGACGTTTGGCACACCCAAAGTATTCCTACGGCATCCGAGAGTTGTACAACCTCATGGTCTAAGGAATAAATACTTGACACCGAAAAGCTTATGCATTACGAACTATACGATCTCGTGCTATGCTCAGGATTGGGTCTTGTCCATCACATCATTCTCCTAATGATGTGATCCCGTTATCACTGACATCCCATGTCCATGGTCAGGAAACCGTGACCATCTGTTGATCAACGAACTGGTAACTAGAGGCCTACCAGGGACTCATTGTGGTCTATGTATTCACACATGTATCGCTGTTTCCGTACAATACAATTCAAGCATGAATAACAGACAATTATCATGAACAAGGAGATATAATAATAATGCTTTTATTATTGCCTCTAGGGCATATCTCCAACAGTCTCCCACTTGCACTAGAGTCAATAATCTAGTTACATTGTGATGAATCGAACACCCATAGAGTTCTGGTGTTGATCATGTTTTGTCCGTGAAAGAGGTTTAGTCAACGGGTTTGCTACATTCAGATCCGTATGCACTTTACAAATATCTATGTCTCCATCCTGAACATAATTCCGGATGGAGTTGAAACGGCGCTTGATGTGCTTGGTCTTCTTGTGAAACCTGGGCTCCTTGGTAATAGCAATAGCACCAGTGTTGTCACAGAAGAGAGTCATCGGGCTTGACGCGCTTGGAATGACTCCTAGGTCGGTGATGAACTCCTTCATCCAGACTCCTTCATGCGCTGCTTCGGAAGCAGCTATGTACTCCGCTTCACATGTAGACGCTGCCACCACGCTCTGTTTGCAACTGCACCAGCTGACTACCCCTCCATTCAAAATGTACACGTATCCGGTTTGAGACTTAGAGTCATCCAGATCTGTGTCGAAGCTAGCATCGACGTAACCCTTTACGACGAGCTCTTTGTCACCTCCATAAACGAGAAACATATCCTTAGTCCTTTTCAGGTACTTCAGGATGTTCTTGACCGTTGTCCAGTGTTCCGTACCGGGATCACTTTGGTACCTCCCTACCAAACTTATGGCAAGGTTCACATCAGGTCTGGTACACAGCATGGCATACATGATAGAACCTATGGCCGAGGCATAGGGAATGACACTCATCTTTTCTCTATCTTCTGCCGTGGTCGGCGACTGAGCCTTGCTCAATCTCATACCTTGCAAAACAGGCAAGAATCCTTTCTTTGACTGATCCATATTGAACTTCTTCAATATTTTGTCAAGGTATGTACTTTGTGAAAGACCAATGAGGCGTCTCGATCTATCTCTATAGATTTTGATGCCTAATATGTAAGCAGCTTCTCCAAGGTCCTTCATTGAAAAACTTTTATTCAAGTAGGCCTTTACATTTTCCAAGAATTCTATATCATTTCCCATCAGCAATATGTCATCCACATATAATATGAGAAATGCCATAGAGCTCCCACTCACTTTCTTGTAAATACAGGCTTCTCCATAAGTCTGTATAAATCCAAACGCTTTGATCACCTCATCAAAGCGAATATTCCAACTCCGAGATGCTTGCACCAGCCCGTAAATCGAGCGCTGGAGCTTGCATACCTTGTTAGCGTTCTCCGGATCGACAAAACCTTCCGGTTGCATCATATACAACTCTTCCTTGAGGAAGCCGTTAAGGAATGTTGTTTTGACATCCATTTGCTATATCTCATAATCATAGAATGCGGCAATAGCTAACATGATTCTGACTGACTTCAGCATCGCTACGGGAGAGAAAGTCTCGTCGTAGTCAATCCCTTGAACTTGTCGATAACCCTTAGCGACAAGCCGAGCCTTATAGATGGTCACATTACCATCCGCGTCTGTCTTCTTCTTAAATATCCATTTATTTTCTATGGCGTGCCTATCATCAGGCAAGTCCACCAAAGTCCATACTTTGTTTTCATACATGGATTCTATCTCGGATTTCATGGCTCCAAGCCATTTATTAGAATCCGGGCCCGCCATCGCTTCTTCATAGTTCGAAGGTTCACCGTTGTCTAACAACATGATTTCCAGTACAGGGTTGCCGTACCACTCTGGTGCGGAACGTGCCCTTGTGGACCTTCGAAGTTCAGTAGTAACTTGATCTGTTTCTTCATGATCATTATCATCAACTTTCTCCCTTGTCGGTGCAGGCACCTCAGGAACAGTTTCCTACGCTGCGCTACTTTCCAGTGCAGGAGGGGTGACTGTCACCTCATCAAGTTCTACTTTCCTCCCACTCACTTATTTCGAGAGAAACTCTTTCTCCAGAAAGCATCCATTCTTGGCAACAAAGACTTTGCCTTCGGATCTGTGGTAGAAGGTGTACCCAATTGTTTCCTTTGGGTATCCTGTGAAGACGCATTTTTCCGATTTGGGTTCGAGCTTTTCAGGTTGAAGTTTCTTGACATAAGCATCGCAACCCCAAACTTTTAGAAATGACAGCTTCGGTTTCTTGCCAAACCAAAGTTCATACGGAGTCGTTTCAACGGATTTCGACGGAGCCCTATTTAAAGTGAATGCGGCAGTCTCTAAAGCATAACCCCAAAAAGATAGCGGTAAATCGGTGAGGGACATCATAGATCGCACCATGTCCAACAGAGTACGATTTCGACGTTCGGACACACCGTTACGTTGAGGTGTTCCGGGCGGTGTCAATTGTGAAACAATTCCACAGCTCCTAAGGTGTGTGCCAAATTCATGACTTAAATATTCACCCCCACGATCCGATCGTAAGAACTTTATTTTTCTGTCACGTTGATTCTCAACCTCATTATGAAATTCCTTGAACTTTTCAAAGGTCTCAGACTTGTGTTTCATCAAATAGATATACCCATATCTACTCAAGTCATCTGTGAGGGTGAGAACATAACGATAGCCTCCGCGAGCCTCAATACTCATCGGACCGCACACATCGGTATGTATGATTTCCAACAAGTTGGTTGCTCGCTCCATTGTTCCGGAGAACGGAGTCTTGGTCATCTTGCCCAAGAGGCATGGTTCGCACGTGTCAAATGATTCATAATCAAGAGACTCTAGAAGTCCATCTGAATGGAGCTTCTTCATACGTTTGACACCAATATGACCAAGGCGGCAATGCCACAAGTATGTGGGACTATCATTATCAACTTTACATCTTTTGGCATCTACACTATGAATATGTGTATCATCACGTTCGAGATTCATCAAAAATAAACCATTGACCAGCGGCGCATGACCATAAAACATATCTCTCAAATAAATAGAACAACCATTATTCTCCGATTTGAAAGAGTAGCCATCTCGCATAAGACGAGATCCAGAAACAATGTTCATGCTCAAAGCTGGTCCTAAATAACAATTATTGAGGTTTAAAACTAATCCCGAGGGTAGATGTAGAGGTAGCGTGCCGACGGCGATCACATCGACCTTGGAACCATTCCCGACGCGCATCGTCACCTCATTCTTCGCCAGTCTCCGTTTATTCCGCAGCTCCTGTTTTGAGTTACAAATGTGAGCAACTGCACCGGTATCGAATACCCAGGAGCTACTACGAGTGCTGGTAAGGTACACATCAATAACATGTATATCATATATACCTTTGACGTTGCCGGCCTTCTTGTCTGCTAAGTATTTGGGGCAGTTCCGCTTCCAGTGACCCGTTCCCTTGCAATAAAAGCACTCTGTTCCAGGCTTGGGTCCATACTTTGGCTTCTTCCCGGCAACAGGCTTGCCAGGCGCGGCAACTCCCTTGCCGTCCTTCTTGAAGTTCTTCTTACCCTTGCCTTTCTTGAACTTAGTGGTTTTATTGACCATCAACCCTTGATGTTCTTTCTTGATGTCCACCTCCGCTGATTTCAGCATCGAATATACCTCGGGAATGGACTTCTCCATCCCCTGCATATTGAAGTTCAACACGAAGCTCTTGAAGCTTGGTGGGAGCGACTGGAGGATTCTGTCAACGACCGCTTCATCTGGGAGATTCATTCCCAGCTGAGACAAGCGGTTGTGCAATCCTAAAATCTTGAGGATGTGCTCACTGACAGAACTGTTCTCCTCCATCTTACAGCTGTAGAATGCGTCGGAGACATCATATCTCTCGACTCGGGCATGAGCTTGGAAAACCATTTTCAGCTCTTCGAACATCTCATATGCTCCGTGGTGCTCAAAACGTTTTTGGAGCCCCGACTCTAAGCTGCAAAGCATGCCGCACTGAACCAGGGAGTAATCATCACTACGCGACTGCCAGACGTTCAAAACGTCTTGGGCCGCATCGGGAGCAGGTGCATCACCTAGCGGTGCTTCTAGGACATATGATCTCTTGGCAGCTATGAGGATAATCCTCAGGTTACGGACCCAATCCGTATAGTTGCTACCATCGTATTTCAGCTTGGTTTTCTCTAGGAACGCGTTGAAGTTGAGGGAAACCTGAGCGTGGGCCATTTGATCTACAAGAGATATTGTAAAGAATTTAGACTAAGTTCATGATAATTAAGTTCATCTTAATCAAATTTTAATGAACTCACACTCAGAATGACATCTCTCTAGTCATCTAAGTGATACACGATCCGAATCGACTAGCCCATGTCCGATCATCACGTGAGACGGACTAGTCATCAACGGTGAACATCTTCATGTTGATCGTATCTTCTATAAGACTCGTGTTCGACCTTTCGGTCTTCCGTGTTCCGAGGCCATGTCTGTACATGCTAGGCTCGTCAAGTGAACCCTAAGTGTATCGCGTGTGTAAATCTATCTTACACCCGTTGTATGCGAACATTAGAACCTATCACACCCGATCATCACGTGGTGCTTCGGAGCAACGAACTTTAGCAACGGTGCACAGTTAGGGGAAACACAATACTTGAAATTTTAGTGAGAGATCATCTTATTTACTACCGTCGTTCTAAGTAAACAAGATGCATAAACATGATAAACATCACATGCAATCAATTAAAGTGACATGATATGGCCAATATCATCTTGCTCCTTGGATCTCCATCTTCGGGGCACCATGATCATCTTGTCACCGGCTCGACACCATGATCTTCATCATCATGATCTTCATCATCGTGTCTTGAAGAAGTCGTCACGCCAACTATTACTTCTACTACTATAGCTAACGTTTAGCAATGAAGTAAAGTAATTACATGGCGTTATTCAGTGACACGCAGGTCATACAATAATTAAGACAACTCCTATGGCTCCTGCCGGTTGTCAAGTTCATCGACATGCAAGTCGTGATTCCCTATTACAAAAACATGATCAATCTCATACATCACATATATCATTCATCACATCTTCGTTCTTGGCCATACCACGTCACAAAACACATGCTGCAAAAACAAGTTAGACGTCCTCTAATTGTTGTTGCAAGTTTTACGTGGCTTCTATAGGATTTCTAGCAAGAACGTTTCTTACCTACGCCAAAACCACAACGTGATTTGTCAACTTCTATTTACCCTTCATAAGGACCCTTTTCATCGAATCCGATCCGACTAAAGTAGGAGAGACAGACACCCGCCAGCCACCTTATGCAAGTAGTGCATGTCTGTCGGTGGAACCAGTCTCACGTAAGCGTACGTGTAAAGTCGGTCCGGGCCGCTTCATCCCACAATACCGCCGAATCAAGATTGACTAGTAACGGTAAGAAAGTTGAACAAACTCAAACGCCCACAACTGCTTTGTGTTCTACTCGTGCAAGATGCTACGCATAAAACCTAGCTCGGATGCCACTGTTGGGGAACGTAGCAGAATTCAAAAAAATTCTACGCTTTCACCAAGATCCAACTATGGAGACATCTAGCAACGAGCAAGTAAGAGTGCATCTACATACCGTTATGTAGATCGCGAGCGGAAGCTTTCGAAGAAGCGTGGATGAAGTAGTCGTACTCTTCGCGTTCTTCGTCACCGATGATCTAGCGCCGAACGGACGGCACCTCCGCGTTCAACACATGTCCGGTGCAGCAACGTCACCTCCTTCTTGATCCAGCAAGGGGGGAGGAGAAGTCGTCAGAGATCTGGCAGCACGACGGCGTGATGACGGATGCAGTGGAGATCGCAGCAGGGCTTCGCCGGGCGCCCTGTGTTGGAGTATGGAGGTGTGACGGGAGGGGGAGAGGCGCCAGGGCAATCATGCGGCTGCCCTCTCCCCCCCCCCCCACATATATATATAGGGGGCCAGGGGGTGCGCCAGGGCCCCTACAGATCCAATCTGCAGGGGGGCGGCGGCCAGGGGGGGTTCCTTGCCCCCCAAGGCTAGTGGGGCGCCCCCTCCCCCCTAGGGTTTCAACCCTAGGCGCATGGGGAGGTGGGCCCCTAGTGGTGCGCCAGCCCATTAGGGCTGGACACTTCCCCTCGCGGCCTAGGGGCCCCACCGGGATGGGTGGCCCCACCCGGTGGACCCCCGGGGCCCCTCCGGTGGTCCCGGGACGCTCCCGGTGACCCCCGGAGATCACCCGATGGCCGAAACTGGACTTCCTATATATCAATCTTTACCTCCGGACCATTCCGGAACTCCTCGTGACGTCCGGGATCTCATCCGGGACTCCGAACAACTTTCGGGTTTCCACGTGCATTTATCTCTACGACCCTAGCGTTACCGAACCTTAAGTGTGTAGACCCTACGGGTTCGGGAGACACGTAGACATGACCGAGACACCTCTCCGGTCAATAACCAACAGCGGGATCTGGATACCCATGTTGGTTCCCACGTGTTCCTCGATGATCTTCATCGGATGAACCACCGTGTCAAGGATTCACTCAATCCCGTATGTTATTCCCTTTGTCCATCGATACGTTACTTGCCCGAGATTCGATCGTCGGTATTCCCGATACCTTGTTCAATCTCCTTATGGCAAGTCTCTTTACTCGATCCGTAATCCATCATCCCGTGACTAACTACTTAGTCACATTGAGCTCATTATGATGATGTATTACCGAGTGGGCCCAGAAGTACCTCTCCGTCATACAGAGTGACAACATCCCAGTCTCGGTTCGTACCAACTCAACAGACACTTTCGGAGATACCCGATGCGTACCTTTATAGCCACCCATTTACGTTGTGACGTTTGGCACACCCAAAGTATTCCTACGGCATCCGGGAGTTGTACAACCTCATGGTCTAAGGAATAAATACTTGACACCGAAAAGCTTATGCATTACGAACTATACGATCTCGTGCTATGCTCAGGATTGGGTCTTGTCCATCACATCATTCTCCTAATGATGTGATCCCGTTATCACTGACATCCCATGTCCATGGTCAGGAAACCGTGACCATCTGTTGATCAACGAACTGGTAACTAGAGGCCTACCAGGGACTCATTGTGGTCTATGTATTCACACATGTATTGCTGTTTCCGTACAATACAATTCAAGCATGAATAACAGACAATTATCATGAACAAGGAGATATAATAATAATGCTTTTATTATTGCCTCTAGGGCATATCTCCAACACCCCAACCTTACCCACCGTCGAATTTCTCTGATTTTTTTCCTGAATTACCACAGAGTTGGGGCTGTTCTTGCGTAGGCAAAACACCCCGTGCCCACGAGACTCACTTACCCCGTGCGCACGGCCGAGGATTCCCTTCGCCATTTTGGTTCTATTTTCCATTACATACACCACCATTTTCCTTCCGCCACCCTGTTGTTGATGACATGGGTGACCCAGGGTACTGATGATATTTCTTCACCAAAAGGCCCCTGTCACGAGTCTAGCCAGTAAACTTTATCCTTTGTACACGTAAGTTAGGGTCCGGTGTGAAAGTGGGCATCCCATCTTCATGCACAATTGTGAATACAAACACTGCTATGATTTCTTTTATAGAAACACAATACAGACTTAGACGCTCGCATATATGCATATGCTTCACCCCTATAAATGCAAGATTGGATGGTTAGGAGAACAATGGTATCCCCACTCCACTAGAGTTCAAGTCCTAGACTTGACATTGGTGCTCGCATTACTTCTGAATTTATTTCAGGTTTCCAGCGATTGTTCGTTAGTGGAAGGAGACGTTCCTGTCGACTGCGAGGCGCGAGGCGCATGTGGTGACTTCGTAAAATCTTAAGATGCTATGCCGGCTCAATCTCTCGGAGGTGGTTATAAAGGTAGGGTGTGCGCGCGTGCGTTCATAGGGGTGAGTGTATGTTCATGTACGTGAGCGATTTTAATTGTATCGTGTTAAGAAAAAAGAATGCAACATGCATATTCTAACCGTACAAGCACCTTCGAGCCACAAATCTTCAAATTAAAGAATTCACCACACGCGCCTCGTAATCAATGACAACATCTCTCACTAAAGGAATATCATCTCCAAGAGCCCCCCCCC
>LR738712.1:33940626-33958697 GCA_902687465.1 Secale cereale
TATGTGTGTGTGTGTGTGTGTGTGTGTGTGTGTGTGTGTGTGTGTGTGTGTGAGGAGGGAGAGGGGCAAGACACACCATGATCCTCAAGCCGTGTGCGGTGCCCGCTCTCCCTCCCTCTAGTTCTAGTTCCTCCTCTGCCTCCATCCGTTGTGCTTGGCGAAGCCCTGCAGATAGATTCACCACCATCGTCACCACGCCGTCGTGCTGCCGGAACTCATCTACTACTTCGCCTCTCTTGCTGGATCGAGAAGGCCAGGACGTCATCGATCTGAACGTGTATTGAACGCGGAGGTGCCGTACGTTCGATACTTGATCGGGACGGATCGTGAAGGCATACGACTACATCAACTGCGTTGATAAACGCTTCCTCTTAGCGATCTTCAAGGGTATGAAGATGCTCCCCATCTCTCGTAGCTATGCATCTCCATGGACAGATCTTGCATGTGCGTAGATTTTTTGTTTGTTTTACATGCAACGTTCCCCAACAGATGGGTCAAGTACAGTCGGTACAAGGCGCCTCAAGACCACTAGAGTACGCGTTTGGGTCGCTGGAGGCCGGCAACGATGAGGTACAGATGGTAGTCAGGGCGCCGGCGGAAGGAGACCGTGCAAGACCCATCGTTCTTGACGAAGATGATGAGCAAAAAAAGAAGATGGCTATGCCCCCTCCCCCGGCCGCCGCTTGATGCGACTGCAGGGTCGCCGTGGTTAGACAACGAAGTTTGTACCCCAATTCTCACCCCCGTGTAATCAAAAAATAACCTATGGACCCTAGTAGCCGTCGATGCAGAATCGATTCATGGCAATCCTCCACCCCGATGTGTTCAAGGCCCTTCCTAACTCTTCAATCGTGTGCTCTAATCTAATCTAGCCCGAGTCAAAAGCAGTTAATCTACTAAGAGGACGAGGACTTGTCGCCATGGCCGATGCGCTCTGGTGGAGGTCTGTAGTCGCTCTGGTGGTTGCCGCTGTCTTGGATCTATTCATGCTGGAGCTCCGGTGGTCGCCCCCACCGGTGTGAGTGGGGAAGATGGAAGAGAGCAATGAGGAAGGAAGGTGAGGGTAATTTATGATAACACGTCTAGAAACAACGCGACGTCTCGGGACCGCACCCACGTGTGCAACCGCCGACGAACACGCGCCTAGGGTTGCACCACTAGGGCCTACCTTTAAAAACGGCCGATTTAAGCGTTCCTCTAAATGTAGGCCAAGAGATACTTTAATATTCATGCTATGCAGGTCCAACAGTAAATGCGGGTGCATCGCAGTATCGCACATGCACGCTCAAATGTATGCGTACGTTCGAAAAAGATGCTCGTGCCGTTTGTCCAGGCCGATTAATCTTGTTCAAAATAATGTTGTTGCAATCCACATTTTGCCAATCTATATTTATGCATCGGTCTAGTTTCAGTGTCTCGAGAAATGATTGCCGCAGTTACTTCAAGTATTTTTATTTTTTTGACAAAAGACAAATTTTATTGGCTTAAAATGAAGCATCAGGAAAGTACATAACACAATGAGCATACATGACATCTACATAGTTAGAATACACACAGCCAATACTAGGTCACACGCATGCAAAAAACACGCCCGTAACTAGCAAAGTCATATAAGACCAAAATTATATGTAGGCGAGAAAAATTAATCCCAAAGCAATCTATTGTGCAATCGGGAAACTACAACAATAATCATATCCGTACCAACTATCTCATGACATCACATGGACAATGAGGTTCTTCAACAGCAACATCTTCAGGAAGGGAGAGACACTCAAGTGTCGCCGTCACCGAATCCAACCATAAAGCGAGAATCTAGGTTTTCACCATGAAGAAGCAGTCCGATCATATTCGAGCGATGCCTTCAACAAGGTAACGACATAATCACCATTGATGGGCATAACCATGCTCGGTTGACCTAGGATTTCGCCCTGAAGCTTAAGACCAGGTGCTCGAGTAGCACCACCATCGAAGTCACTCATGTGTTGTCGCCATCATTTTTCCGCAATCTCAACGGCTATATGATGCGACCGCCGCCATTGTACAACCATCCTGAAGGAAATATGCCCTAGAGGCAATAATAAAGTTGTTATTTTATATTTCCTTATATCATGATAAATGTTTATTATTCATGCTAGAATTGTATTAATCGGAAACTTGATACATGTGTGGATACATAGATAAAACATCGTGTCCCTAGTAAGCCTCTGCTAGACTAGCTCGTTAATCAAAGATGGTTAAGTTTCCTAACCATAGACATGTGTTGTCATTTGATGAATGGGATCACATCATTAGGAGAATGATGTGATGGACAAGACCCATCCGTTAGCTTAGCATAATGATCGTTCAGTTTTACTGATATTGCTTTCTTCATGTAAAATACATATTCCTCTGACTATGAGATTATGCAACTCCCGAATACCGAAGGAATGCCTTGTGTGCTATCACATGTTACAACGTAACTGGGTAATCATAAAGATGCTCTACAAGTATCTCCAAAGGTGTTTATTGGGTTGGCATAGATCAAGATTAGGATTTGTCACTCCGAGTATCGGAGAGGTATCTCTGGGCCCTCTCGGTAATACACATAATAATAAGCCTTGCAAGCAAATGACTAATGAGTTAGTCACGGGATGATGTATTACAGAACGAGTAAAGAGACTTGCCGGTAACGAGATTGAACTAGGTATGAAGATACCGACGATCGAATCTCGGGCAAGTAACATACCGATGACAAATGGAATAACGTATGTTGCCATTACGGTTTGACCGATAAGGATCTTTGTATAATATGTGGGAGCCAATATGAGCATCCAGGTTCCGCTATTGGTTATTGACCGGAGAAGTGTCTCGGTCATGTCTACATAGTTCTCGAACCTGTAGGGTCCGCACGCTTAATGTTCGATGACGATTTGTATTATGAGTTATGTGTTTTTGGTGCCGAAGATTGTTCGGAGTATCGGATGAGATCACGGACATGACGAGTAGTCTCGAAATGGTCGAGAGGTAAAGATTGATATATAGGACGATGGTATTTGGATACTGGAAGTGTTCCGGGTGATACCGGGTCACCAGAAGGGGTTCCGGGCAACCCCCGGCAACGATACGGGCTTAATGGGCCAATTAAGGGAACACACCAGCCCACAAGGGGCTGGTGCGCCCCCTATAGGGCCAACCACGTGGGGAGGAAGGGAAAGGAGGGGAGGAAAAGGAAAGTATGAAGTAGGACTCCTACTTCCTTCCCCTCCCCCTCCTTCCTTTCCCTTTGTCCAAATATGGTAAGGGGGGCGAATTGGACTAGGGGCCCAAGTAAGATTCCTCTTACTTAGGCGCGCCCTAGGCTGCCTCCCTCCCTCTCCCTCCTTTATATACGTGGGGAGGGCACCCCTAGAACACACATCAATTGTTCCTAGCCGTGTGCGGCGCCCTCATCCACAGTTTGCTCCTCCGGTCATATTTTCGTAGGGCTTAGGCGAAACCCTGCGCGAATCACTTCACCATCACCGTCACCACGCCGTCGTGCTGACAAAACTCTCCCTCGGCCCTCTGCCGTATCAAGAGATCGGGGGACGTCATCGAGCTGAACGTGTGCAGAACTCGGAGGTGCCGTACGTTTGGTGCTTGATCGGTTGAATCGCGATGACGTTCGACTACATCAACTGCGTTAATCTAATGCTTCCGCTTTTGGTCTACGAGGGTACGTGGACACACTCTTCCCGTCTCGTTGCTATGCTTATCCTAGATAGATCTTGCGTGAGCGTAGGAAAATTTTGAAATTGCATGCTACGTTCCTAACACATCCCTCTGCGTCAAGTCATCGTCCATAATTTGTATCTTGCCGCCGAAATCAACCACCAAATCAAGATAGATTAACCCTCACAAAAATCTTTCGTTGATCACTGCCGTCATTGAACCATAGGAAGTCCCTGCAATATTACAGTCACCACCATCCAGCCGGTCGGATCTAGATCGCCCCACCAAGCCGTGGACTGTAGCATCGCCGGCGGCCATCGGAAGTGTGGAAGGCCGGCCCATTGCCGGCAGCACCGTGGAATCCAGGTGCAGCACACCACCGGCGGAGGCCTAGCACAGGCAGTGGACATGCAGGTAGTGTTCGGGCTGATCGACGAGGTGGCGGAGCTCCGATCGCCTCTCCCGGAGCGGCAACGCAAGGGCAGCCATGTAGCAGTGGATCAGCGCCGACGGCACCCCAAGCACCAGGCCCGTGAGGACGACATGAAGAACAACCACGATTGACTCGTCAGATCCATAAACTGTAATGCCCCGGATGTAATACTTTCCCTTTTGGGCATATAATATATCTCCGGCTTCATCAATTCCATTCCGGGTTCTTTGTCTTTCGGGTTTTCGTCGTTTTGTTGTGTGAGTGTGTGGCATTCATTCATATCATCTAGTCATGTGCATCGCATTGCATTTGTGTTGTCGTTTGCATCCGGTTCCACGCGTTCCTTCCCGTTGTCCGTTTCGCGTTCCGGAGCTCCCTCACGTGTCCGTGGCGTCCCGTAGGCCTACTTTGGTGTTTGGCCGTGTAACGTTACCAGTTTGGCGCGAGGCTTGTCGTGTGTTGTTGTTTTGATGTGTGTAACCCGCCTGTCAAATCTCGTCGCGTTTCGAGTCCGTTTGCTACCCCAACAGTTATTCGTGTGGGCTCAAAGTGCCTCCACTTTGTGGCCCAAGACACCCCTCCAACAGCCCACCAAACCACTCCTAACCACTTCTATCATCTAGGCCATCCAAATCTGATCCTGTGGCCGAAAACCGCACTCCATTTGGGCAACCCTAGCTCCTTGTGCCTATATATTTGGCCACTTCCCCAAATTTTGCCCCAAATCAAGGAAACCCTAGCCCCCACTTCATCCCCTTCCTCCAGCCACCACCTCGCCGGAGACTTCGCCGGAATCTCGCCGGAGTTCGCCGGAGATCACCACCACCTCGCCGGAATCCTCCTCACCACTCCTCCACCTCATCTCCTCCCTCCTCTCACCCTCCACCGGCGCCACCACCTCACCTCAGCGCCACCGCACCCCGTGCCTGGCCAGTTCCCCGCCGCCGTTTTTCTCCCATCGAAGGAAGCCAGCGCCACCGCAGCTTCAGAATCGGGTCGTTCCCGATCTGGATCGACCGATCCAGTCGGGTCAACGCTCCCGTTCTCCAGCTGGATCCCGCCTCGAGGCCCTAAGGCCGAAGCCCTCCAGCCGCCTCCACCCGCCGATCCGCCAGGGCTTCCTCCAAGCCGCTGATCCTCCGCAGGCCGCTCCACCTCCATCGCCAGGCCTCTCCGCCTCCAGGCCGAGCGCCGCCTGGGCCCTCCGCTGGGACGCGCCATCCGCCAGGTTCCCGCCTTCGCCAGCCGCCAGGCCGCGACCCCGCCTGGGCCGCGCCTTCGCCTCAGCCGCCGGGCCCCTTCCAGCCGCCTTCCAGCCGCTTCCGCCTGGGCCTCGCAGGTCGCCCGAGCCAGCAGCCAGGCCGCCTCCTCCCGCATCGCCTGGGCCACGCAGATCCAGCCGCCGGCCCGTTCGGTCGTCCTCCGCCAGGCCGCGGGCCGATCCGCCTCCTTCCAGCAGATCGCCGCCGCGCCAGCCCGTCTTCGTCCACCCGGGCCAGATCCGTAGCCCGTTTTTCAGATCTGAGAGAAGGTTGACTTCCAAACCCTAAGTCCCTGTTCAGTTTTGTTGTCTGATGCTATCTTGCAACTGTGATAACTTTGTGTGTGTTGATCCGTCTTGCGCAAATGACATGTCCAGACGTTCGTGGTGACTAGCACTACGTTTCATTCCATTGTGCCATGCATGTTTGAGATCATCTAGATGCTTATTTTTCTGTTGCAAGAGTGCATCCCGATATAAACTGCTGTTAGTGATGTTTTTATGCCATCTTTGCATAGTGATATCTTTTAGCTCGTTTATCCGAATGATGCAAATGACATGTCCACGTGTTCGTCTTGCCATGCTCTACATGTTGCTTGTGTTAGGTTGCATGATAGATTTAATCTTGCCATGTTTATCTTCGTTGCAAAGTGCTATGTGGCTGTTTAGTTATTTAACTTGTTATGAAATGCCATCTTGTTGAGCTCATTGCTATCGTTGTGTTTATCTCCATGATGCATGCTTGTATGTTTCGGAATCACCATCATGTGTACTTTGATGTGGTGCTTACCACTTGCCATGTTTAGTTTCGAGGTGACTTAAACTTGCTGTTATAGATGCCATGATGAAACTGCTGTTTTAACACTTAGTGAAATTTCACTAAGTCTGGAATCTGTAATGTTCCGATGCCATGTTTGCGTGCTGTTCTAGGACAAACCATGATAGTTTTGGAGTGTCTCTTGATGGTTCCTTGTAGTATATTTTATTGGCTATCCATTCATGTTCTCACATGCTTATTTAAGTGGCTGTAGCATATTTAACTTTTGCTCCAAAGTTTCAATAAAATTCTGCTGTCAGGATTTTGTTGTCAAGTTCAATATGTCCATGCTTGTTGCTATTGATCCGTGGCTCCTTTGGGGGTGCACCTTTGGTCTTATTTGTTGTAGGATATGTCTAGTTTATATTCATGCTCTTTGCCATGGTGTTTGAGTGATGTAGCTTATTTATCTAGTGCTCCGAAGTTGCTATGTGGCTGTAATTTTCAACTTTCGCCTATTTTCTTGTTTCGGGCATAACTTTTAGCCCGTCGCTCCGTTTTCAGCGAGTCTTATATGAAACCTGATTGATTTTCCGTGTAGATTCATAATCTCCTATTGTTATCATGTTTTGAAGTGTTTTGCTTGAGTGCTATTTTCCGTGCTCCGTGTGCTCATAGTGCATCCATCATTTTGGTGTGCGCATTGCATCTTGTTGATTCGTGCCTTGTGTGGTTGTATTGCTTAGAGCCGGAAGCTGAGACCGAGTACGAGTACGAGAACGAGGATACCACCGAGCTTGTGAACGAGGACCCTTCTTACGATCCGAACGACTACTCTTCAGGCAAGATGACCGAACTCCGATAACATTACTATCTTTGCCTATTGCTAGTAGTCTCGATCTATAGTTTTGCCTCGATGCCCATGTCTTTCATGTCAGCCTCCTACTTGTAACCATGTCCATGTCTAACCACCCTACCTATGCAAACCATTGATTGGCTATACGTAGGCTTCGCTCAGCCCCTTTTATAGCGTTGCTAGTTGCAGGTGAAGTTGAAGATGCTTGCTTCATGTTGAAGTTTGTTGGGTTATATCACACTATATAAATGCTTAAAATGAAATCATCTATATATTGGCAAGGGTGGAAGGCTAAGCCTTTTGCTTGGTGATTTGTTCCACTCATGCCGTTAGGAACCGTTTAAACCGGTGTTATGTTCCTTGAATATGCGTTCCTAACACGGTTAGGGTGTATGGGACCCCCTCGATAAACCGCTAAGTGCTAAGTCTTTTCCAGCAAGTCCCAACATTGGTACTATTTGCCTAATAACTAAAGAACTTGCATAGGGAGTAATTAACCCTCTTTCTTAATCAACAACCCCGGGCCAGTGCTCCACATGAGTGTTGGTCCGAAATGAGCAGACTGCGGGGCCACCTCAAGGAAACTCGAGGTCTGGTAAAAACCTGTAGGATGACTTATCCGGTCGTGGCCTGAGACGAGATACGCGCGGCTACTATCAGGGTGTCGGCACGCCGGGAGGATTTGCTGGATTAGCCTTACCTTAGTTCGGAGTATCTTGAGCACGGGATTCCGAGAATACTCGGGTCTTCCCACCTTGGAGTTGCGACTCCGCGGATCGTGGGCTTGTAATGGGCCAAGTTGGAACACCCCTGCAGGGTTATGAACTTTCGAAAGCCGTGCCCGCGGTTATGTGGCAGATGGGAGCTTGTTAATATCCGGTTGTAGATAACTTGACACATTGTTCTAATACACTACCAGCGTGTGTACCGTGACTGTCAACTTCCGAATAGGGATTCGGGAGTTGAACACGGTGGGGTTATGTTTGTTGAGCTTAGCTAGGATCACTTCGTGATCATCTCTCGACCGAGGCACTTCTCTTCTCGCACTCTTTCACGTAAGCTAGAGCTAGTTGCTGCTGCAGACTCTTATTCCTTTTCTTCAGCCTTATCCTCACCCAAGGCTTAAATAGTCTTGTTACCTGGGAACGGGATTGCTGAGTCCTCTGTGGCTCACAGTTACTTCACCACACCAGATGCAGGTCCGATGGTGAGCTATCCAGGTGATGGCACCGAGCTAGACTGGGAGTACGACGAGGAGCGTAGTCGATACTATGTTCGTTATCCTGATGATCAGTAGTGGAGACTTCTACTAGGATTCGATCCGACCTGTGGATTTAATTATGTTTGGTATCTTGTCATTTGGATTTTACCCTCAGATGGGTTGTGATGTTCTTTTGTATGATGATTGAATCATGTAATGAATTTGTGTGACGTGGCGAGTGTAAGCCAACTATTTTTATGTTTTCCATCCCCATCTTTTACATGAGTTGTGCAAAGATACCAAACTTGCGATCATTCCAGCATGGGGTTATGTCTCTAAGTCGTGCCTCGACACGTAGGAGATATAGTCCCATCCTGGGCATTACATAAACGTTGGAGAGGAATAGGGAGATGGGAGTTGCGCCCGTCCGATCGCCGGAGCCGTCCTTCGCCGTCGTCGCCGGTGGCGGCGGAGTGATGACATATTGGATCCTGGTGGCTAGGGTTGGAGGCACCTCGGTGTCGCCCTCAAGCGACACGGGAGCGATGGCACTAGGATTAGTCCCACTTTGAGCATCTATAGTCGGACCCCTCAATATCGTCCTCCAACATCTGAGCTGACGGCCTTGTCAGTGACCGGCTATGCAAGGAAAAAATCGTCCCCGATTTTTTCCCTCCATGTTTGTCTCAGTGGCTTTTTCATTGTTTGAAGTGGTTTTCTTTTGTTTTTCTTCACTTTTCCTTTCCATTTTCTTTTTTTTCTTTGATTTCCTTTGTTCATTTCTTGGTTTTCACCTATTTTCTCAAGTGTTTTTTCCTTTTCGTTTCTTTTCTTCTCAACACATGTGACATGTCTATATTTTTTGTATACATCAGGAATATTTTAATAAAATTTTATTTTATTTCAAATATATCATTATTATTTTTGAAATATTTGTTTTGATGTCTCTTTTTTCATACACATTGTACATTTTTTTAGTGTACATATTAAACATTTTGATATATCTTTAATATTTTCTAAATAGATGATAAATATTTGTCAAATATATGTTTAAATGTCTATATTTTCATACACAATGTGCATTTTCTATATATATGAAATATTTTTGTACGCATTTGACATTTTTTAAATACATGTTTAGTATTATTTTTCAAATGTAACATATATTTTTTAAACTTTTATAAAACTTTTTAAAATTACATGAAGATTGCTCCCAGTTTAGTTAATTTTTTGCGAGGTGTGAAAATTTTTAAATTTTACTAACCTTTTTATTGCTCTTACATAGTTTTTATTAATTTTACACTGTGTTATGGTGAACATTTAAAAAACAAATTAAGTACTCCCTCTGTAAACTAATATAAGAGCGTTTAGTGATCTAAACACTTTTATGTTAGTTTACGGAAGGAGTACATTAATTTTTGGATTATATGTATTTACATTTTTTCAAAAATATAATCAATAAGAAAAAAGGAATAAACAGCAATAATAAAACCAAAAAAACAACTATAGAAACTAATTTATATTATTATTTTTAGGCAAAGAAACTAATTTATATAAACGACCAAATCTAAGAAAAATTGGAGCTACGTTAACCATACCGGCTAATTTCAAGCTGCCTTGAAGCAATGCGTTCTTGTGTCGGTAGAACTGTAGAAGCCCCGACCTTATTTGGTGCCCATTAGAACTGTACCGGAGTTGTTTGATCGTTGATTCAACAAAGCTTTGAGGAACGGTTTTGGGAAGCTTCTGGAAGCTTCATGTCAGTTTTCTACGTAATTGTTTGGGCCGGTCTTGTTCATTTATTTTTTCTTTTATTTGTCATTTCATTATTCTTTCATTTTCTTTATTATTTTTCTTACTTTTTTTAAGTACATGAACTTTTTCCACATTCAATTCTTTTTAAATTTTGTGAACCTTTTCCTAAATTCGTGAAATTTACTTAAATTTGTGAAATACTTTTTCCAAAATTGTGAACTTTTTATTCAAATTTGATGAACTTCAAATTCATTAACTTGTTTAAAAAATCCGTGAACTTTTATTAAAAATCATGAATTACATAAGTTTTGTGAGCTTTTTTTAAAACATGATTTTTTTTATTTATAGATTTTTTATTTTTGTTTTCTTGCTTTTTTCCAAAAATCAATGGATGGCCAGTCAACCGTTGGTGCACACGAGCATGCTAGTGGGCTCTAGCCTGCGAGCTTTCTATGAGGGTGCCAGTATCGTGATCAGGTGGTTAAGGCGCCAATTAGGACTTAGGAGCTCCCGAGTAAAAGCAGGACATAGACTCGTCGATTGGAGCGGAAGGCATTAAGCATCTCATGTTCAAGTGTAGCCAAGCAAAGCACACATGGCAAGCACCGGGTATTCATGAATTAATTAAAAAAACTTGTCTTGATCATCGTCCAGAACAGTTTGTTCTAGAGGAATTGTTGTACTCAAGCCCTGATCATTCACTAGTGTTGGGACAAGCCACGTTGTCAGAGCTTGTTGCGATGGCTTCTTGGTATTTATGGTGCGAAAGGAGGCAAATTAGTCGTGATATTCAGGTGCAGCCCCCAGAAAGGTCCGTGATGGCAATACAAGTGTTATCCTCAAATTTCAGGTCTGTTGCAGTTCCTAATGCAAGAGTGAGAAAGGACAGTGGCAGAACTACAACAAGGCTGAGTGGGTCGTGGCCTGCCCAGCCCATGAGTTTTCTTCTTGTATACCTACTTTTGGGCCATGAAACACAAGCCCAGTACTTACTTTCTTCAGCTGGCCCGCCCAATTATTCGGGCTAAGCTCCGCCATTGAGAAATGAGAGATGGGCTCCACCAACATGTGATTGTGTTAAGATAAACGTTAATGCTTCTTTCGATCCAGACATTTTGAGGGAAACTACAAGTGCAGTCATTCGTGATAGAAAAAACGAAGTGTAATGCACATTTGGATATGGTTTAAGATGTTCTTTCGCTGAAGCTTTGGCTCTCAAGCACCGCTTATTCTTAGCTGAATCCATGGGTTAAGTAGAGTTGTTGTGAGCTCTGCTAATAGTGAATTAGGAGAAATTGTGATGAGTGAGAGGCTTCCGGGTATTGCTGCGGAGATTTTTCATGGTTGTTAGGGTTACGTATGAGCATGCGAATACGAAAAGAAATTGTACAACTCATGAACTAGCCCAGCTGGTTAAGTTCCAGGCTAGTAGGGTTTGGTTGGATGATCCTCCCTTCTTTGTAGTATTCCTCATGGTTAACGATGTAACATTATTTTCTATTAATATTATTATTTTGAATCATAACATTATTTTCTATTAAATAAGGAGAGCATTCCGTGGTTAAAAAAAGAGGCATGGACTCGCCCACTTTTTCATGCCTCGATGGCTGGATCAGTCAGTTTCCAGGCGAAACGTACAGGTATATTCCCTTCTCACTTCTCAGAATCAGAAAGAAAGAAAAAGGAAAGAACAGTGCATGACTATTTCTCGCCCTTGTGCTCTTCTCACGTTTGTATCGACCGGCCGGCCACGACTTCACTGCCGCCATTTTCTCGGATGATTCCGTGAAAATGCTGCCCAAGTGCCACAGACCACGACCAGATCGACCGGAAAACCTCACGAAAACCCACCGGAAAACTGCGTCGTATTTTCCATGCACGCGCTCCCCCTCCGCTACATATGCTTTCACCGCGTCCGTACGAACTCGTATCGAAACTCAAAAGGTGAATCAAAGCATCGATCACTGTATACCACGCGTCCACGGTCGAGCTGTTGCCATGGGTGCCCGCGCCGCGGCGTCCAGCTGCTCGACGTCGGCGAGCAAGCTCATCCTCCTCCTCCTCCTCCTTGTGTTGGCCGCCGCTGCGGCGCACGGCGTGGCCGCGGCGAGGCCGGGGCCGGGGGCGGCGGGCGCGCACGGCGGAGGCGCGGGCGCGAGGCTGCTGTCGGGGCCGGGGGCCTCTTGCTGCACGCACGACCGGAACTCGGAGGGGGCCTCGTGCTGCCCGCACAGGCCACCTCCGTAGGCTGTGGCAGTTCGCCCGAAATGCGTAGAGTAAATTATTATTTGGTTGCTGATCGTTCATTCATTCGTACAGAAAACAGATAGAAATACGGACACCCCGTGTATCCCTTCTTCTTTGGTGTCTGGTCGTTTGTTTATTACGGAACTACAGTAGCGGTGTCTTCTCCAGTGTCTCTCGTTCAATAGGAGAACCATGTATTATAAGGTGTCAGAAGAGTACTGTACTTCTAAATTGTCAAACTAATAGCATGATTAATAATGTTCTATGTGTGGTGTGGTTAGTACGTGGCTGGTTACGAAAATTTCTAGCTCCAAACTACACACGGCTAATTGATGCATACGTGTCATCTCGTGGTGCATCAATTACCTCCAGAGATTGCATCAACCGTTGAAATCACGAACGTCGTTGCAAAACCTAGCACTTCGGAGCTGCCAGCCATTCCATTTGAAACCACCGAGGCACATGGCAAACCTTCTGTTGGCCTCTCGGGATTTCCGAACCCCCTCGCCCGAAATTTTGCCACTGCCAATGTAGTAGCCTCAGATCCTCAGAATACTATTCGTTTAATCTGATCAAGTGATCTGAAAATTGCCACTTTAGCCTCGTCTATTTATACTCCCACCTGTCCCACGTGTTCACTCGAAGCAAACTTCACTCCTATCATACTAGGTAGGAAATGCGGCTTGCTGCACCCGGCAGCACAACGGTGCTGCTGGATATAGTCATACCCTGAAGCATTGCAAATATAAAAATAGCATAATGCAATTGTGTTTATCAATCTAATACATCAAGTTTATATCAGAACCATTGTATCAATACATACACATCCAGTACATAGCAATTGGTCCACGAAACAACAAAAAACTTTAGTCCAAAAGCAAGCTTTACATATTAAATATACATAGGAGTCGGTCCAGGTAACTAAAAAAGTCTTTAGTCCAAAAGCAAGCTAAGATAACCCATCATAACATACAAATACAATAACCAGATTGTGGCATGTCTTATCAAGCAAGATGCAATGCGAGACAATAAACATACTTAGTTAGTGCGGCCCGCCACACCCCAACTTCATTCCATAGTATCCAACACGGTAAATTAAAATATATGTTACACATGACGCAAAGGTCCAAAGCATGAAAATTCATTACATGTCATCGATACATTCTATATACATGTGCAGCAATAGCATGATACCAAAAGTATTGAGGTCCAGTACAACACTAAAAGGACGCCATAGTGGCGGTTCTGGATAATTTATTTACATTGTTTTACACAACATAGCACTAAACTATATAGTAGACTATTAGATAGTAGATATCTCTATAAAGCCGCCTGCCATCCAATTTACTTATGTGTTGCAATATCTCCTCAAGGATATATCATGTTAGCCAACATACTTGTAATCATGTGCAGGGTCATGAATATAACAATAGAACCGAAAATTCGATTCTGAGCCCGAGCACAGATGATTCCGATATCTCTCGCGTTGGCTCGCATGTGGATCAGCGCCCTTTGACGTATTCAACATTGTATTCTCGCTGTATCGATCCTGAAAATGCGGGAGAGGTGGCGCATTTAATGTGACGGCAGCGTTAACGTGGCTCGCGGAACAGCCCGCGGTTATGGCCCAGACATTTTCCTATGCCAGTCTGAGCCGTCCCGCACAGCCCGTCCTTATCTTCTCTCCCCTAGAACAAACCCTGCCCAGATAGTCGCAGCTTCAAACCAGCCGCCGTTTCAGCCCGCGCCTCCCGTTCAACCTGGGAAACCAGGTTGCCGCCGTTGCCACAGCAACCAGTTCTCAACTGCTTGCTGCCGTTGCTATTCTGTTAGCGGCTACGAATGTAACGAATCTGATTATTATGCTCGTTCTGTTCTTTGTTGTGGCCATGCACTTTGGATCCGCAAATTATCTATGCAATGGCTTGTACTTAGTGTGTGATGCATCTCCGTCTTTGCATCGCCCTTGCTGCCATCAGTACTCCTAGTCGTCCCGCTGACAGCTGCTTCCACCTGAACGTTGCCATTGTCTCCACTTTCCTGGGTTGGAAATGCCTACCGCTACCTATCCAAGCAGCACCATGTCCTTCAGTCTCATACTGTTGGGCTAGTTGTGATACAATTACCCAACTTGTTGTTCAAAATTTGTACAGGGCGCACAAAGCCAACGCATGGACACTTGGATGGTATGATTAGCACCAGAGATACCCCATGTTCACAGCACACCCTGCCCGACATAAGACACATGACAACATTCTGCTATATCCCAACCATTTTGCAAACCTACATAATTTTTCAAATCCAGCAGGCACAATAGGAAAAAACAGATAATCAATGGCAAATTACAGCCTCACGTCTCGAACTGGAGGGATAAGCGCGGAGCAATGCTCACTGAAACACACCAAAAAATCCTCAAATTTAAACATACATATTTAAAAACACAGTTATCACACTTTATTTTGATCACCACCAAGCGGCCGTGTGCATGTGTTCCGGCGATGTCCTTCCATACCACAGTTCTTGCATTTCTCGGGCTTCCTAGGCTGCTTCAGGGCCTCTCCTCGATCAGGGCACGTCGTTTTTTTGTGGCCTTCTCGCCTACAAATATCGCAGAACCTCGTCTGTTTACTCAGCCCCTCATACGGCGCTTTCTCCCAGCTGTTCGCCGGCCTCACGACACCTCTCTCTTTATCCGGTGGTGCCATCCCACCAAGTGTATTCACACTAACAGAGTGGCCCACACTGCCACCATGCCTTGCACCACCGTTTTCAACGAATGTGACCTCTTCATTGGCAGGTAACACCTTGCGTAGCATATTGACGTGGCGGTCCTCGAATCCCAAACCACCCCTCTTCTCGCCGAGTGGTGCGCAGCTCACCATTAGCACCTTCAAACCAAACAACATGTGCTTGAACGCTTCCACAAGGGCCATCCATCTGAACCACATCCATAGCATGAACATATAGGGATGAATGCCTGCAAGTAATTGATTTATTAACCGATTGGTCTTTCTGGTCCTGGACGAGGTGTCCAGGAAGAATATCCCTTTTGCATCTGTCGTCCATCTCTGCAAAATGTGCTTCGCCGGAATCTCTTCCAGGTACAGTATATCCATCACCTGCACCACAGTAGGAAGTTAGTTCAGACAGAATACAAGTAGCCCTTTTGCACATGAATAAAACAACAAAAATCATGTATGCACAAACGACATATCCATTGATATACAACACATAGCAAGAATTTACCCGAGGACATGACAGCATATCATGCCCATATGCTCGAATTGCCCACACTCACACTCAAACTCTGAACCGCCGTCCTTCACTTTCACCTGGTAGACAACTCTGCTCGATTTCTCTCTCTTAGCAACATTGTTGTGAGCACAGACATACTTCCTCGTCCTTTCAACCTCTGTAACATTGTACATCGTGCCTCGATAAGTAGTCGACCAAACTGCTTGAACATAGCCCCGGTGTATATTTTGCTCATGTACCACTCTATTGCAAGGTTAGTTCTCCTAACACCACCACCCTGGAACAAAATGAACAATGCTATACGGATGAGCAAAACACGTTCGGCGCCTACATAAGAATTGACCAACAGGAATTATACTCACAAACATTTGTCCCCTTCTCTTCGTAGCTTTCCTCCTCTCACGGTCAAACTGGAGCCTTACGTACTGCCTAACAAAGATGTGCATTGGGCTAGCAGGTGGCATGTATGTCTTGAACATGTGGTTCGCACTCTCATTCCATTGTGTGATTGCCATCTTGGCACAGAAAACACCTTTGAAATATGGCTTTACCAACATCGATCTAATTTCGTATAGTTGGGCCATGTACGGATGCTTCCTCGGGTTGTACTATTTGTGAAGGAGCATGTCCCATGCCGTCTTGAGCTCATCCCCAGTCAACATGTGGTTCACAACTTCATAGAAACCAGCCTTGAACTCACTCTTCTTCGTATACAATGGCCCCAGGCTTTCCTTTGCCTTCTTCAGGACATGCCATTTCCCATTTGCGCCAATGATGGACAGTGTCTGGGTAAAATTTGTTGTTTGCCACCTCCATAGCTCTGTTCTGGTCTGTGATCCATGTCAAACAGTCAGTAATACTCACCTTGGAAGTTATTTAAGAAACTAAAATCCAAATAAAAAAGTTACAGATTAATAACAACAATTCATAACTGCAATACCTGTCAGGATCGTCTTAGGTGTTGTCCCTCCCATCATATGGATGAACTCACCAGAAACCCACGATGCTCTTCATGACTGGCACCTTTTGACCAAGCCGAAGAAACCTCTAATTATGCTATACACCTTACCAAGGTTAACATTGTTTTCCCTTAGCTGCTTAATTAGGTCTTTGGTGCATACATCTATGTGTTTGTGAGACGGCTAGTGCACCTTCTCTCCCGAAGTTAGAGACATGGAATAGTTGTGGCTCTCACGGTGCTCTATTATGTACCAACCATTGTCGGTTGCCCATAGGATCCGAATCAAAGCGGGGCACTCACACATGCATGTCCTGCTATTCACTGCCTCAGGCTGCCCCTTCAAGGAAATTAATAAAATTGTCAAGGATCACACTAGTAGATCAGTGTACAACTGTAAAACTGTCAAAGAAATTGTCTGAATCTCACTGGAATACAAAATGAGTTTGCACGTTAGTATGAAGTGACTCTAGTAACTATATTGTCTGTTCAAATATCAATAGCATTGTCTGTCATACCAAACCAAAGTTTCAGATTTCAAAAGAACCTACATCAAAACCTGAGCACAATCACCCCTTAACCCAATTCTTCCAAAACCCGAGCATAATCACAAAAAAAACACGGAAAATTTAGTCTCACCATAAGTAATATCCATTTATTTTGGTTATTTGCATCAAATTGGGCACCAATCAATGTATCAGAAAAGTGAAATCTGATGATGCATCAAGGAAATTAGCGGACCATCATGCATGGCCTGAATTATTACACCACCGACACCAATCAAATTGGTATAACAACCTGAATTAGTATTTGAAAATAATGAATCATGAAAGAAGTGGAGACAAGAAACCATGAAAGGGTACCAACACAGATGGAGCACAAGGGGCGGGAGTATGGGAGGCATGTCATCCAAGAAAATCTCTATAATGGTGGAATGACATCGATGACAAAGAAATAACATGTGGCTCCACTCTTCCTCTTCTCTTACTCCAGCCCCCTCTTTTCCATCCCTCTATTTCAGACACACGTGTTGTCCTCCCGAGAACAATCCTCCTTGAGCATTTATACAAATAGTTAGTGGTCGCATCTGCAACCTCAAAAACAGATCACGATTTGAGAAATTTTGTGTGCATAGCTACAGCCACCTCTGCACAATAATAATTCTGGCAACACAATACAACCGAATCAAGAGAGAGGGAGAAAGAGAGAGAAATCAGAGAGGGGTTTGCAGACTCACCCGCGCACTCGAGGAGGCGAAGACGCAAGTGAATAGAGCACCGATGCGTTGGAGGAGAGGGGGTGAGCGTCGACGGACGGGAGGATGGCACCAAGCTCGTGGATCCTCCGTACATATCTGCCTATTCCGGCCGCGAGGGCGCGCGAGGAGAGGAGCGCCCGGACAAGGGCAGAGACGGAGCCGGCCGGGGCAGGGCAGATGCAGAGCTGGCCGGAGGGAGCCGGCGACCGCGCGGGGGGGCGCTGCGGGCGGCGCGTGCAACTACTGCAGGGGAATGCGTTGGGGTGCGGTCTGGGGCGGCGGAGCCGGCGTGGCGCAGGAGGAGGTGACGCGGTGTGGCGCGGGCCGGACGAAGCGGAGCGGAGGCGACGGCGTGAGGAGGGCGACGGGGACGGCACGAGGAGAGCGGCGGGGGCAGCGG
>LR738712.1:33966265-33982964 GCA_902687465.1 Secale cereale
ATCAACTTTTATCCTAACGATTGTAAGTTTAAAGAAGAAGGTGAAGTTTATTGCCTTAATTATCATCTTGATGATACGTCCGTAGGTACTATTGAAGATGATTTTGATTATAATATGCATGTTACTTATTGTGATTGGGAAAATGATGATAATGCTACTTATGATCTTGAAAATCTTTTTGGTACCAACTCTGAAAGTGATGATATGGGAAGCTCTAAGCTTGGGGATGATAGGATTGCAAACCCTTTACCCACTAGTGATGTGATAATTGATAATTCTTTTGCTAGTAAGAATAAAGACAACATGATTACAAATATAGTTGCTAGCAATGATAATGCTCTTCTCTACTGTGATGATGTCATAACTCCAACCTATAGTGATTATAAAGGTACCTATGACATAAGGAGAAATTATCCTTATGAAACTTGTCATAATCATGGAGGGAATTACTCCCTTGTTGAACACCACCCTCCTAATATACAATTAATCTATAGTGTTCAAGTTGTTTATGATAGTCCTACTCCCACTATTACCAATGTGAAAGATTATGCTTATGTGGAGAGTAAGAGTACCTTTTTGCATGTGGATCATGGTAACAATGCTTTATGTGATGCTTATATTGTTGAGTTCATCCATGATGCCACTAAAATTTATAATGAGAGAGGGAGACTTGGTTCTAAATATCTTAATAATAAGAAGTTTCCTCTCTTTATGGTGAATACTTTGAAGTTATGCTTGTTTTGCCTTCCTATGCTAGTTGCTTTGTGCTTCAATGAATTATTCTATTGCAATATTCCTATGCATAGGAAGCATGTTAGGTTTAAATGTGTTTGGTATTTGTTTCTTGATGCTCTCTTTTGTTCTTCAACTCTTATTCCTACGAGAGCATCATTAAAGTCTTATGCCTAGCTTAAAGGCATAAAAGAAAGCGCTTTTGGGAGGCAGCCCATAATGAATAAAATTTTATTTTGCTTTTGTTGTGTCTTGATGTTGTTACTACAGTAGCATCATCATTGTATCTTTGCTTTTCAATTTTGTGCCAAGTGTAGCCTCTGATTGCTAGAAAGTTCAAAAGT
This sequence comes from Secale cereale, assembly GCA_902687465.1. Taxonomy (NCBI): domain Eukaryota; kingdom Viridiplantae; phylum Streptophyta; class Magnoliopsida; order Poales; family Poaceae; genus Secale; species Secale cereale. The sequence continues at coordinate 33,967,342 of LR738712.1, forward strand.
TGTGAGGTGCTGTCCAGGAAACAGATTCTGTCCTTGGATAGAAAAATTCGTATAAAATCACCAGATCATCTTTTTGGCCTGAATTTTTTCGACAGCGTTCTCTATATAATTGTTTTTTGTGCGTCTGTTCTGAGTTTTTTTATTAGAGTTGCAGAAGTTCCCCGAACAAATCAATTACTACCTGCTGTTCTGTTTTTCACAGATTCTGTCATGTTTTGCTTTTCCTTCATTTTGCAAACCAAGAGCTTGCTTTTCCTTTGCAAAAACCTTTTGGCAATCTTGAGAAATAGTAGACCTTCAAGAATATGTTTATTTCCAGCAAGGTATAATCATTTTATTATGGGTACTAACCTCGCTAATCAGATTATGATGAGTTATGTATGAAGGGAGTTTTCAAGTGTGCGAGGGAAGATGATAAAAAGATTCAGGAGTGTCAAGCGCTCAAGCTTGGGGATGCCCCCATGCACCCCCAAGAAATATTCAAGGAGACTCAAGCATCTAAGCTTGGGGATGCCCCCGTGCATCCCCTTCTCCATCAACATTATCAGTTCGTCTTTCGTTCCACTATATTTTTATCACTTCATGTGTTATGTGCTATGCTTGGAGCGTCTTGCTTTTAGTTTTCCTTTTTTTAGTTTTCTTTAGCTTTTCATAACGAGTCGGAACTCAGCTTTCTTTGTGTGGGAGAGAAACACGCTCCACTTCAACCTAGAACACAACATAGAATTTTCATGTTTATCTTTATCGTCTGTGTTCTTTGTCTTTTAATAGCTACTATCATGTTCAGCTCTTAGTATTCATGCTTATCTTTTCAAAGAGCTTTTGCTTAGTTGGTTGCTTGAAATCTCTTTAATTACCATGCTCACCTTATTAAGAGAGTTTGCTTCCGTTGCATTGGTTGATATGTCTATGATAAAGATGCTACGTGCATAATGGCGCTTAGTAGTTCATGTTTTCTTGTGGTTAGTCTCAAATAGCTGGGGGATTCCTAATGTGTTATTGGAGTACCAACTTGATTTGTTTGCCTATGATGTGGTATGGTTTAGTAATATCTTCCTTCAAGAATTTATTTTGATTGACTTGGCGTATGCTCACGCATATTTAAGACTGTAAAGAAAGTCTGTCAAGCCTTGATGATCTTTTGTTTCTGAGTAGCGATATAACTACCATGCCTGATTCAATGTTGCTTTGTCGCTCTGCATGATTATGACCGTCATTGCTCTTTTAGTTGGTCGCTCCCAGTCTTTTGCTAACCTCCACCTGTATTAAGCGGACTGACTGCTTGTGCATCCACATTCTTTTAATTCAGTTATGCCATATGAGTCCACCATACCTACCTATATGTGGTATTTCACCGCCACTCCAAGTAAATTTACATGTGCTACCTTTAAAACCTTCATTTTTGCAATATATAGCTCATGGGAAAGTAGCTTAAAAACTATTGTGGTAAAGAATATGTCGCTTATGTATCTTATTTCTTATAAGTTGCTTGCTGAGCGGTATCCATGTTTCTGGGGACGCCATCAACTGTTACACTTTTGTTGAATATCATGTGAGTTGCTATGCATGTTCGTCTTGTCCGAAGTAAGGGTGATTTGCCATGAGTTGAATGGTTTGAGTATGCATATTGTTAGAGAAGAACATTGGGCCGCCAACCAAAGCCATGTATCATGGTGGAAGTTTTAGCTTGGACATTAATCCTCAACCTCTTATGAATGCTTAAGCATTAAAGAGGAGTCCATTATTTATTTTCTATGTTGTCCCGGTATGGATGTCCTCAAGTTGAGATCTATCAAAAACGAGAAATCAAATGCGATTTATCTCCTTGGACCTTTGTACAGGTGGCATTGAGGTACCCCTTTGTGACACTTGGTTGAAACATATGTAATGCAATGATAACCCATGGAAATCTGAGCTAATTAGGACAAGGTGCGAGCACTATTGGTATTCGATGCATGAGGCTTGCAACTTATAGGATGTCTTATGCAAAACACATATGAAGTACTACTACCGTTGACAAAATTGTTTCTATGTTTTCAAAATAAAAAGCTCTAGCACATGAGTAATCCCTGCTTCCCTCTGCGAAGGGCCATTCTTTTACTTTTATGTTGAGTCTCCACCTTCTTTCTTCAAAGCACCAACTACTGAGAGCATGATTGTCATTCTGAGTGTAATGTGCATTGTCCCAAAGTAGCATTGTCTTTTGCATGATTGTGATATCGCTTATTTTGAAATCATTGTATCTAGTCATCACTTAAACCTTGAAGGTGCCCCTGCATTTATATTTTGCTTCACTAAAGGGGGCAAGCTAGATATCACATTATCATATTTGCACACCATGTTCATTACAAATCTATTTGATGTTTCAATGTCATGTTGTAAAACTTTCAGTCCTTTGTGATTTTCTCATGAGGCAACTTAATTACTATAGATTCATTGTCTCAGTAAGCTTTTGTCATGTGACTATGAAAAGTCCTATATGGTTAATAGCATGTCACCACATAAATTATTCTTGTTATCATTTACCTACTCGAGGACGAGCAGGAATTAAGCTTGGGGATGTTGATACGTCCAAAACGTATCTATAATTTCTGCTTGCTCCATGCCTCTTTTGGGTGATATTGCTATGATATTTATACACTTCCATACACTTTTGATCATATTTGGACTAACCTATTAACTCAGTGCACCCCAGTGCCAGTTTCTGTTTTCGGCTGTTTTTGTATTTCAGGTTTTCACATTACGAGAACTGCCAGGAAAAATCCAGAAAAAATATATAAAAAATCAGCGTTCCAGGAGCTACCGTGCGGCCAAAGTGCAGCCGGGGGGGACCCACAGGGGCTCCAGGCGCCCTGTGGGCGCCCCCCCCTGGGCCGCGCCGGGGGGGCGCCTGGGCCCCCCGAGACTCCCCCGATGCCCTCCTTTGGCATATATTTAAAGCGTCTCGCAAAAACCCTGATTCCGGACCCCTTTTCTCCAGACGCGATTCCGATCTCCGCCGCCATCGCCATCAAGCTTCGGGGGACCAGAATTCCTGCGCCGGCACCCTGCCGGGACGGGGAAGTGCCCCCGGATTCATCTCCATCGACGTTGCTTCCTCCCTCCATGATGCGGGAGTAGTTCCTCCTCGGGGCTGAGGTTCTTACCAGTAGCTATGTGGTCAATTCTCTCTCCCATGATGTGATGTTCGTTGTGATCATAGGCTATGTTAATCTAGGGTGATCCCATGATATTTCCCCTTCCTCTATGTATTGGATTGATGTACTCACTTGTCTTTATCTAGTATAATCCCCGAGACCAAGGTGACAGCGGTCTATTGGACATGGATTAGAAAAGTATTTTCATGAGTGATTTCCTCTCTTGTGTGTTGATTGAAGATTGAGAGTCTCTTGGTGCTTGTCTTTGACTATCCTTTAGATATGTTGTGGTGATTGTGGGACTCTCTTTGGATGGCCGCGGTGACATTGGGAAATCCTTAGATTGAGAACTACGAACTTTGAGGTGTGCTTTTGTAGCCCTACATAATTCTCGTCCTCTCTTGACCACGAAGGAATGACCTCCGAGTGTGTCCCCTTTGCATGTTTTATGGGAAATATCATGTGATTCGATTATGTTAATGTTGTTGGGAGTTGCCACTAGTGAAAGTACGAAGCCTAGGCCTTGTTTCCACCATTGCAATACCATTTGTGCTCACGTTTACCACTTGTTTGCTTGCTGTACTTATTATTACAGATTTATATTACTTAGTTTTGCCATCCATATCACTTGCCATTTAACATCTCTTCGCCGAACTAGTGCACCTATACATCTGACAAGTGTATTGGGTGTGTTGGGGACACAAGAGACTTCTTGTATCTTAGTTGCAGGGTTGCTTGAGAGAGACCATCTTCAACCTCTACTTCCCTGAGTTCGATAAACCTTAGGTCATCCACTTGAGGGAAATTTGCTGCTGTCCTACAAACCTCTGCGCTTGGAGGCCCAACATAGTCTACAAGAGTAGAAGCGTGTGTAGACATCAGCGCCCCCCTTTTCCTTCTCCCTCTCGTCCTTCCTTTCCCTCTCATAGTAGGAGTAGGAAATGGGAGTCCTACTCCTACTAGGAGGAGGACTCCTCCTCTCCCCGCGCGCCACAAGGGCCGGCCGGCCTCCCCCTTGCTCCTTTATATACAGGGGCAGGGGGCACCCACAAGTAAACATTAGTTTTAGCCGTGTGCGGTGCCCCCTCCACACATACACACCTCGATCATATCGTTGCAGTGCTTAGGCGAAGCCCTGCGTCGGTAGCTTCATCATCACCGTCACCACACCGTCGTGCTGACAAAACTCTCCCATGACGCTCAACTAGATCAAGAGCTCGTGGGACGTCATTGAGCTGAACGTGTGCTGAACGCGGATGTCAAGCCCAAGATGCGATTCTATCCCGATCACGTGACACTTACGTGATTGGGGCACAACCGCATTTCGGGCGCTTAGCAAGATGGATATCATTACATCGTACCATTACATACATACATGGGGGATACAACAATACATACAAGTCATATTAATACAAGAACATCAATACAAGGCATCCGACTACGGATGCAAACATGAAAAACACAAAGACATCCATCTGCTATCCCAGGCTGCCGACCCGGAACCTAACCCAAGACTGAAGAAGAAGAAGAAGAAGAAGAAGAAAGAACTCCAACACAACGATCATCGCTCTCACGTCAAGACATCGGAAACCTGCACCTGCAACTGTTGTTGTAGCATCTGTGAGCCACGGGGACTCAATAATCCCATAACCATGGGTAACAAGACTAGCAAAGCTTAATGGGTAGGAAGAGGTAAAGTGGTGAGGTTGCAGCAGCGACTAAGCATAATATGGCGGCTAACTTACGAGTACAAGAATAAGATGAACATCTACGAAGCGGTCGCAAACTAGTAATGATCGCTAAAGATCCCGAACTACCTACGAGTCAAACATAACCCCACCGTGTTCTCTTCTCAAAGTGAAAAGAGACAGTCACGGTTACTCACGCAGTTGTGTGTTTTACTTCGGATCCTCTGTCAAGTTTTCTACAACCGGACATTAACAAATTCCAATCTGCCACATAACCGTGGGCACGGCTTTCGAAAGATCATAACCCTGCAGGGGTGTCCCAACTTAGCCCATCACAAGCTCTCACGATCAGCTGAAGTAATAATAATTATTACCCCTTATCTTAGGGAAATCTGATCAGGCTCGGCATCCCGGTGCACAAGACATTTCGACAATGGTAAAACAAGTCCAGCAAGACCTCTCGGCGTGCCGACACCCTGATAGTAGCCGCGCATATCTCGTCTCAGGCCACAACCAGATAGGTGATCCTACGAGTAAAACCAGCCCTCGGGTTTCCCCAAGGTGGCCCCGTAGTCTCCCCGTTCGGGACCAACACCATCAGCACTGGCCCCCCTGCTATGTAGAAAAGAATCTCGAGGGCGGGACCCCCTATGCAATTTTAATTACTCCCTCCATTCCACAATGTAGTGCCTATAGATTTTTAAGGAAGTCAAACTTTGTCAACTTTGACCAAGTGTATAGAGAAAACAGTCTACATCTACAATACCAAACATGTACATTCTGAAAATATAACTCATGATGTATCCAATGATGTACATTTGGTATTCTAGATGTACCTACTTTTCTCTATAAATATGGTCAAAGTTTGTGATGTTTGACTTTTGCAAAAATCTATAGGCACTACATTATGGAACGGAGGGAGTAATTAATTAAGTTGTTATTATGAGGCAAATTAAAACCAATGTTGGGCCTTGCTGGAGGAGTTTTATTCAAAGACGAAGTGTCAAGGGGTCCCCATATACCCAACCGTGTAAGGAACGCAAAATCAAGGAACATAATGCCGGTTTATCGGCGCCTAAGGTGGCATGAGTGGAACAAAACACCGAGCAAAAGGCCAAGCCTTCCACCCATGCCCAGTATATAGGTGTGTTAATATTAATAATAGATATTGTGATATTCCAACAACAAGTTCCAACATGGAACGATCTTCATCTTCACCTGCAACTAACAACGCTATAATAGGGGCTGAGCAAGCGGGTAACATAGCCAAACAACGGTTTGCTAGGAAGGTGTCAAAAGGTTAGAGGTTTCATGGCAACAAGGAGAGGGGCTGACAATAATGATGGGTAGCACGACATATAACGATAGCATCGAGACAACTAAGCATGGCAATGATCGTAAAGGTATCCAAGGTGATGGTCATCTTGCCTGAGATCCCGCAAGGAAGAGAACGGATCCATGAAGAAGACGAAGAAGAAGCCTCGAAGACGAACCACGGGTAGACGAACGAATCCTCACGATCGCAACGGAACAAGCACTAACGAGAAGAAGCAAGCAATACGGTAAACACACAACACAAGAACATGCCAATGTGCTCAATCAAGTATGATGCAAGACAAGTCTATATATGATGCAATACATGGCAAGGGATGAAGCACACAAGAACAACATCACCCAACAAGTTTAAATGAGGCCGGAATCAACACATAACAAATCCGGTAAGCCCTCATATGCATATTATGAAATTAGTCCAGATCTGAACAAACCTTATGTTAAAGTTGTTAAACAGCAGGTTAACATGCACCATGATGGTCTACATGAAATTCTAGTCAAGTTTCATACAAAGTTTGTTTAATTCGGAGCTACGGCTTAGAAGATATGAGCAAAACAAGACAAGCATGGCAACGGTGCAAGATGCACCCAAACATCAAGCAAACACACTCCAAACATGTAAACAACATGATATTATGATTCTACATGCAAAATCACACAAGTTTCATATAAGGCACACCCAAAACGAAGCAACGGGCTAAAAGTTACACATGAAACAAGATATAACAACAAACTGAAGTTAACAGCCACATATCAACTTTGGAGCAAGGTAAATATAAGCTACAGCACCCAAACATGATAAAAAGAAGCATGGATGTGAAGTAGACATGTTACTTAACAAGCAAGAACTTAGAACACACCCAAAAGCTTGCTGGTACACAATTAACCAAGCAAGGCAAGTTGCAATAAAATTATCCAGACTTAGCCAAAATCTGGGAAGGCAAAAACATCATCACGATGCTGCCTTCGGAGGCACAAAACAACAAGCATATCAACTCTAATAGGAACATAAAGAGCATGGACATGTAGTAGTGATGGCTTCTCGCCCCTCGTTGGTTACCCCAAGTGGAAGGTTTGAGATGCAGTGTAGCGGAAGTTTGCCCTTGGCAAAGATACCAAGGATCGATTTTCCTGAGACTCCCAGTTTCAACAAGAAGGTGTCAACTGCTAACGGCGCCAGATATTAGCAATCAACGTGGACCTGCACACAGATACAAATAACTTTGCTCCCAACGAGTACAGAGAGGTTGTCAATCCCTCCGGCCTTGTAGTTTACAAAGGATCAAACGCAAGTGATAATAGTGATAGATATTGCTGCAATAGTAAGTAAAACAGAAAGTAAATAGCGGATGTGATCAGTGATGGTAATATGGACCGGGGTCCCATGATGTTCACTAGTGATGTCTCTCTCCCAAAAGACGATAAAACAGCTATGTGAGGTAAACGAATTACAGCTGGGCAATTGACAGAATTATGTGCGCAAACCAATGCTAATTATATTGCAAGAAAGGTAGAGGTTCAAAGCATGGGCGGTACGCCAAGGCAAGTAGACCGAAATCCATCAATATCTACTACTAATCATCCAGCTTGAGATATCTATCCAGAACATCTCGCTGGTATTAAGTTGCGAGTCCCGCCCATAGTGTAAACTCAAAGCAACAGACAACTGCATTAAAAGAACTTTGCGTAAAGTAAACAATCCTTGCACCCGCGGGCACAAGCACCGTTGTTTTCCCCCTTGTGGCAACAGCACATCCCCTAGACTCATGTTTCTGTCACTCAAGCTAGTCATCGAGGGGCATGAACCCACAATCAAGCATAACGTTCCCTCTTGGAGTCACTACCTACTACTTGGCCAAAGCAATAAATAACAACGGAGAACATGCAAGAATTACTTATGAACATAAATATAAAAGAGGTAGATCAAATATATTACTCAAACACAATCTGAACATAATCTCACAATCCATCGGATCCCAGCAAACTCAACATAGCAACAGCATAAGGGTTACATATGTGCCTCGATCATGTAGGGCAGCTCACGAGGTCTAATTAGTGAAGCACAAGAAGGGGAGGAGAACATCACATAGCTACTGGTCATGGACCCATGGTCCAAGGGAGACTACTCACAACTCATCCGGGAGGCGTCCATGGTGGTGGAGAGGCTCCCGGTGGTGATCCTCCCCTCCGGCAGGGTGCCGGGGAGAGTTCTCCCGGTGCTCCCGATCTTGCAAGCGCGGCGGCGGCGGAACAGAGATGAGATCGCGAAAAAGGGTTCCCGTCTCGAGGGTTTCGAGAGACGTCTTAAATATATGCCAAAGGGGGGCATCAGCGGAGGCTCGGGGGGCCCAGGCGCCCCCCCGGCGCGGCCAGGGGGGCGCGCCACCAGGGCGCCTGGAGCCCTGGTGCCCCCCCGGCTGTACTTTGGCTACCGGGAAGCTTCTGGAACGCTGATTTTTTATATAATTTTTCTAGGATTTTTCGGGCAGTTCTCGTAACGTGAAAACCTGAAATACAAAAACAGCAGAAAACAGAAACTGGCACTGGGGTGCACTGAGTTAATAGGTTAGTCCAAATATGATCAAAAGTGTATGGAAGTGTATAAATATCATAGCAATATCACCCAAAAGAGGCATGGAGCAAGCAGAAATTATGGATATGTTTTGGACGTATCAACATCCCCAAGCTTAATTCCTGCTCGTCCTCGAGTAGGTAAATGATAACAAGAATAATTTCTGTGGTGACATGCTATTAACCATATAGGACTTTTTCATAGTCACATGACAAAAGCTTACTGAGACAATGAATCTGTAGTAATTAAGTTGCCTCATGAGAAAATCACAAAGAACTGAAAGTTTTACAATATGATACTGAAACATCAAATAGATTTGTAGTGAGCATGGTGTGCAAATATGATAAAGTGATATCTCGCTTGCCCCCTTTAGTGAAGCAAAACATAAATGCAGGGGCACCTCCAAGGTTTAAGTGATGACTAGATACAATGATTTCAAAATAAACGATATCATAATCATGCAAAAGACAATGCTACTTTGGGACAATGCACATTACACTCAGAATGACAATCATGCTCTCAGTAGTTGGTGCTTTTAAAAGAAGGTGGAGACTCTCGAACCGTGGCTTTTGTTGGCAAGGTTGAAAACCCGTGGTCGGAAGCAAAGACAAAACATGTACCAGAGCTCTTGGTTTTAAAAACAGAGGTAATAATTATTATTTTTGAATATGCATGTTTCGTCAACGAATGCTAGCAGATAACTCAATTACTTTTTGAGATGGACGAGTTTCGAGGAACGGCTCCCGAATGAGGACGATCACATCCTCTTAATCTCCTTTGTTTATCACTGCCAAAGTTTTCTGATTTCTCATGAACAAAGCGTGAAGGAGGGTTTGTTTGTTATATTAATTTTGAGCCGGGCGCACTCATTGCCACTTCCTTCTCGTATTATGGGTTTGCACATTATTCATGCAATCCCGGGGTGAAGCTCGTCCAACTTAAAAAGATCATGAATTAACTACTACTTCCTCATGAGCTAAAACAGAGGCAAAAAATAGTAATGCATTTTTTTTGAATAATTTCGAGATGGCACATGAAAGTCTTCGTTAGGAATGGCAGGTAAATACCATGTATAGGAAGGTATGGTGGACTCATATGGCATAACTGGTTTAAAGGATTTTGGATGCACAAGCAGTCAGTCCGCTTAGTACAGGCGAAGGTTAGCAAAAGACTGGGAGCGACCAACTAAAAGAGCAATGACGGTCATAATCATGCAGAGCGACAAAGCAACATTGAATCAGGCATGGAAGTTATATCGCTACTCAGAAATAAAAGATCATCAAGGCTTGACAGACTTTCTTTACAGTCTTAAATATGCGTGAGCATACGCCAAGTCAATCAAAATAAATTCTTGAAGGAAGATATTACTAAACCATACCACATCATAGGCAAACAAATCATGTTGGTACTCCAATAACACATTGGGAACCCCCCAGCTATTTGAGACTAACCATAAGAAAACATGAACTACTAAGCGCCATTATGCACGTAGCATTTTTATCATAGACATTTCGACCAATGCAACAGAAGCAAACTCTCTTAATAAGATAAGCATGATAACTAAAGAGAGTTCAAGCAACCAACTAAACAAGAGCTCTTTAAAAAGATAAGCATGAAAAATAAGAGCGAATAATGATAGTAGCTATTAAAAGACAAAGAACATACACAACAAAGATAGACATGAAAATTCTATGTTATGTTCTAGGTAGAAGTGGAGCGTGTTTCTCTCCCACACAAAGAAATGCTGAGTTCCGACTCGTTATGAAAAGCTAAAGAAAACTAAAAAGAAAACTAAAAGCAAGACGCTCCAAGCATAGCACATAACACATGAAGTGATAAAAATATAGTGGAACGAAAGACGAACTGATAATGTTGATGGAGAAGGGGATGCACGGGGGCATCCCCAAGCTTAGACGCTTGAGTATCCTTGAATATTTCTTGGGGGTGCATGGGGGCATCCCCAAGCTTGAGCGTTTGACACTCTTGAATCTTTTTATCATCTTCCCTCGCACACTTGAAAACTCCCTTCATACATAACTCATCATAAACTGATTAGCGAGGTTAGTACCCATAATAAAATAATTGTTCCTTGCTGGAAATAAGGATATTCTTGAAGGTCTACTGTTTCTCAAGATTGCCAAAAGGTTTTTGCAAAGAAAAAGCAAGCTCAAGGTTTGCAAAATGAAGGAAAGGCAAAACGGGACAGAATCTGTGAAAAACAGAACAGCAGGTAGTAAATGATTTTTTCGGGGCACTTCTGCAACTCTAATAAAAAAACTCAGAACAGACGCGCGAAAGACAATTGTATAGAGCACGCTGTCGAAAAAATTCAGACCAAAAAGATGATCTGGTGATTTTATACGAATTTTTTTATCCAAGGACAGAATCTGTTTCCTGGACAGCACATCACAACTTTTGAACTTTCTTGCAATCAGAGGCTACACTTGGCACAAAATTGAAAAGTAAAGATACAATGATGATGCTACTATAGCAACAACATCAAGACACAACAAAAGCAAAATTTTATTCATGTGGGCTGCCTCCCAAAAGCGCTTTCTTTTATGCCTTTAAGCTAGGCATAATGCATAGAGATCAAGTTGTATCAATTGAACCATCATCAAGATCATCAAAAAGCTCTTCAATAATACAACTAGTCTTAAGAGGACTTTCAAATAAAGGCCTCATAGAGATACTTCTAGGAAGAAGACCAAAAGGATAAAAGTCAAGGGAAGATTCATTTATAAATTCATCAAAGAGAGGTGTTTCTTCCAAAGTCTTTACAGTTTCAACCCCTTTGGCATTAGATGGATTACTTTTAGAGCGGGGAGCCTTTGGAACGTGAACGAACTTAGGCTCCCTCTTTGCCAGAGTTTCTACCTTTTTGGTTTTGATTGAGGAGAAAGTAATTCCTAGAGTATCAAAGACTTCCTCAATCTTATCTAACCTAGAAGAGTCCAAGTCATGGGATTTGATGGTCTCCAAAGTTTTGAAAATTTTATGCATGGAGCTATCAAGCCTATTCAAATTCCCTTGGATCTTACAATCCAACTCGTTTCTCTTATTAATGTTTGGCATCTCTAGCTCTATCTTTTCAAGTTTTTTCATAATGTGAGCTAGGGTGATGTCCTCTTGAATGCTAACAACAGGGGGATTCCCAACAAGATTTTCAATAATACTAAGAGACTCCCAAACTGGGGCCTCTAGGAAATTTCCATTGATAGCAGTATCTAGAATAAACCTATTCCAAGAAGTAATTCCAACATAAAAATTTCTAAGCAGGATAGTAGTAGATTGCTTCTAGGTGGCTCTTTTTTTAGAATCATTAATTCTATACCAAGCATCTTTCAGATTTTCCCCACCTCTTTGTTTAAAGGTGAGAACTTCTGCCTCGCCAAAGACAAAAGGACCCGACATAATGACAACTAAAGAATGAAATAACTATTTTTGTGATTTTCGATAAAAGTTACTAAAGCAAAAACTGAAAGTTAAACTAACAAGACTAAAAAGCAAAGGTAAAAGATAGCGTGCAACTCCCCTATCCTGAAGAGTGGAGTCCCCGGCAACGGCGCCAGAAAACTTTGCTTGATGGCTTCTCGCCCCTCGTTGGTTACCCCAAGTGGAAGGTTTGAGATGCAGTGTAGCGGAAGTTTTCCCTTGGCAAAGATACCAAGGATCGATTTCCCTGAGACTCCCAGTTTCAACAAGAAGGTGTCAACTGCTAACGGCGCCAGATATTAGCAATCAACATGGACCTGCACACAGATACAAATAACTTTGCTCCCATCGAGTACAGAGAGGTTGTCAATCCCTCCGGCCTTGTAGTTTACAAAGGATCAAACGCAAGTGATAATAGTGATAGATATTGCTGCAATAGTAAGTAAAACAAAAAGTAAATAGCGGATGTGATCAGTGATGGTAATATGGACCGGGGTCCCATGATGTTCACTAGTGATGTCTCTCTCCCAAAAGACGATAAAACAGCTATGTGAGGTAAACGAATTACAGCTGGGCAATTAACAGAATTATGTGCGCAAACCAATGCTAATTATATTGCAAGAAAGGTAGAGGTTCAAAGCATGGGCGGTACGCCAAGGCAAGTAGACCGAAATCCATCAATATCTACTACTAATCATCCACCTTGAGATATCTATCCAGAACATCTCGCTGGTATTAAGTCGCGAGTCCCACCCATAGTGTAAACTCAAAGCAACAGACAACTGCATTAAAAGAACTTTGCGTAAAGTAAACAATCCTTGCACCCGCGGGCACAAGCACCGTTGTTTTCCCCCTTGTGGCAACAGCACATCCCCTAGACTCGTGTTTCTGTCACTCAAGCTAGTCATCGAGGGGCATGAACCCACAATCAAGCATAACGTTCCCTCTTGGAGTCACTACCTACTACTTGGCCAAAGCAATAAATAACAACGGAGAACATGCAAGAATTACTTACGAACATAAATATAAAAGAAGTAGATCAAATATATTACTCAAACACAATCTGAACATAATCTCACAATCCATCGGATCCCAGCAAACTCAACATAGCAACAGCATAAGGATTACATATGTGCCTCGATCATGTAGGGCAGCTCACGAGGTCTAATTAGTGAAGCACAAGAAGGGGAGGAGAACATCACATAGCTACTGGTCATGGATCCATGGTCCAAGGGAGACTACTCACAACTCATCCGGGAGGCGTCCATGGTGGTGGAGAGGCTCCCGGTGGTGATCCTCCCCTCCGGCAGGGTGCCGGGGAGAGTTCTCCTGGTGCTCCCGATCTTGGAAGCGCGGCGGCGGCGGAACAGAGATGAGATCGCGAAAAAGGGTTCCAGTCTCGAGGGTTTCGAGAGACGTCTTAAATATATGCCAAAGGGGGGCATCAGCGGAGGCTCGGGGGGCCCAGGTGCCCCCCCGGCGCGGCCAGGGGGGCCGCGCCACCAGGGCGCCTGGAGCCCTGGTGCCCCCCCGGTTGTACTTTGGCTACCGGGAAGCTTCTGGAACGCTGATTTTTTATATAATTTTTCTGGGATTTTTCGGGCAGTTCTCGTAACGTGAAAACCTGAAATACAAAAACAGCAGAAAACAGAAACTGGCACTGGGGTGCACTGAGTTAATAGGTTAGTCCAAATATGATCAAAAGTGTATGGAAGTGTATAAATATCATAGCAATATCACCCAAAAGAGGTATGGAGCAAGCAGAAATTATGGATACGTTTTGGACGTATCAAGTAGACATCTCCTACAACAAACAACTCCATTGGAGCAACTCCATAGGAGGCATGGATCAATAGCAACAAGCTACACCAAATTGAACATGCTGATAAAATCCCGACAGGTATAATTTATAGCAACTTGAGAGCAAGAAATAAATAAGCTACAGCAGGCCATTTGTGCAAGTAAGAGCATGAATGGGTAGACAATAACATGGACAACAAGGCATGATCATTGGCCACTACAAAACAAGCATGGATTTGGCTGGGGCATCAAGCAAACATAGCATCAGGTTATAACAGATTCCAGACTTAGCAGTTTTTTCACTAAGTATAAAACAGCAATAACAACATGGCATGTTTACAAGCATGTTTAAGTCAACACAAGGCATATCCTGGAAAGTTAAATGCACCACAACAAAGACCATATTATTATGCTTCTAAAACAACTAAACATGTGGCATGAAGACAAACACATCAATAGCAATGATCAAGTGAAATCAGCATCTCATAACAAGTTTCAGCACATAACAGCCACATGCACTTTTGCAACAGAGATTAACATGGCAATATGGACTCAAACAAGCATGCTACAGCAACCATCATGTAGTACACTTCACAAGGAACATTTTGACATATCATAAGCTCCATTTGGATAAACATGCACCAAGTTATCATATCTCAAACATGGCAACAAAATAACAAGTAGCAGCAGTTTATAACAAGTAGCACTCTTGCAATAGAGATTAGAGCATCTAGATGAACTCAAATGAGCATGGCACAATGGAACAAAGTGTAGAGCATAACACCACGATCATTTTGACATATCATACACTCAATTTGGACATACACACAAATATTTACAGGCATGCAAAGTATGCAACATTTTTAACAAAAGACCAGGGACTTAGTGGGAAAAAAGGCAACCTCGGGGTGGACATGTCCGGTCCAGACGGACACGTCCGACGAATGGGGCCCGTGTGGCAGAGAGAGAGGGGCGGACACGTCCGTGCCCGGACGGACATGTCCGTCGGCAGCGGTGGCGCGGGGCCCACATGGCAGCGGCTCGGCGGGCGGCCGAGGTCAACGCGGGCACGGTTCGGCGATGGATCGGGTTCGGCCGTCGGGCGTCGGGCGGCCGGAGGAGCGAGGCTGGAAGCGACCGGCGGCGCTCGTCGGAGCCAGCGGCGGCGAGGCTCCGGATCTCAACGGGCGGCGGCGGCGAGACTCTGGATCGGGAGCTCCTCTCCCGATCTGGAGCTCCGATGAGGGATGCGGGGGGCGAAGCAGACGAGCGGCGGGGAGATAGGCGGCGGCCGGCGGTGCTGATGGATCCGGCGGCGGGGATCGGGAGCTCGGGGACGAGGCTCGGGCGAGCCTGCGGGGTGCGGGGCACGCGGGCGGGGCCCGGCTTCGGGCGCGGATGGGCCTGCAGGGCCCATCGCGGGGCTGGGGGAGCCGACAGGGCAGCGGGGAGCCGCGGCTCGGGCGGATCCGGCGGGAAGATCTCCGGGCCGTCCGATCTGGCCGCGGACGACCGAGATCTCGGCTCGGGAGCCGGCTGCTGGCTCGGGGAAGCCGGCTCACGGCCAGGCTTGTGTGGCGGCGGCGCCAAGTGGCAAGGTGGGAGTTGGCTAGCGTGGAAATCGAGGGAAGGAAGAAGAAGGCCATTTTTGGCAGGGGT